>WBNH01001376.1:246843-359229 GCA_013401255.1 Urocolius indicus
CTGCTGCTGCTGCTGCTGCTGCTGCTGCGAGAGAAACCGGCGGCCGCCGCTGCCTCCGCCTGCCCCCGCTGCCCCTCGGAGGCTCCCGGGGCTGCCGCCGTCCCTCGGTTCCCCTTCCCGGCTCGGCTCTAGTTGGGTTGGCTCTGCGGGTGCTGCGGGGAGCTGCTTCCCATCGCTGTGCCTTGTCGAGTCTGCCCCCGGCCCCTCCGCTCGCCTTTTACTTTATCTCTTGCAGCGGCGTCTGCGGCTCTTTGACAGACGTAAGAGCGACGGGGACATCCCCGCCCCGACCCGCTCCCCACCCCCCTCCTCCCCACCTCCGGCCCGCCCTCCTGTCCCGGCCCCTCTCCGCTCCCTGCTCCCAGCTGGCGGCCAGCTTTTAAAGAGCCCTTTCCACGCCGCTTTCCTCGACCCGGGGACTGCGCGATGCGTCCCTGCCCTCTGCGTGTAGACGTGGGGCTGTGTCACGCGTGACCGCGGCTCTGCGTGGGTTGTCTCCACTCTCCCCCCCTGCCCTCCCTACCCCATTGTAACCCCCCCCATCCCACACTACTTCTGCTGAAAATCACCGGGGGGAGGGCTGGAAGAGCCCCACGCGGGCCGTGGAAAGGGACTCGGGGTGCGGCAGCTTCCGCGGGTGCGCAGAGGGAGCGGAGACGCTTCCCGACTGTGGCCTCCGAGCAGCGCGGAGCTTTCACCCACTTTAAACCCCCTCTTCGTGAGCTCTTTTAAGCTCGGCGGGCCCGGGCAGGATGTTTATACTGTGCAATGTAAACACGGGCTCGGGGGTGCTTTAATAAAAAGAAATCGGCGAAAACTTCTGCTGCCTCTCGAAATGCCCTTTTCAGTCTCTGCCGTCGGTCCGGGGATGGGAAGGAGCGTTGGGATCACTCGCCGGCTCCGAGGCTGCTTTTAGGGGATGAAAGTGGGTTGGTGGGTGGGTTGGTTGGGGTTTGTTTGGGGTATTTTTTTTCCTCTGTGGTGGTGGGGAGTTGTACAAATCCATACTAAACGTTTGGAATTGAATGCCAGGAGGCTGATGCTCAGCTCCGGCGGGTGCCATTAGGGGTGGGGGGAAGGAGAACAGGGAGGCAGGGGGATAGAGACTCCTTCTCTCCCCACTCAATAAAAACAAAAACCACCCAAATCCCCCCCAAACCAACCCACCACTCTTTTAAGCATCGTCCCGTCGGGAAAGCTGTCGTTCAAGGTAAGTCACTTGAAACCTTTGTCACCTTCTTGCGTGGAAACCCTCGCTCTGGGAGATGAAGGCTGTTTTTTGGGGGGGGAGGAGGGGAGGAGAGGGGGATGCTGCAGGGCTGCAGGACCTTTCAGGGCTTCTGGCTGGGAGCGGAGCAGATGTGCTGGCTGCTGCAGCCTAGTCTCTTGCAAGATTGGGGAAAGGAAGAGGGAAAGGGGGAAAAAAAAATCAAAAGAAGCAAAAAAACCCTCTCCCTCACCCCCCCCCCGCCCCGTTACAGGCCTCACCGCAATGCTGCGGGTCCGATCGTCTGCAGAGAGAGAATAGAGGCTCCCCCCAAGCCCTTCATCTTCCAGATTTCGCTTTAAAAGTTTTTAATGATAATTTAATACCTTTTGAAAACAAAGATAGATACCCATCGGGTTCCCCAACTCTCTCCGCGTTATTCGCGGGCAGTTGTGAGCAGCCTCCGGGGCGCCTGTCACGTCTGTGATACAAACCAAGAGGGATGTCACAGCTGGAGCGCTTTTTTTTTTTAGTTTTCCCCCTCNTCCTGCAGAAAGCACGGGCCCTGCTGTTACCGGGACAAGGGGGAAACGTTGAGGACGGAGACAGGCAGGGGACAAGCAATTGGGTAGGGGGTGGGAGAAAGAGGGAGGACAACTTTTTCTGTCTCTTTTGCCCTGAGGAGGATGGGTTGTGTCCGCTACTGCTCCGGCTGCCCGGGGACGCTGTGTTCGCTACAACAGCCCATCCAGGGCTGCTGGACGTGGAGCAGAGCTTTTTTTCCCTTCAGGACAAAAAAAAACACCCCCAAATCGCTTTTCTTTTTCGGGAAGCGATGGCCTTCCTCGGCTACTTACAGCCTCGAGGCGGCTGGTGCAGAACAAACTCTCCATTTCTCTCTCTACTTCTCTTTATTTCTTGCCGGGGGTGGGGGGGAGCTCATCGTTGAGCCTGAGCTTCTCTCCGCATCGAATGTTCCCCCCTGTCCCCTTGCTCGCGAAAAGGATGTTTTTCTTTGCTTTGCCACTGAATCTCCCCGACGTGCCCCAAAACACCTGGGGATGAAGCTTAAAACACAGCACAAAGAGCTGGTGTAAAACCCACGTTCAAATTCGTCTGCACCGGCAGCGTTTCCACTCGGAAATAAAATATCTCCGAGCAAAAATAAACCCCAAACCCCTCGAAAAAAAAAATCCAATCGTCTCCCTTCAACATCTCCAGTCCTTGCACCCGAGCCCTCGTGGCTCTCGCAGAGTCTTTTTGGTGTGTGTAAATTTGGTTTCCGATGTATTTCTTATAGCCAGCCAACGTTAAAATGGTGATATTGAATAAAACCCCCGGCTTTTATAGGCCTCGTCGTGGAAACAGCAGCAACCGTGAAGGGTTTTAAATGGAACCCGTGAATAGGGGAAAATAGAGTTTAGGGGAGGAAAAACCGATCCGGGTCGTGTCTGATGTACGAGAGGTTGTGCAGGGCAGGACGGACCCGATCTTGGAGAGATGGAAGGGAGAAGGGTTGGTAGCGACACTTTATTGCTTATAAAACCTCCTCGCAGGTCCAAGAAACACTTTCAGGTTCACAATGGGCCTGGGATGGATTTTTAGAGGCGAAAGGAAGGGAAAGTTTCGGGGTTGAAGTTGCGAGCTGGCCCCCGCTAATGAAGGGGACTCACTTTTGCTCTTGTTTACTGGTGGTTTGAGTGGTTTCATCGAGTCCTGCTCCAGCCTTTGGCATGGCAGAGGTGGGGGAAGGAAGAAAAAAAAGATAAGGAAATAAAAGATCATCAGGAGCAATTAGCCCTGCTCATCCCAGCCCCGTCTGGAGCCCGTTTTACCGGCTCGACCCCATCATATTCCTCCCCATATGCACTCCCCAACCGGCTCCTTCCCAAAGCCGTTCCCCTTCCCGCCCCCCTCCCCGAACCTCGGGCCGTGTTTTGTGTAAAAATAGACAAATCCGAGCTTTCTTCCTTTTCCTGCGCCGAAGGTATTTTTACTAGCTAAATTGCTTAAGTGAAGTCAACTTCGCGAGCGGGCCGGGTGTAACCCGAGCACGGCGATGGATATCGGTGGTATTGTTATAGGGGGGCTGGGTGCTGCTCGGAGGGGGTCAGGGTGCTCCTACGAGCCCAGACCACCCAAGGCGATGGGAGTGACCACCTCGTCTCCCCCCCTCTCCCCCCCCCCACTGCCCTTGCTTTGCATTAACACCACCCGCAGAANGTTTTTCCCAGTCGCGGCCATCCCCGTGGCCACTGTCCCGAAATCCGCGGCGAATTCATCTCTAAATGTTTATTGAAGGCCGAGGGGGTGCGTTGAAGCGAGGGGCTCAAGGCTGAGGAGGAGAAGGGGGGAATGAGGGAGAAATGATATTTGGGAGGACACACGGACTCCTCCCCCCCCACACACACACACGTATCATTTTTTTTTACGTGACCGATACATGGCAACGCTTTGCTCCACGCGTGTATCTGGATGCGGGTGAACCCTTTCCCGATGGCACCGGGCTCAGCTCTGGATGGCTCCGTGCGGGTAGAGCCTGGAGCCAGCGAGACCTGGGAGAGGGTTTTGGAGGTGGAACGAATAAGCTGAAATGGGGAGCGGGTGGGAAACGGAGCTGTCGAAGCACCTAAGGAGAATACGGAGAGGTGCGGGCTGGCTGGCAGCCGCCGTCTCCGAGGCAGAAGTTCAGATTTTGGTCAGAAAGAGGGGAAAAAAAAATGTAAAAAAAAAGGGAAAATGTTACATTTCGCCCCCACTTTGTCTCCATTTCTCCCCCCTCTGCCCATCTTCAGTCTGTCCCCACAACCCGAGCCCACATTTTCCATGACGTCCTTCGATGAAATATTGCAGCACAGGAATTTACAACCTTCTTCAGCTCAGGATTTGGTCGGAGTTTTCTGCCAATACAAATCGCTTCCAGCGATAACGAGCTCCGAGCGCTACCACTTAGACACAATCGCTTCCCACAGAGATCTTCCAAATATCTCCGGGGTATTTATATATCCCTGAGCAGGGACGGATAGCCAGAATACTTTCCCCGAGGGATTCTTTTTGACTGGCTGGGATTCAAAGCCGAGGACTTGGGTACCGAGAGAAACAACGGAGCTGAAGCTGGGCAGAGCTGGGAGCCGGCCCGGCCAGGGATGCTCTCGGCCATCCCTCCGCAAACAAATTCGCCCTTAAAAGCAACCCTAAGTGTAAATCTAGGTGTAAATCCAGAGTGGCATCGCTCAGCTTTCTCGGACAAGTTGTTTTCCCTGGGCAGCTCCTCTAGTGACGGGGGCCAAGTGCTGGGGAAGACCCCAAATGAAACAAGACCCTCGGGAAGCGATGCCACCTTCTCCCAGCTCATTGGCAGAGTTATGTGACACGCAAACAAAATGAGTAGCCCTTTCCAATTTTTTGTAGCCCCCAAACTCCCGCGAGTTAGCTATAAAATGGGGACAGCGGTGCCGAAAAAAAAAAAATCTCCTTTCGATCCGTTGAGATTTTTTGGGATCGTGAATCACGTCCAGTCCCCGACGGCTCCCGGAGCAAAAAGCCGGGCCGAACAGAGCCGAGCAATCCCGACCAAACAGGGACGGCGAGGGGTTCTCCCAGGGCTCAGCCTTACTTCCAGCCTTATTGAGCCTTTTTTTCCCCCGCCCCGTTGTTTTCTTTTCGACTATAAACCAAAACTCCCTCGAAATCGTTCTGGTGCTAGCGAGGGATCAATTTGTAGTGTCAGGCAGGCAAAGGCCACCGGTTCCCCGTTTCGGGGTACCACACAAAATCCCTCTGCACGGGGAGAGGAGAGAAATAAAATGGGAATAGCCCAAATTAGAGAGGAAAGTATTATTTTCTTCCACGGGTACCAAAAACTGCGGGGACGGTATTTTGTCGGGCTAAATAACAGCCAAGCGGGCAAGCTTCGTTCTCTGCACTTGAATATAGAGATGTGGGGTAAAAAAAAAACCGCGACGGGTTTTGGACAAGATCCGTCTCCACCGTGATGCCCGTCGGTGTTCAGTCCTGGGAGCTGGTAGTGCCTGGACGTGTTCTCCAGCCCGTGTGCTGGGGGTATCCCTTTCCCTAAGAGGGAACCCCGGGGATGGAGCGGACAGTCTCCAAGACCGTGCAGAGAACCCCGGGTCCGGTTCCCGGTGCTGTGGGTTGCGAGTGGGCTCCTCAGAGGGAGAAAGGACTTTATGTCGCATGGTCCTGCCAGGGATCACCGAGGCAGGAGCATCACCCAGGCCCCGGGGGAAGAGAGAGTGCAGGTGTCCTTGGGGTCTCCCATAGCCATCACCCTTTGTGCCATGTCACCTCCCCTGCGAGGAGAGGGGGCTGAGGCGGTAGACTCAGGCGATCTCCCGTGGGGAGAAGGCTGTGGCAAAAACAGCGGTTACTGGTGAAGGATGCTGAGGGCAAAGCTCCTCCGGGACGAACGGGGAAGGTTGGAATCATCTCCATGCCATGACAACGACCTGTCGGCAGATACCAACCTGCCCTCCTTTGCTGGAAGGAGCCTCGGATTATCCCTCCTGTGGGAATTAAACCCACTCGTGGGCCATTTCTCCGAGTGCTTTGCTACAGGCTGGGCTGCAAAGCGGCCTTGCAGCTCCCAGGCAAAGGGACAGCACTCTGCAGGAGGAGGCGGGGGGGGGGCTGCTGCACCAGCCAAGGCCAAGGCCCGGGTTGGAGAGGCTGCAGCTGGTTTTGCCTCGGAGGATCCCCCTTGCCCCAACCTCACAACCACCGCCCGTGTCCTAGGGTAATCTCCTGATTTGTTTTTTAACCTTGGTTCTAGAATTAACCCTTCATCTAAACTCCATTCTCCCCTTCCCCAACTCAAAGCAAGGGGTGTAAGGACTCACGTCCACAAACAACATGAAAAACGCCTCAGTTCCCCTTTCCCTGCTCCCTTCTTTGCAGAGACCTAGGGATGGCTTTCCTTGGGAGCTCTCGGGACAGAAACTGTTTCCAGTCGTTATTATTATTATTATTATTAATGAGTAAATTCACAACTAATGCTGGATCATTTAATTGTCGGACCCTGTAGAGCACTGGTGAGCTCCGGAGCCGCACGATGGGATGCGACAAGATCCGTGACGCCTTTTGCTTTGCGATTACCGACACGGAGACTTAAAAGACACCAAAAATTTGGTTAATCCTTAGAATAAAAAATCAGAAAAGCGTTTTGTAAAACGATGCCTTTCGCCCAATCGGTCCCTAGATCAATATTAGGAGCAGCTTGTTCGGTTGACATTCCCGGGTGAGATGCTCAGTGGGTGAGTGAAATACCCGACCCAAAGTGGGAAGCACTGTTTATTATGCCCCGAAGTTCATCGATTTCTTCAGCAAAGCGATTGTTTTGGGGTTCGAGGGGGTATGTTTTTGTGAGAAACAAACGGATAACGGGGACAGGCACATCCATCTTCCCGCATCTGGGTTTCTTGGGGAAACGTGTGCGAAAGTCAGGGAGGAAAAGGGAAGAAATCTATCCAAAAAAAACCCCACCCCTAAACCATCAAAATTGACTCAGAACTCATTAAAGATTCGACTAACGAACCTAGGGATGGGTTTGCTTTTCCCGTTTCCAGGATCACTGGCTGAGGTTTATTTTTAATTACTTATTTTAATGACTTTCTTTTTGCACAGCGCGCTCAGCACAGCGCTCCGAAACTCCCCTAAATCCCACCTCTTCAAATGATGCGAAATCATTTGGCTTCTAATCCCTTCGAAACGGGTGAAGGGGGCAAATCTTGGACACCCCCATCAGGGCGCTGGGAGCAAACCCCTTTCCCCAGAAGGTTCTGCGGGCTCCCTGCGAGGAAAGGGGCTGCCCGAGGGCTGAGATTGCAGGAAAATCCCTTTTCATCCACAATTATTCGTTTGTCTTTTGGGAACGATCGAATTTTACACTCCACGCAAGGCATCGTGGATTCATGGACTTTGCACCCGCAGCGCAGCCGGGACCGGGGCTGTGCAGCTGATGGTGCCCTTGGAAAAAGCAGTCCTGGGTTGCCCGTGTCCTTCCCCACGCGTGGGATGGAGCCGTCGGGGCGCGGTGCTGAGACCTTAAAGCGTATCGAAATCTGCTGTCAGATTCCCGGCCTTGCCAGGGTACTGGGTCCAACCCACGCGAGTATCCGAATCCTCTCTACTAAGGTCAAACGGTCGTGATTAAAGCAAATGCAGGCGTGGGGTGACATTTACACCGCAATAGCAGGAAAGGGCATTTTCTTTACATCGTTAAAGTCGAGTTGGAGTGGAGTCTTGGGGTTGGTTTTCCCCACAGCCCAAGAAGTGGTGAACAGAGGTACCTGAAAATATTGAAATAGATAAATGGGTGCAGAGAGAGACTGTCCCGGAGCGGGGAGAAGGAAAGGGAACGAGAGAGTGAGGATGAAGAAAGATAGAACAGATGGAACAGACAGAATGACAAGCAGAGCTCTGTACAGAAAGACAGAAACACGGCGGGGGTGGGGGGGAAGGAAAAGAAAGAAAAAGATATAAAGAACGAGATCTAGAAAGAACAATATGAAAAGGAGAAAAACAAAGGAGGGAGAGAAAGAGAAATTAAGACAAAAAAAAAAAAAACAAAGGGCGAGAGAGCGAAAAAGAAAAATGGAGAAATAAATGGAGTAACGGGGAAATCGAGAGGCAAAAATGGTGAAACAATAAATAAAGAAGAAAGAAAGGGGAAAAAAAGAAAAAATAGAAGAAAAGCTAGGAAGAAAGTAAGACAGAAAGACAGAAAGAAAGACAGAAAGAAAGACAGAAAGAAAGAAAGAAAGAAAGAAAGAAAGAAAAAGAAAGAAAGAAAAAAGAAATTGAAAAATAACAAAAAGAAAAAGAAAAAAGCCAAAGAAAGGAAAGGAGAAAGAAAGAGCTAGAAAGAGCAAAACAAATAAGAGAAAATAGAAATAAGAGAGAGGAAAAAAAGAGGAGAAAAGGAGAAAGAGAGGAAAAGAGGAAAATGAAATAAAGACAAAAGAAAGGGAAAAGGTAAAAAGAAAAGTAGAAAGAAAAAGGTAAAAAGAGATTGAGAAGGAGAAAACGTGAAAGCAAAAAAAATCCATCCAACCAAAAAAAAAGCAAAAGCAAGTACGAAAAGGGATTTTAATTTCCTGTGAAATTAATAATAAGACAAAGACAACATATATTTTTTTTCCCCTGGAACACAGGGGTGAGCAGGGAAGGAAACATCCCCGTGGGCAAAACAGCCCGTCCCGTCCCGTTCCGTCGGGGCTGCGAGTGCCCCGGTACCTGCCGCCCCGGTACCGACCCCCCGGCTGCTGGCAGCCCCGCTCCCGGTGCTGGTAACTGTGGGTTTAGTTTGGGTCAGGGGGGACTTTGGGTGGATGTTTCATCGTTTGCTGGAGCGGGGAATTGGCGGTGGGGTTCTGCCTGTACCCCTCCCTGTCTCAACACAACCCACCCTTCTCTACCTGGGGCAGGGACACGAACGACAACACTCATTTAATACCGATTCCAGCGTGGGTTTTGGTTTTTTCCACGCAGCTCCTGTCCCCCACCATTCGCGGCTGCTCCGCGCCCGTTAAACCCGGTTTAATCCCCGCGCCGAGACCGGCTCTTCATTGAGTTCATGGCTTAGTAGGTGGCCGTGTATATTTTGGTTGAAGTAGTGTTTATGTTAATGAAAAAGGCTGAGATTACAAACAGACCACTGGATGCCCGGGATGTTGCTGCCGGATCGGTCTAAGCTGTATATTTTAAACTTAATCTGGTTTGGGGAACAAATAGGAGTATTTAAAAATAACAAAAACCCAAGCCTTAAATGTATTACTTTCAGCAGAAAGACCTTTGGGATCTTTGGGGAGCTTTGTGTTGCCCCTTCCCCACGTTTTCAGAGCTGCGTTTCCCAGCTTGCTGAGCAGAGACAGGGGAGACTTTGTAGGGAAAAGCATCTCCAAGAACCAGCCAGAAAAACACAACGAAAACGAGCCCTGGGGTCTCGGAGGCGGGCAGGGGAATGGGGGGTTCAGCTCATCCCCTTGGAGTCACCCCCGACCCCGCAGAGGGGTTCCCGGTGCCTGTCCCACAAAACCTCTGCTGTAGTGAGCTCAGGGGTTTGTTCTTGGCGGGTGGAGTGAGGCAGAATCTGAAACCCGCTCCAAAAACCCCGGTAATTTGCCCATTTAGGGTGATAATAAAATGATATGTAGAATTGCAGTCCTTTAAAATACGAACTAAGCAGGAACCAATGAATCAATTTACATTAAAATAAGAATATAAGTAGGCTGGGGTTTTTTTTTTTTTGTTTGGTTGGTTGTGTTTGGTTTGGGTTGGTTTTTGGTGGTTTTGGTTTTTTTACGTGGAGGAGCAGCAATCCTCAGTTTCTTACTTTGATTTCAGAATCCGACTTTGGGATCAGGCTCATTCTTGGCTTCTTTTTTTTTTTTTTGTAACAAAACCCTCTCCAATTCCTGCCCCTCCGACTCTTTCCATCCCCGTTTGCATTCGCACGTTTGAACTGCTGCTAATTAAAACAACAACAACAAAAAGAGACCTTTCACAGACTTTTTATTTTCTCCCCCCACACCTGATAATTTCCCAGCACGGAGGGATCATCTTCAGGTCCCAGAGAGCTGGTTTCTCCACTCCCCCCCTTCCCCTCCAAGAAGCTCTGTGAGCAAATGTGAGCGAAGCGTTTGGCATCTCGCTCCTTTTCAACACTTTCCTTTTGTGGGCAAAAGCTCTCGGCGGAGGAGCCTCTGCGGCAGAGCCAGGCAGACCTGGAGGATTTGGACATTCGGGTGTTTTTACTACTGTTATGATTCCTCATTGACTAAAGCACAAAGAAAGTGGGAGCGTAAACAAGTCGTCGTCGGAAGGGGTTGTGGACAAAATTTGGGGCAAGGGAATCTTGAGCAGGGAAAGGATTCGAGAAAACAAGGGGAAAGAAGGAAAATGATAAAATCCTACCCTAAGTTTTCCCCATTCAATGGCTGTGCTGCACTAGAGCTGCAGAAGGGATTTCTCCCCATGTCTGGGAGGCAGAGGAGCACTCTGAAAACAGCTTTTTCTCCCTTAAAATATCTTTAGAGTGTCAAGCAATCTCTGCACTGAAGGTGAGATGTCCAGCATGGGTCTTAGTGTGACCATATAGGAGTTTCTTTGTTCTCTCCTTGCACCTGGAATGAATCTTTATTCCATGATGCCTTTTCCCCCTTCTCTTTAGTTTTGTGTGGGGAGACATTGTTCTTTTCTTTCCAAGTGACACCGAGTGATGCTGCAGGAGGGGGAAAAAATAACCTCAAATCCAGTAGAGTAGATGGCTTTGGAAAAAGTGTCACCAAGATAATCAAGTAACTGTGATGCTATTAGGGCCAGGTAGGCCCTGCAGAGGTACCAGAGGTGGGTGGCAGCAAAGCAGAGTGTCTTGAGACTCCCCAAACTCACAGCCCCTTGCTGGTGCTTGTCCCATAGCAGGGACAGCCCTTGTGCTGGTCACTGTGGGCAGCCTTTGCGTGGTGATCATCCAAAGGACACAAAGGGCTGTCCCCTACTCTGTCACACACACACACACGTGTGCACACACACGTATGCACACTCCTAGACCCTCCTCCCCACTCCTCTGACCCTTACATCCGACCGCACTGCTCTCTAGAAGCACTAATGACGCCGCAGACCTTCTATGCAGTGTGAGGCAAAAGCAGATGAAAGTGATGTCACATTAATGTCAGCTCACAACTCGAGCCCACACAGCCTTGATTGCTCTTATTAATCTTGCCAATTTGTCTGTCAGCACTTGGCTAATCCCTAAATAGCCTCCCAACAGGTGCTTTATGCTTCCGCCACATCCCTGCTCCCCGGCACCCCCCGGGAGCCCCGCTTGCCCTCCCCGGTGACACTGGCTTTCTCCTGTCCATCTGGGATCAGCTCTTTCCCCCCCTCTCTGTGAGGGCTGGAGGGAAGAGAGGAGACTTTGAAGCTGTTGTTTAGTCTGTCCAAAGAGGGATTGGAGTTTTGGGCATCCCAAAAGGAAATGATGACCCAGGTGAAGGGGAGAAGAGATGCTGGAGAAACTGTGGAGTGGCAGAAGGGAATGATCTGGGGTGTGTGATGAGCCCTCTGCATTGGGTTAGCCTCACATCACAGTTAGAAAACATTTTCATCAGCCTCTGCCTCAACAACCACACTTTACTGAGCTGTGTTGCTTTTGTTTGTCGTGGGTTTGATGGGTTTATTGAGAGCAGAGAGGAGATTAAAACAAAAGGTCCGAACTAAAGCTGCAGTGGAAAAGCCACATCACATCCCAGCAGCTTTATCCTGCAGCTGAGCTGAGAGGTGATTATTTTGTTTACTACACCGTCAGAAAATCCAATGGCTTATTATAGTGTATATTTAGCCAGAAAGTACCAGCCACATAATGAGTAGAAGACTGAAATTACTGTGTTGCAAAGTTTAATCTTCCTAAGGTTGTTATTTATCACATTAATCTTAATCACATAACACAGGTTTTGTGTTTAAGACTATTAACTGCTAAACTCAATTTACTGCTAAGCCTTGTTAACCACTAAAACACAATCCAGGCTCCTGCATGAAGAGGAAATAAAAAGTCTTCTTTCTCTTTGGCAGCTCTGCTGCATTAAATGATTTGCGCAAGCATCACAAGCCCTGTGTGTTGCAACGAGCTCCTCCTGTAATTCACCTGGGAGATGCTCTGGTCTGGAGGAAGAGCTGCCAAATTCATCTCCAGTGCAGCAGGTTCCTATTTTACATCCGAATTTGGCTCGAGCTACTTCCAGCCCTGTGCTCAGCAGAGCCAGGAAGGAAGAGCTTTCAGGAGCATCTTCAACCGTTTCTCTGAGAGCTTGGTCCAAAGTGGTCCGAGTCACCAAGGGAAGTATATCCACTAATTGAGCTCAGGGCTGTTCATCATTAACCCTTGGCTGCTTCGGATCACGTCCTAAAAGCTCTTTAATAATACCATTCACAACTCCAAGCTGTTTCACTCCATCCTGACCCAGATTTATTATCAGGAGACAGATAGGGCTTTCTTTTTCCTTTTCTCTCTCTTTCTCCCCAAGCCATTTATTTCACCCAAGAAGATTATCCATCACAGCATGCTGGAACCGACCTGCAGTCCCAGGATATTCTTAGCTATGCAGCGTGTCAGGAAACGGCTAGCAGCCCTGCATGATGCAAATATTTGGACGACTGAGAGGTAGGAAGGATTGTCCAAATGTTTACTAAAGGCTGTTGATAGCCTAAGGATTTATAACTGGTGTATAACGTCTGCCCCCACACAGCTCCTCTAGCAGGTGCATCCAGTTTCAACGTGACACATGGTATGTGTGCGCTCTGGGAAAGGAGGTGCAGGAGAAAGGCTGTTTCCCAGGTCTCAGCTCCCTTTTCCCAGCTCTGTGAAGCTGCTTGCTGGTTTGGAGCTGGTGGAACAGCAAGGTAGGAGCCCAGGATCTGCTCCAATAACTCGAGCCCCTGATAGCAATTCAAACCATTGCTAACATTTAAAAACAAACCCCGAGTATCGAGCATGTTTGGTTGGAATTTCCGAAGTGAAACCAACGCTTTGAGCTGTTTAGGCCCATCAAAATATTCCCCATCACACTCCTTCAGCCCTGTGGTGGAGGAAATTCATGACATTGTTCTAGTTATTGTTCTTGGCATTTTACTTCCGAATTTCCACCACCGGGATTTGATCTCTTCTGTCTCACAGTAAGCTCTAATTGCTGTTACAGGCAGATCAGATGTGCTAACAGACCAGTTTTAACCATTTCTGCTCAAATAGCTACAGCTTTCCAGTGGTGGAAAGTGCTCCATACCTATTGCCAGGCAGCCTTTACCTCTACCCTTCCAGCCACAAGAAGAGTGTACATCCAGTATAGCCCAGGCTGACTAACTAGAGCTGGAAACAAAGCCAAGGGAAGATTTAATACCTTGCACAAGGAGATTCAATGCCAGGAAGGTCAACTCCAGTGCCTTGATACCTCATCCTCTACCCTACTGCTACTGCCAACCCAACCTCCTGCTCAAAGCTGGTCCATCACCTGTGACAGACTGTGTCAGACATAGTTTTCATGGAGTCATAGAACGGTAGGGTTGGATCTTTAGAGATCGTCTAGTCCAACTCCCTTGCAGAAGCAGGTTCACCTAGATCAGGTGACATAGAAACATGTCCAGGTGGATCTTGAAGAGCTCCAAGGAAGGAGCCTCCACACCCTCCCTGGGCAGCCTGGGCCAGGGCTCCCTCACTAGCTGGTAGCTAGTGTTGCTAGCTACCAGCTGAGCCTTGAAACATAGTGAGGACAGTTTAACAAACACCAATATCGATAGTTTGGGTAGCAGAAGAGTTACCAGTGCTCCTGTGTCCATCCAACTGGGCTCTCAAGCTCTGCTGTCAAAGCAGCAGCCGTTTTGGCTCTCAGTGTTCTTCTTACCGCGTTATTGAGAAACAATATCCTACGAAATGGGAGAAATTACCATAGAGTTGAGTCACTGCAGTCGGGTAATCACCTTCTCCTCCACTATTTTGCAAGTTGTGACTATGCTGGGAACACGACCGCGTGCGTTTGGCGTGCTGCAGCCGCCCAGACAACGTGCTTTCCTCAGTAACAATCCTATCTGCTGCAGAAAAGCCTTTAATTCATTACAGACTCAGACAAGTAGAGTTTGCTGTGTGCTCAGATGGGGAATACAATGGCCCTATTGTTTTGCCAAGGGAAGAGTTCTTAGATACACGTTCGTGAGCAAACTGTGTGTTTTCTATTTGCTACCCGATTCGTTTCAATGAGCTTCCTCGGAGAGGGTTAAGGCTGAGGCAAGGAAAGGAACTGTTACAGGCTGTGGGATGGATTATTAGTGTTACCTCTTTTGGTTTGTTTAAAACAAACCCTAAGAAGAAAACTTGGTGTTCTCCTAGGGAGAAGAAATTGTGTAATCAAATATACGGGGGGAAAAAAAGAGAAATGTGCGTGTTCAAATTCCAGAGTCATCTGTTGTACTTGATGGAGGCTTTTTCATACATCAAAAGAATTCAGTCCTGGGTTTGATGTCAATTCTCAGTGTGACCTTAGATGTGGAGTCAAAACTCAGACTAATCTGGACATCTCATCCTTTGAATGTATTTCTCAACAATTACCCACCAGGGCTGAAAAGCCATTTTCAAGGACCTTGAGCCATCGGCTGTCTCAAGCCAGAGGGATGCAAGGAAGAGCAAGTCATGTCTGGTAAAGTGGCTTGTTGGGAACTCCAAGTTCTCATGGGCTGGTGGCATCTGGACCAGATGTAGATGTAGGGAGATGAGAGGCAGAGCACTGCTTTTACTACAGGAGTGACTTTCTGCAGATGCATGTACTGCTGATCTTGTGGGCATAGTGTACACAGTCCAAAGCTTTCTTGGTGCTTGGTGCTTGTGCCAACCACTCTTATGCATCGGTATCATCATCTTTTCTTACTTGTGAGCCATGGGATTATATTTGCACTGCAGTGTGGATGGAGTGGGGCTGGAAGATGCACAAGTTGCCCTCCATGGAGATTGGCCAAGGGGATTGCATGCTGGTATGGGAACTCATAGTCTCTTCTCCAGCCACCTGTTTTATGACTTTTCAAATACTAAAGATAATGAGATTAAGAACTAAAAAAGGTAAAGAGATTGAATATAAGGCATTCCAGTCCAGAACTTCTTGTCTGAAGCCAGAAGCACCCACATTGCATGGAGTCAATTGCAGGCTTAAACCTCTCCAGCAGAAGAGAGAGCCTGCTGCTGACCCACTGCAAGTCTATTTTTCAGAGCAGTTTTAGGAGAGAAGGGCCACCAGTGAAACTTCCAGAGAGAGTGTTAGGGGATGGAGACCAATCTTCTGTTTTAGCATTGACTGCTCTCTTCCCAGCTGGCCCAAATCAGCTACCCTTGGAGTTACTGTCTAGATAGAAGTATGCTCACCTTGGCAGAGGACATCAATCCATTTTTGAAGCCTTGACCCTCCCCAAGCCCTGAAAAGGAAGTATTTCACATGGGCTCTCCTCACTTGGAAGTGCTACTGCTCTTTGCTACTTTACTACTGATGTTCAACCATGAGAAGGTTGCAAACCCAGTAGGGTTTGGCCCAGGGTTAACCAAAGCAGAAATAAATAAACTTAGTCCCTGGTATGTTCCAGCACAATTGGACCTGGAGGCTGTGAGCAAGTGCTTGTGCTCCAGACCAACTTGGTGTCTTCAGCTATAGATAATCAGACGTTTTTCTAAAGCAAGCCATTACTGACAGATTGAAAGGATTTTATTCTACAGGACTTTTCCTGCCTCGTCTTCCAGAGAACAAACAGGACTCTGCTTCCTTGGAGTAAATCACAGTGTGAGGCTGCCTTATCTCATCCAGAGACCCTGTACAGGAATGTTGCACTGTCCAGCCCTCGGGCCACCCACCCCTGATCCCAGGCATCAGCATCTGCTCCAGGCTCAAGCTCTGACCCTTCTGAGACATATTTCTGCAAGGTCAGGAGGTTGGGTGGTAAAAGGGGAGTGGGGGATAGCAGAGAGACACTTGAGGATAGATCCACAAAGAGATTTCAGGGGTATGTTTACACTGGCCATTAATTGCAGACTTGAGGCTGTTCCCCTCTCCAGATTTGCTGTCCATCTGCATCGTTTGCAAGGAAATGTGCATCAGGTACAGACACAGTCCTAGCTGCAAAGTCTTCTGGGTGAGAGTGGGTAAGAGTTGCATGTTCTGCGCCTTGGTCATAAAACTTGGTCCAAGGGGAGCAAGGATGGATTGGGTAAGTCAGCCTGCCCTGCTAGCCATCATCTTATCCCTGGTTCCTTCAGAGGGCAACAAGGATGCTTTTGGCATGAGCTGCAGCTGAGGTGCTGTGGCATAGCCAAAGGGAAGTATAAATAAGCAGAAAAGCCACGTGGCAGGGGAGGCATCTAGGAGAAGGGCAGAAACATCTCTGTCAGATGGAAGTAGATGAGTGTCCATCTCAAATGGATGGAGATACAGCTCTGTGTATTGCTTCCATCTGTCACAGAACATTTACTTTCACGTCATGCTGTGGTGATTCACCACCTGCTAGCTTGTCAGCAGAAAGAGGTACAGAAAGTACTGTTGCTCTGGACAGCTAGGGTCCATTTTGTACCCATCAATGAACCATTTCCCTGTATAGAAATGTTGTCCTTTGGGATCAGGTCAAAAAACTGATTTCATGTGCAAGTTTCTCTGTGAAATTTCTCTTGCACTTGCCTGGCAAGTGCAACAAAGTGGCTTCATCCAAGAAATAGCTGTGGAAGGGGTCACTGAATGTGATGTGACTGTCAGGGACAGGGAGAGACTGTTTCTGTGTTTTCACAGAAACACCATTTTCCCAGGTGACCCTTTTCCTAATTGCTCATTAAAATAAGCAACTCTTCCTGAGCCTTTTAAGCAAGTAGCTCATTTTCAGAACCATATTACTAAGCCTGAATTCTGGGAAGTCAGCTCTGCCCATCACCCAGGAGGCTGCACCTCCCTGCAATCCTGTCCCTGTCCCACTGAAGGGCCTCAGGGCTGAGCCAGCCACTGCGACATCCCTGAATTCAGTTCCTGTTTCAGCCCTTGCTTTCCTCCGTGGCAGAGCATGGGAGTCTCCCTTCCTCCCTCCTTCCCTCCCTCCCTCCCTCTCTTGCTGTGCAGCTGCTCAGCTTTGTGAGGGAAAGGCTCCCAGATGTGCTCGGGAGGGAGCAGGCAGAGTCCTGAATTCCACTCTGTGCCGGATGGACCCTTTGTATATTTTGTTTTAAGGAGAAAATATGTCGAGAGTCCTTGGAGAAAAGCCGAGGACCAGGCACATCTCTGTGACTACACTAACCACAGGGCTAGGAGGTCCTGCAAGTCATTTGCCCTTGGCTTGCCTTTGCCTGCAAGATGGACCAGCAGCTGACGGGCAGCTCTTGGCAGCTGAAGTCCATCTGCATCACACAACAGGTTCTTAAACCCTTTCCTGGAGATGGCTCAAGGTGACCAGATCCTTTGAGAAAATGAGGCTTTACTCAAAAGCCTCGAAGTGCTGCAACACCGAAACGCTCACATTTGGTATTTTTGGTATTTTTGGCTCATAAAGGATGTGCTATATCAGATCAATACACATTCACACAATTGTAAGTGCTTTATGGAGCCTGTTTCATTGCACTCTAAGTTCATTTAGCTGTGGTACTTGGTAGCTACTTGATTATTGCGTGAGACAACACATTTATGAAGTGTTGGCCTTCCCTTGGTTAATCACTTCATTGATGTGCAATATAAAAACAGCCTGAAATTAATTGTTTCCATGGAAACAGGAACCCAGCAAATGATTTCATATCACAGCTTGGCAAAAGAAAAAGAAGAAACTTCTGTAATTGTTCCCATTAAGCAAAAGGATTCATGCTCAGTCTCCACTACACTCTGCTTCACTTCTGCTGTGAATTAGGGGACAAAAAGGCAGCACAGAACCACATTAAAACAAAAGCACCGAAACAAGCTGTGCTTTAGTGAGTATTTGTAGTTCTGCCACCAAAACCATTTCCCTTCTGCTTTACAGGTTTCTGGCCAGCAACACCGAGGACTGTCACGGCCAAGCCGTTCATTCGGAGATGTCATGCACAGGGGATTTAACCACGCACGAGCCGCCTGCGTGCAGAGGAGGGAAAGCATCCCCGGCCACTCTGCAGGACAGAGCTCTGGGTTGGAGATAGGACAAGGGTGAGTGTCTAGAAAATGTAGGCAAAGCCAGCTTTGGAGGAAGTAATTAGGGCAACCCTGCTCAACCCCTGGCAACCGAAATGGGCCACTGTGTGAATCAGTCTGTGCGTGTACAGTGTAACCCAAACCTCACCGTTACTGTGGTTTCCTCTTCTTCTTCTAGAGGATGGACTGAGGAGTGGGTCATCTTGAGGGCTCTGTTGTTTATTGTCTGGTACAGTTGCATCACTGTGCTAGAGGGGCACATTTTCCAGTTCTCCCAACTTCTCACCAGAGTGAAATTTCATAGAGTCATTGAATCATTATGTTTGGAAAGGACCTTTAAGATCATCAAGTCCAACCACTAACCTAAACACTGCCAATCCCATCAGCCTCCTGAGGAGCAGCAGGCCCTAGCAAGGTGCTACCAGGCCAATGGCCACTCAACCCCACCGGCTTCTCTGGAGGGACCAGAAGACATGGACCTCCTTCATCCCAGGAACCACTGCAGGTTTACTCACTAGCCTAATTACTACTAATTGTGCCACTTGGCTATCTCACCAGCCTTGCCCTGGACATGGCTGATAGGGTATCAGTGAGATAAGGAGCACTCAGGGCAGGTAACTGGTAAATGTCCTCAGACTTGTGGTGGGGTGACCTGCCTTCTAGGGGGGTTATCTCTCCTGCCCAGAGCCCGAGACATGGACCTTCTAATGGGAACACTGTGGTCCTAAGCCTATGTGGAGGGTAACTGTGACTGACATGCTCCTCTGAGCTTTTTAGGAGGTGCTATTAGGGATTATGGTGACTCAGAGTGACCTTGCAAACACTAGAAAAGCATGCTGGCATTCATTTTATAGTAATTCCTTTAAATATACTGAATGTGCAGCTTATTCTTTTGAGTGTTTTTTGCTGTTGTTGATTTGACACCGCGCAAAGGAAAGTCTCATTTCTCCACTTTTGTTTTGCTTTGTTGGTCTCTACAGAAAAATAAATTCTAGGGTTTTTTTTTTTGACAAATGCTGTGTTTCTCACATCTTTTGTTGTTTTTCACCATCTCTGCTGACCTACACAAAGTAATCCAGCTCCTACACTGGCCTGAGCAATGGGTGGGAATTATTAACACCTGCTGACCAAAGTGGAAACTTGAACAAGGTGCCATTGTTGTTCTGCAACAGCTTTTGAAAATTACTTGCAAGAGAACACTTAAAAATTTTGCAGTTAACTCAGGGAAAAGTCTTGTGTGTGGATGGAGATTCTGGCAGTTTGTCTGTCCACACATCACACCTGGAAGGTAAAATACATCAGTACCTATATTTTGCCTTGCTCTCGGGTATCTCGGTGCTTGTTGCAAAAGCTAAGAGAGCATCACTACTTTATTTGATGGATGAGTCAACAAAGTTTGTTCATGGCTGTCAAAATCAATGGCAGGGCAACTCACACACCTGAGAACTCTGCTGACTCCTCTCATCCAAAGCTTGGGATATTTTCAACGTCAAGTGTCTCCATGTATAAGATCAACATAGGAGAGATTGGATAGCCAAGCAGACAGACACGACATTTTCTTCCCCTAGGTATCTCAGTTGTCTGCTTTTCCTTTTACTCTGCAAATTGGGTCAGCTTTCACTTTGGTTTAAGTTACCAAATTTTCTCAGCTTGTTACAGTAAAGCTCATAACAAAGTCTGTGGCCAGCTCTTTCTTTGATAATTCCTTTCTCCCCATTTGTTTATCTCAAGTACTGAGCTTTGTTCCAGGCCCAAAACCAAAAGCCTTTCTACCCCGTTCTCTTCTTGACTTGTTGCAGATGTAATGAAATAAATCTTCAGCAAGAACAAACCTTCACTTCCTCTCTCCTGTCTGATTCAGTCACAAACCCCAGGAAAGAAAAATAAATCACAGTTTGAGCTCGCCCCGTCTCGAAGGACACCACGTCTAGTCCTGTAGGTCACCATTCAAGTTAGACCTGTCCATCCCTCAGAGAAGTCAATGAACACAGCCATTAAATCAGCAGCATCAGCCCAGGCTATTGCCTGAAACCACCCTTGCAAAACAAAGCCCCATGTGTTGCCATGAGCTGAGTGCCCACCTGACCCACTCCTCCCAGTTTTCCATGTTATTTTTCCCCTCTGTGGTTTGACAATGGGAAAAATATCCGATAACCATGAAATCCTTATTTTAAACTTGGCCAAAGTCAAGGACTGACAAAAACCCCCCTTGTGATGGGCCTGAGTTGAGGCTGATGTGATGGTCAACAGCAGCTGAGAGCACGACCAAACAGTTGGTGCCTTCCTGGAGCTTGTTCCTCGGGCACTGAGGGATGATGTGCATTGCTGGCTTTTCTCACAGCCCCACCAGCAGCTATGCCCCTCTCCTCTCTCCCCTGTCATGCACCTAATGCATCTTAAACTGTAATCAGAATAATCAGCTGCAGGGTGTGTTTGTTTTTCTAAGCTGGTTACGGCAATGACATAGAAATATGCCTCCAAATAGTGTTTCTCCTCTTCAACTAAATTACAATAATGCACCAAACCACTCTGTTCTGCCAACGTGGCAGGGATTCCATGCATGTTCTCCTACATTGTCACAGCTCTGGGGTGAAACTCATTAGCCTGATGCCCCTCCCAGTGCCCACTTCACTTTGCATCACCCTAGAGCAGGAACAGGCAAGTGGTCACAGCATCCCCACCACAGGGATTGCAAGTGAAGTGGGGCACAACTCCTCTTAAAACACAGTTGCCTACACTTGCCTAACCCTGTCTTCATTTGACGTGAGCCTGACTTAAAGACAGACATAGCTTTAAGATGGGGAACACTGGAACTGTATAAAAGGGATGATCTGGATTTACACCAGGCAGCATCTGGCCCACTGGTTTTTATTCATTCAAAGGTATTTGGCAGAAGATGTACAGAACTATGAATTTTGCTGAGTCAGAAGACATTTGGGTTATTTGTCTAGTCCCAGACCTTCACTCCAGAGGGATGAGCTGAGGGGTTTCCGTCTTTATTCCTTTTTAAACAAGAGGTCTTTGCACATTTGAAACAATCTGTCCAGTTAGCACTGAAGAAAGTGTAATTAGACACTTTGAGAACTGGAAGGAATTAATCCAACCACGAACCGTCACTCAGACTATTACTTAATAATACTTCCCAAATGTGCAAAGCACTTAGTTTTAGAATAACAGGAAAGAAGTATAACTTCTCATCAAAAGCAAAGGCTTTGGCCCAGGAAGCATGCATGGAAAAGCCACCACGTGTCAAAGCCAGAAGGTGCACCACCCGAGGGGTACCGTAGCTTTGGGCTGGGACAGACCTGCTGAGGCCATGGTGCTGAGCTGTGAAGGATGTGACTTACAGTCCACAATCTCATGGTATTTGAATAGCTGGAACGGAGTCAGCGGGAGCGACCAGCCCAAGGTGGCACCGAGTTGCGTGCGGGAAGATCTCCTTCAGCTTCCAACATGCTGAGGAAACCGCGGAGAAATTGCTGTTTTCCTCCTTCTCCAGCAGCAGGCAGAGCCCTCGACTCACCCCAAGCTACAGAGGCCTGGCTAGAAAGAGATTATTGTGATTTCTGCCTGTTTCTTTCCTCACTACAAAAGGCCCCATTCATCTGGGCTAATTTTGAAGGGAGAGCAAGGGGTATCAGTAGCATGAACTGTATCTGAGTGTCTGGACCACATTTTCAGCAAGCCAGGCTTGTTGGCCGGTCCAACCTGGTGAAATAGATCTCTTTCATTTGAAGCTTTTTAGTGGGTTGTTGCTCTGATTTTAAACAGAAGTATCTTTTCTGGCCATGGCAAGTTTAAAAAGCCCTGACGAAGCAGGGACAGCCGTTTTCAAGGCAAAAACACAAGAGGCCATTCAAAAAGCTTGGGGGGGGAAAAAGCTGTTGTCGTGGCACATAACGTGTTTCTGCTGCTGCAATCAATGTACCTACATTTATCTACCTAAACACACCCATGTGTATACAACAAGGCCATGTCCAGAACGCTGAATTTCTTGCCTTATTTCAAAGTACCAGGGGAGAGAAAAAAAAAAAGGACTTTTAAAACAAGACATGCATACATGATGCCTTAACTAGTCTTTGTGGAGCACAACTGGGACTGCCTGTGTGTGTGGGAAGAGCTACAACATAATTGCTTTCAGCAGAACATCACTGTAGTCTGTAATTAAAATATATGAGGTTGCCAGCTTCAAAAATTTTTTAAGTGATTTCATCTGTATTTGGGTGATTATGTCTCTCTGAGCAGATCATTAAAAATGATGCTTCTGGTTTCACGGTACAAAATGGTCCTTGAGCAGAAGAGAAAGAGAGTTTTATCCTCTCCTTCTTGCAGTGTCCAAAACAGCATCTAAAAAAGCCTGAAGAGACAGAGCTCAGGCTTCAACAGCATGTCCCATCACTGGGGAAACCCTTGTGAAAGTTGCTCATGCAGTGTCATTCCAGAGGTGGAGTAGAAGGTGTTGAGAAAGAACCAAACCCAAAACACCAAAAAGAAGAAAGAAATGACTAACAGAAAAAATCTGTCACCTCCTAAATCACAGTGACAATTTCAGCACAGTGTTTACACAGGGTAGTAAAAATAAATTGCCTGAGACTGATTATACCCACATGCCACTCACCAGGCAACAGGGATGTCCCACAGCATCGGAAACCAAACGCAGGGAAACGTGCCAGTGACAATCATCATCAGAGGAACAGCATCGGGGCCAGGAATGCTTCCTCCACAGTCTCAAGTGGAAGAAGCAGTAGGAAGAGGGATGTCTCAGTCCTCCACATCAACTCAGACCTGATGGTGTCAATGGTGGCTTTTGAGGCCACCATTGACATGGAATCCTGCAAGGACCACGGGCAAATGAACAAGGTGGTTTTAGGGTATCGTCTAGCTTTGATAAAATAAACCTGCATCTTCTCCTAAAACCTTTATGATCTCATCCAGTTTGCAGCAAGACCTGTCCTGAAGCTTCTGCAAAAGTGAAGGGACCTCAGGTGCATCCCTTCTTCCTTAGGAATAACAGCAGGAGAATATTCTGACCCTGTTTTAAGGAGAATAACTCAGGGCATATCTGCCCTTAATATGTAACCCACAAAGTGTCCCAGATTACCATGAGTGTGAAGTGGCCCTTTTCTCATCCCCACTGTAGTGCTTCTAAAAGAATCTCATTTCTGGTCTTCCTCCAAGGTAACTTGTGTCTTTAAGAGGAGGTCCCTGTCCCAGGGAGCTGTGGAGCAGCCCCATGACATAAAGTGTGACTAGTTTTGGTGGGATAAATCTCCCTAGGAAGCTTTTAACTCTGAAGTTGTCCTTTGCTGGGGGCTGTTGTGGCATCACTTACCCGGTGGGCTGCAGTGTCCCTGCAAGAGTGAACGAACCCCGTCTCTTGTTAAAAAAAAAAGAGATATATGTGATGATGTAACAGAGAGGGTCAAGAAGTGGAGAACAAAAGGCATAGTTAATGTTTGTAACCATGTGCAACTATCTCCAGCAGAACAGGGCCTTTGTGGTTGATACAAATGATTACTTACACCTGTTGGCAGGGTGATATTGCAAACACTGAATTACCTCTCCAGGGCTCTGGTGCTCTTTAAAAAAAAATGGAGAAAGGGTAAGAGATAAACCCTCTGGAGAATGATTTTGAGCAAGAGAGGACAGTACAAGGCTGCTGACTGCAACACACGACAGCTTTCAGGACATCCCAATGCTATAGATACATCCCAGGAAATTCTGCACTTGTAGGCTTTAGCTTTGAGTATGTGTAAGATGTCTGGACTGGCTTTCAGCAGAATGATAAACCAAGGCCAGCCATGCCTCAGTGCTGCTGGGTAGCATCCTCTTCCCTGTGCAGGAGTGATGCACATCCTGAACTGGTAAAGGTATGCATGGCACGCAGCGGTTTGGATCAACACCAGTAATAGAAGAAGGCAAGCTGACAGCATCATTGTTAGACCTGTAATGAGTCACAAATGCTATTTTAATGGTTTGTCTTTGAAAGAAATACACAAAACCCAAGCGATTTAATTAAAGATCTCCAAGGCTTTGTAATCAGCGTGGCCACAAACGAAGGAGAGTCTGCTTTCATGTGGCAGAACATATGAGTGGATTTCCCAGCAAAATAAAGAGCAAGAAGAGAAAAAGAGATTGAAAAGAGTTTTGTTTGTAATGATACTAGGACAAGACATGAAGGATCTATGTCTCCCTTGTGAGGTAAAGACCGTGGTCAGCACGCAGAGGGTTCAGGGTTAGTGGTTAGTGAATGCCCACGTTACATTACATGTGTCTGCCTAACACTAAGCACATCTCCAAGGAGTCCTTTGGAAAATGCATTTGGGAACAAGGAAAAGAAGAAACTCCCAAGCAGTCCAAGATGCCAACAGGTAACTCCAACCATTCACCTAGCTCAATTTCAGAAGCTCTTTTGGAGCTTTGTCAGAACAAGTACCCAAAACCCAGGGCACAGAAGCAGCCTTTGAAGCTGCTGAGGTCTTTAAGTTAAAGAAGTAGGGTGGGTCACTCAGCAAAAGGTTTTTATTTTTGGCAAGCAAGCACAGAGAAAGTGAACATTTTGACCTAAGTGTGCACGGGGCTCTGACCACCTGGGACTGATCTGCTCGGAGGAGCAGGAAACACCATGAGGCTTGGCCTGATAGAAATAGCTACCATTTCCTTTGCATCATCTCACCACCGTGCCTGAGAGGTGCACAGGATCCCACATCCATCCAAGATTTGCTGTAAAACATCAGGGAAATGGTGAGAGGGGAGATTAATCCTGTTCACTCTCAAGAAGCCCATGATTAATGCAATTTGGATGGTGCTGTAGGAAGGGAGATGGCTTAAAAAGATGGAAGGAAGTCTGTGGCTGTCCTTAGTTGATACTATATATGGTATTTGGTCAGTTCTGCTTTAGAAGCTGCAGCCAGAATTGCATTTTTATTGTATTTCTTTTTAAAGCAGAAAAAAAGGTCAAATAACTTCACTACACTTGAAAGACCATGTGGTGATGGATGGTGCTGAGTGGCAGCTGCTAAGCCTCGAGCCCTGGGAGCACTCACAGCGGCTGCTACATGGGGTTGTGCCTGCTCCTTGCCCTCTGCCAGACCAGTTAGTCCTTAGATTGGATGGCCAGCCAGCTCCTACTCCCTTAGGACTCCTCTAGCCCTGATTTTGACCCACATGGACTGGATTGTTGGGATACTGTGTTGGGTTTGATGTAGAAACCCTCTGGACCAAAGCTGTGACGTCTGTGCAGAAGACAGCTGAGGGCTGGCAGGAGTCAGGGCTCCAAGGAAGCAAAAGCTCCTTCTTTTGCTGTTACTGATTCCCATCACACATAATTCTAGGACATTGGCAGTACTAGGAGCTGTACAGGCAGTTGCTGCAGATGTTTCAGCTGACCAAAGTTACTCCTGGGTGATGAGACAATGGATGGCCAGAAAAGGAAGGTGTGGGACAACAGGGTAACCAGGAAAAAGCGAGTCTGTGTATCTTGGAGAAGTCCCAGACGATCACATCACCATCCCTGTCCCATTAAACTATCAAGAAAACCATAAGCTCACTGTTGTCCTCATCCCACTGAAATCCCAGTTCCCCTGTGTGAGCACTGAAATCCCAGTCTTGAGTGGTAACTCAAGCTCAGTTAGTGGGAGGGGACTTTGCTAGCAGGACAGGGCCACCATTTATCCCCACCGTGAACTGGCCACTCCAGCAGGGTGATTTTTCAGTGTTAGGGCCACCTGGTCAACCATCCTCCTTCCCACCAGCCCTCAGTCAGGGTCCAATGCATGCAGGGTCTGCACTTTTGGCACAGCCTGACAGCCCTTTCCTTCTCCCACCCAACGGGCACTGACAACCAATGCTGCTGAAAGCACAGGAACATCCCCCTCCCTCACTTCCCTCCATTCCCCTTTTACATCTGCTCCACATTTGCATCTCAGAAATTAGAGAACTTAGTTATGTGGAATTACATAGCTCAGGCTGTAGTATGGAACTGATTGGATATTCAAGCTAAATAAGAGGAGTTTAAAGATCTTTCCAGGAAATTGAGTAGAACACCCAAACTGACATTCAGTATTAAATATTATATTTGTGCAGTTGCTCTTTGTAGCCCCTTGGCATTGAACATCTGGGAGCACGATTTATAACATGCAGAAACAGAATACCTGCTCAAAATTATGCTCATCAGAGTTCAGAAATTAAAATATTAGTGTGTACTCTCCGAGCCAGTCCGTTCCCAAAAGGTAAAGGCTATTAAAATATGATTAGTTGAGCCATATCTGGTCTCAGAAATGTCATACACCATTACAACTGAAAAGACCTTGATGCAATACTGTTGGCAAAGCCCCCTGCTTGATCAGCACCAATATGCCAAAGAATGAACCTTGCAAATACTTGCCCCAGCACCAGGAGGGAAATAAGAAAGAGAGAGGGGTTGTCTTGGAGCTCTTGGTTGCACAGAGTGGTGTGGCTTTGGGCTCCTCCTTAGGGCTGGCAAGAGCTAACAGTTTGCATAGATATTTTTTCTGATGTGGGAAGAGCCCTGCTACCCTTTGCTGCCTCAGGTCAGCTTTGCTTCTTCTTCTTCAGCCAGGACAGAGGCAGGGATTGTCTCCTACCACAGCCTCATCACAGTCCCCAGCAATCCCAGCTCCCTATCTCCGACACGCTCACGTTTTCAAGAGCTGCGTGTGCTTCATGGGTGGTCAGGATTGCATTTCCCCACCCCCTTTCCTGGAGCATAAAACCTAAACAACATCCACAGAAAACCTGCAGAGGCTGGGCTCAGGTTGGGATAATTATGGTTCTGCAACACAGGGAGAGATATATTTATATATGTAAAAAACCCTTTGCAGTATACGATCGTCTCTCCTAATGAGGTGGGTTGACCTAATCAGGCATTGCACAGCTTTCATCACTGTGAGGATTTCTGTGCCCAAACCATGAGCAAAGCTCAGCCAAGGGGAACTTGACACAGGGTGCCCCATCCCCAGTACCAGTGGCAGAACCCTCCAGGCCTGGGCTGCTCTCAGATCCAGGAGTAACCTCCCCCAGGGCTGGCCAAGGGGCTCAAGGCACTTGCCTGCCCTTGAAAAATCTGTCTTTTGGTGCAGTTACAACAGCAACACAACCCCCCAGGCCCCTCCTTGTCCTCTGTAATTGAAGACATTTCCCACAGGCGGGTGGCATATTTTTTTGAAGCGTGGCTGCACTAAACCAGACATCTAAGTAAGATGCAGTTTTGCAAAAAAACAAGGCAGAAATGTGGTTATTTTTCTTTGGAAGGTCTTGGGCCCGAGGCCAGGCAATGTCCCAGCCCCAGAGCCCCCACTCTGCTGCTCCCTGCCCACAGAGATCCCCCCTGAAGTGAAGGCAGTGCCTCATGCCATGCCTGGCCCGAGGGACCTGCTGCTCCCTGCTTTTGTCAGGGCTTATTACTCCGTGTTTTCACACTTATCCCCAAGGTGTTGAACTTGCCCTGAAGGTTAATTAGTAATTTATTGCGCTGTCATCAGTTCGAGGCTACTAATGGCTTCAATTTAGCCCCAGGGCTCTTCTTTTTCTTCTTTCTTTTTCCACCTTCCTTTCCTCCTGCCTGCTTCATAGGAGCTGGGAGTTGCAGTGCACATGAAAGAGGCAGATCATTGCAGCAAAGCCCCTGGGAACGAGGTCCGAAGGAGCAGCTGAATATGCCCCCACCCCAGCTCCAGGAGTGGACCCCAGGGATCTTGTCTCCCTGGTCTGATTTCTAATGAAACTAAAATGATTCAGACAGAATTACAAAGCTGAGTGTGTTTTGGGGTGCTTCCTAATGCCCAACTTGAAGCAACCTCCTTTGAACAACTTCTTCCAGGGCGAGGTGACCACAGAGCATGAACTCTGGGCCAAATGGTTCTGTCTCTGAGCTGGCAGCATTCACTTTTCCCCTTGCAGGACACAAAGTCATCTCAGCTGGAAAAATCTAAACCTGTTTCACACACAGTGAGACATTTGTGTGTGGGCAGAGGGCAGCCTCAGAGAAGGACACATCGAGCCCATTGCCCCAGTGTCTGGGTGCCTGGTTCTTGCACTCATGATTGCAAGACTTGGCTGGCTTAGCAAAGAGCTGGGGTTGGGGAGTACTGGGAAATGGAGCTATCTTGCTTCTCCTGTATGTGTCTCCAGAATGCCTCTGTTTCCCCATTTATTCATTGTTTCAGTTGGAGTCCCAGCCCTCCCCTCACTATGCCAAGCCCACCACTGGCCCTCAGCACCGCAGTTCCACAGCTTTGGGATCTCTCCAGTGCTGGGCACTCGCCCAGCTCCCTGGGCAGCCTGGCACAGGGGCTGACACTCCTCTCAGGGAAACAGTTCTGCCTCAGCTCCAATCTCAACCTCCCCTGGGGCAAATGGAGCCCATTCCCTCTTGTCCTGTCATTCATTACTGGAGAGAAGAGACCAATCTCATATCATTCCAACCTCCTGTCAGGGAGTTGCAGAGAGTGATCATGTGCCTACACAGCCTCCTGTTCTCCAGGCTGAACACCTTCAAGTCCTTCAGCTGCTCCCCATCAGACTTGTGCTCCAGACCCTTCCCCAGCTTCATTATTCATGCAGTAGATGTGCTGTCCACCTCACCTAGGCACACACACATCCCATGGGGCAATCTAAATGGAGATCCAGCCCCTAAAAACCCACCCACCTGCCTCAAAAACCTTCCACCGACCTAGACAAGACTTAGATTCTGTCCCCTCAGCAATCTCTCTTCATTCTGCCTTCAGATGCATCCCCAGGGTTTTTATGTCCCCCCATCATGGAATGTCCAGCAGAAGCAGCGCAGGGCTGTGCCTTCCTCATCCCCATCAGCCCTGTCCCTCCTGACACAGCTCCTCGTGCAAAACAGCTGGGTGTTGATTATTTTTTGGGGAAAATCACCACGTTTCCTGTGTTTACAGAGGCTGAGAGGAGCTGGGGCTGTGGGGAGTGGGGGCAAAGGCACACCAGCTGCTGGGGAGGTCTGTCCTGGGCAGCTGTCACAACACCACAGCCTGTGTTCAGGGCAGGAAGGGATGGATGGGATGGGACTGTCACACTGTGGAGTGTAGGGACAGGCAGAATCAGGTGGTCTTGTCACCACCAGCCCTTCCCCACGTGGGCTATGGGGACATATGGACAGTGCAGCCTCATCAGGGATTCATGGAGGAGACATTCACAGAGTCTCAGAGTGGTGGGGGCTGGAAGGGCCCTGCAGAGCTGCTCCAGCCCCAGCCCCTGCTCAAGCAGCTTCCCCTGGCTCAGGGGGCACAGGAACGTGTCCAGGTGGGGTTGGAAACCTCCTGAGAAAGGAGCCTCCACACCGTCCCTGGGCAGCCTGGGCCAGGGCTCCCTCACCTCAGCACCAAAGGAGTTTCTCCTTTTGTTTAAGTGGAACTGTTTGTATTCCAGCTAATGTCCATTATCCCTTGTCCTGTTACTGGACACTGCAGAAAAAAATGCCATCTTATCTTTATGACATCCACCCTTTAAGTATTTGTAACTGTTGCTGAGGTGCCCCTGAGCTCAGGCTTCTCTTCTCCAGGCTGAACAGCCCCAGGGCCGCAGCCTTTCCTCTTCACACACATGTTCCATCCCCTCAGCATCTTGGGAGTCCTGCACTGGCCTCTCTGCAGTAGTTCCCTGTCTCTCTTGAGCTGAGGAGCCTAGAACTGGGCACATGACTCCAGATGTGGCCTCACCAGGGCAGAGCAAAGGGAGAGGAGAACATCCCTTGACCTGCTGCCCACACTCTTCTTGATGTCCCCCAGGATGTCATTGGCTGCCTTTGCCATGAGGGCACGTTGCTGGCTCATGTTTAGTTTGTTATCAATCAGGACTCTCAGGTCCTTCTCCTGGAGCTGCTTTCCAGCAGGTCACCTTCAGCCTGTCCTGGTGATGAGGTTGCTCTTACCCAGGTGCAGGACTCTGCACTTGCCCTTGTTGAACCTCATGAGTTTCAACTCTGCCCAACTCTCAAGCTGGTTGAGATCTTGCTAAGAGGGCTTGGGAGAAGGTGAATTTGGTGATATTATGGAAAAGGGGAGTAAAAATATCTCATCAAGAATATGAGGAGGTTTCTTTCAACCAAAAGGCTGCAACAAATCCCTTGCAATGTGCTGGAGAGCAACATGGCAGCAGAGCCCAGCCCCAGAGGGGAGTAGGGGCAGTGGGATGCCTTCAGCCCACGCAACCACGGCATCAATGCAGCACCACAGGACCAGTCAGTCCAGGGAGGAAGCTGAAAAGGTGCATTGCTCAAAATGTGACCTGTCAGCCAGAAAGGAAAAAGGTATGGACATTGCTTTGGATTTTGATTTTAAAAGAAAAAGACCCCTATATTTAGCTTCTACCTTCAGACACACGCATGTGGGCTGCTGGAGGAACATCTGCTGTTCCCTTCCCCTGCTTAATTTATGGCCGTTAACTTTAGGGCTAAGGACAGTTTATGGAAAAAAACACCTGCTTTCCCCTACTCCCAGGGCAAGGGTGGAATTTTCTCTGACTCTGCATCCTAAATAAAGCTCCGTTCCAGGCCCCGATGATTCATAGCATGGCTCACGCACACATGCCTTATGTTAAGAGGCCCTGTCAAGATGCTCATGCCCCTTTCGAGTTCGAGGACATGAACACAGACTTTGCACAGAGCTCATTTACACTCATCACTGAGGCTTTCTGCAGAGCTCAGGGGAAAGCTGAGCCCTTGGACCAGCTGATGATGGGTTATGGCTGTGCCAGCCTTTTGTAGGGAGCTCTGTCATCACCAGGATTAGAGTCATTCCAATAAAACCACCCAGTTTGGCTGCTAGTCTGTTTTTTCTACATGTGTCACCCATCCCAATGGGCTCCATCACTCCCATCTCTCCTCCAAATGCACCTTCTACACGCACCAAGCTCAGGCCAGCCCTCGCTCTGCTTTCTCAGCAAGGCAGTATCTCAACCCTTTGACACAGATCCCTGTCTCTGCTTCTGTCATTACAAAAGATTGTCTTTCCATGATGGAGCTTTCACTCATGGACGCTTGTCAAGAAACAACAAAGAGGCAAGGAAGAAAAGAAAAGGAAAATCAAGATGAGAATTGTTGGCAGCAAATGGAAGATAAAACCTGGACGCTCATCCAAGCCTGTGTTTGAAAACTGATAGCCAGCACTCAGGCAGCACGCAAAGACCCCCCACGTAGCAAAGCAGCCCTGGTCCAGAGCAGGGTGCAGCACACAGGGCTGGAGCCTGGGGAGGCTTTGCCATGCACCTCGACATCAGCATGAGGGGAGGATGGCTGTGCCCGATGCATTTCTGGGGAGGGGGGCAAAGTAAGGTGGTGGTGGGGTAGAGTGAGGGGGAGAAGCCTATGACTAATCTTGTAACCTTTCCTTTCAGTGTTTAAAGAGAACCCAAGTCTGTTTACAATAAAATGGAGTGATATTTTTCATCCTTCCAAATGGAACAAGGATTATATAAACAAAGTAAACCTCAGACACAGCAAACACCTGTTGAAGGGAACCGGCTTGAGAAGACACGCAAAACACTATCTGTCTCTCTATCAAGGCCTCCTGTTGACTCGTGGTCAAGTTCAAGTTGAAGTGCACAGCGGAGATCTGCTGATGGGGGGAAGGCTGAGATAAGGAAAAGCATTAGCAAATGCCTCTGGGCTTGGCTGAGGAGGTGAGTGAAGGAGCAAGGGAGAGCTTTGCACCTCTTGAAACTGAAGAGCTTAGGTCTGCACGTTCCCAGGTAATTTCTCTACTGGATTTGAGCCACTTTTCCCATTCCCCAGTATCTCACTTCCAATAAGAAACCTCAAATTGGGAAGTTATAGAATAACCTGTCACAAATTTTACTTACAAGTCTGAAAGGTGGATTTTAAGTAGGTTGAGGTGACATTTTTTTTTTTTTCTGTGATGACAGGACAAGGGGTAATGGACAAAAGCTGAAACACAAAAAGTTCCACTTAAATAAAAACAGAAAGTCCTTTAGTGCTGAGGTGAGGGAGCCCTGGCCCAGGCTGCCCAGGGAGGGTGTGGAGGCTCCTTCTCGGGGGGTTTCCAAACCTACCTGGACACGTTCCTGTGCCCCCTGATCAAGGGGAACCTGCTTTAGCAGGGGATTGGAATGGATGAGCTCTAGAGATTCCTCCCATTCTGTGATTCTATGTTTTTATATCTCACACTTCCCTGATCAAAGATGAGGAAAGTTCCAGTAAAGTACAAACATTGTACAAAAAGTACAACAAGTACAAAAAGTCCCCCAAAAAATTTCATCTGACATCCCATCCCAGTGGACAAAGTGACACTGCAGGACCACTCATATAAAGAACAACCTCACTTTCCTCATGCTGTAATTCTTCTTAAAGCTTTGCTTAAAAACCATTGTTTTCCAGCTGTAATGCTTTGGCTGGGCTCTGGAAGTGCATGCTGACAGGCTGTGTAATGTCATCTCATAGAATCATAGAATCATAGAGTGATAGGGGTTGGAAGGGACCTTTAGAGATCATCTCCCTGCTTTAAAACCTGTTCCAAGCTCAGAAATCCAGTGAACGGATGGAGGATTGCTCTGGTGGAAGGGGAAGAAAGGTGAGTGTATTTTTAAGAGGTTGTTAAGAGGGCTGGTTTTGGTCCTAATCTGACAAACAGGTGGATACAGATGACTGATAATCAATGTGCTTTAAGGTCAAGTTGTTCTTCAGACTAGCAAAAAGCTGTGGTCCCTTGGTACCCAGTTCACTGTCAGCCCACAGCAGCCTCTGCACTCATTCAGCATCAAAAATACCCAAGAATTTGCTTCATACATATTTCATATACACTGCCAAATCAATTAACACTCATAACCCATCTGAGTCCAAAATTAGAGGAATTATAGGCTAGAAAATGCATGCTAGGTGGTTGTGGGTTTTCTCTGTGAAGAATCCTCTCTGTGCTGAAGAAGATGTGTCCCTGGAGGGGTGCCCATTGGCACAGGGGCTGCTGTGTTGTACCAGATCCTCCAATCTTTTTGCAAACTATGATACAGTCACCCTGAGTCCTGTTTTCCAGCTAACACAAGTCTGAGTCAATGGGAATAATGAAGCAAGGTGTCCTGAATGTTGTGAGATGATCCCTTGTAACTTCAACTGTAAATCTGTAAGCTTTTAGAGTCTCAGCTCTTTCCAGCTACAACGTCTGTGTTAGACTTGTCCTGAAGTCACAGCAATCCTTTTTGCATGATCCTCCTGCTTAGTTTTACACATCCTCCGTGCATCATAGAGTAAACCTCTTAACTTGCCTCATGTCTGTGCCTTTTCCTAGACCATAACAAGGAGGAAGATTCCTGGAAATAATGACTTCTTCCACTTTTTTTCAGCCTTTCTAGGCCCTGCTCCATCTCACAGACTTTGCGTGAGGTTGCCTGCCATTTGTCTTGCTCTTCGCCATTGCCATTCATCACAGCCTACAGAGCCTGTGCACGGGGCTGAAATGTTGTGTTTCACCAAGACACTTATTACCCTGAGGTATCAAGCCTTGGCCACAAATGTCTCTTCTTAATCAATACCTGCCTATCTTATTTACCAAGGCAACAGTATCAAACAAGCAAAGACAGCAATTTACTTTCCTGGCACCCCACATGGGACACACTTTCTACTCTGCTCCTTGGGTTGGTTTTTTTTTTTTGGAGGGGGAGTGGTTATAAGTCCTTTCCCGTGAAACTCTTTGTGTTGGAAAGGAGTCAGTAAGTCACAGAACTTGTAACATTTTTCTCTTTGTAGAGAAATGTGCCTTTCCATCTTTAAATCATTATTCAACTTGTTCCTTAATATAACCTTAATAGAGCTGCTTTACAGTGTTCCAGTAACAGCCAGGAACTATCTCATAATACTGACTCATCTTCTTATCCAAGACCATACATATTCCTTACAAAAACACACAGCTGAACACTCTTAAATCTCTATCTTCTCCCCAAAAGATAGATAAGACTGGTATCAGTAGATCTGAGCCAAGGCTCACATCCAGGTTTAGAGCCCAAGTTCTCCGCTCCCCATATCTTTTCTAAAAGGGTCAAAACAGAGGTCCAAAAGCTTGCCTCTTGCCTTGAAGGTCTTCATGCTGTTCCCTGGACAACAGTGGAAAAGCAATGTCATCCTGTCTCGGGGATTTCACTTGGATAAACTGAACAGAGCCATGAGACAAGGGGAACCCAGCACAACTTTGGTAGGTTCTGTCGTGTGGGAGAGTCTCAAGGAACAATAGAATGTCTGAGTATCCTATGATCCAACATCTCAGGACCAGTAGGAGGTTCAGCTTTGAGCTTCTGAAGTGATGTTGTAGGATTGACTCCGCTATAGATCTGATCGGACCCAATTCTGATCCCACTTGATTGATTTTACAACACTGCAAAAAGTGCTGACCCTAAGCCAAGTCATTCCCGCAGAAACAAGAGCAAAATCAAGCAGATGAAACTTGGATCTGGACAAGGGTGCTCAGATCCAACTTGTTGGCTTGAGCTTTCCCGTAATTAACATCCAGCTTGGGCAATGAGAGCAGCAGAGCAGAACTGGCGTGACTTTCCCTCCTTTCCCAGCCTGTCCAAGAAGTCATCACTGTCCTGGGCAGCGACCATCGCTTCCAACACTCAGTGCTTTCTCTATTTATACATACACACTCCCTCAAGATCACCTTTTGGCTGCCTCTTTTCCACCTCCTGGAGTCCAGCATTATCTCTGCTGATTGTTTCCAACTATAACACATTCTCAATTGTTTTTTTGCCTTTTCAGATAACATCAAAACTTTTTCCAAGCTGCTTTGTCTTCCTGCCAGTACCTTTTCAAGCTGATGAGAGATGCATGTATCTTGCATGTCACAAGGCTGCCTTCTCACTCAAGACATGTGGGCACAATGCAATAGTGCTGAAGTGCTACATATAACACCAAATGGACTAAGACAAAGGCAGCTTTAAATTAATAGCGATCCAAAATGTGTCAATGCATATAGTTTGATTACTAGGCTCTTAGAAATCTGAACTGAAGGTACAGGCAAAGAAAATAATGATCACAGTCTGGAATAAGATAACATCTCCCTGAAATGCCCCATGCAAATACCTGCTGGGTAGGTTGGCTGCCTTTGGATGGAGCTCCACACTCCCATGTCCTCCACAGGTTTCCAGTATCTAAGCAAGGAATCAGTCACTGTAACCTAATTTCAAGCATTAAGGAGAGATGATTTGTCCTTACCCAGGTGGTCCCACCAGAAGCTCTGTAGAATCATGAGTCTGGGCCAGCTCTAGTTGAGTAGCTACAGCTGTTTTGTTTGTGCCAACCCAACTATAGTCCTGTCTGTTACATCATGACTCTGTCTCTCTGCCTTCACCTTCCTCCTCCCAGCACAACAGCAGCAAGAGCCTAGCTTGGCTTTGGTTCCTGAGCTTTTGGACCATAATATGTAGCTTTGCCTAAGCTGATGAGAAAACTTGAACCACTTTTCAATAACCTCAGTCCCACCAAGGCCAGTGTGTCAGGTCCTCAGTGGCTGCACATCCCAGTGAAGCCGGCGAAGCCAATGGAGCTGTGCTCAAACACACCACCTGACTCACTTGGCTCTAAACCTTTGATTATTGACTTCAATGAGAAGCAGCTCCGGGCCTCCATGACTTTTTGCTGACCCCAGAAGAGTTTAAGTAATAAACTGTTCTCTTGTCATGTACAACTCCCATAGGATCTCCCAGTCAACCAGACCATAAGTGTTTGCAAGGTAAGCAGCCCAGCATTTGGAGAGCACAACAACGACGTTACGGCTGAGAATGTTAATTGTTCTCCATCGCCCCAAGTGATTTCAACATTTCATAATTCCTCTGCTGGCTGACAGCTGGATTCTTCTCTAATTAGAAACCAGTTGTAGTTGAAAAATCAGACATTTCCTGGAATTTAAAGAACCAATTTTCCACCAGTCCGCATCCAACAACGCAATCCTAGAGTTTCATTCTAAGCACGTCGGAAAATAATGATCAGAGCATGCTTGGATAAGTGGGGGGAAAAAGGGATTGTGATGACTTCACACATTCAAATCCACTATTCCTGGATCTTTGTGTTGCATCTTAATTTGGAAGCTTCCTTTCTTTATATCTTTTTAAAGGGAGAAATAATACCGTTCATCGACAAAACCACAACTCAATGTTTTTAAAATGCTCTTGAATACTGTGAAAGTATCTTGTAAATACAGTGCTGGCATCTGACTCTACAATTATTCGTCTGTGCCTTGGAAAACATGTCTTTATTCGTAACCAATGCAGAATAAATAGTGGTTTTTCTTCAATCAGTTGCTGCAGGATTTGTTCATTTTCTTTCTGCAGCAAATTGCTATGACAGTAAAGAATAGCTCTAAACTCCCAAACCTTAGTCTGTTGAAAAGACAAAAGAAAAAAGCCCTTGAACAGCTGCTGGCCTCGAGGAAACTCCATGAATGGAGACCTATGGCACTGCATCCAAATTACATCCTTTGGGGAGCAGCAGAGAAGACCCAGGTCCAAACACTCAGGCCAGGGGAGGCACTAACAGCAACACCATTTGACAGAACATCTTCTCAGCTGCTGTTTTCTGTTCCAGAACCCACAGTTTTAGGCATATGTCCTTTCTTTCTTTTTTTTTTTTCTTAATCAGTCTCTATCTCTTGTGGTCGTGGGAAAGAAATAACCCTTCATCTGTAACTGATTAAAGAGGCTGGTGCTTGAGTTTGCGAGCAACCTGAAATGAGAGCTGGTTGAGATTTGAAGAGCCTGCTTGTCCCTGTGAACTGTGACCTCCCGAATGGATGTCACTTCACAGGGTCTTTGCCTCAACTAAGAGAGGACAATTGCAAATGGGAAAAATAAAAGCATATTTTAAATGACCTTTGAAGCTGGGACTCCATGAAAAAGCTGCCCCAGACTGGAAACCTTGAGGCAAGAACTCAAAGTCATTGCATCTGGGATATCTGTGCACCAAGGACTTTCCAGAGGAAGCTATTTTATTTGGGAAAGAAAAAAATGGAACTTTGAGTTGTCTTTCAGTAATGGAACTCAAAAAATGTATATGTTTTACATTGTGGGTTTGATTTATTTTTTCCTTCCCATGGGAGCAGCTAGGTTTTCCCCAGAATATCCCATTCTCATGGTCTTGCCTATTTTGGCATCACCTCTATTTTACTTGCTTTGTCTCTGGCAGAAGAGGTCCACAGACAGCTCAGCCTTTTCCATCCTGTGAGATGCAGACTGCTTCCACTTGTGAGCATAGTCCTGTGGGTCGGGTAGCATGCTCAAGGAAGGCAGCTGAGGAGCTAGCATGTGTGAGCACATTGAGTCAACCCAGAGGCAGCTGAGGACCTCTCCACTCAGAGCATTTGTACAGCTGAGCTTATGAGGGGACGATGCAATTGGGACCATACAGCATCAGCCCATCCCTAGCTCATTTAAAACACAGGTGAGAAGCTGTGGCAAATGCTCTGGAAACGACACAACTCATCATGCAATATAATTTGTCCCTAGATAGAGTGTTAGCCAGTGTAAGGTTTGCCAAAGGCATTTAAAAAGCTGCTTTGGCCTTCAGGAAGGAAAAGAGAAACCAAGGAAGAACACCTGTTTTAGGGAATAGGAGCAGTTCTGGAGAGCATATGCAGAGGCTTCCAGAGGGGTTTTAAAGTGGACTTGTCGAGCAACTTAAATGGGAACATTATTCCCGAAGTTTATTCTAAGATTTGTGCACACTTAACCCATAAACCCACAGCAAACAAACACTGTGTAAAAGCCCCAGGTGGAAACAGAAAGATCAAATCCCACGTAGATCACTCCAGTTGCATTGGGGAAAATCTTCTCTTGGGAAGAGTCTGTTTGGCTCGTTTACAGTCCCTCTGCCAGCCCTTGGTTATGTAAAGCCTACAGGAGGATGTGTTTGATGTGGTTAAACTCTGCTCAGTGGGGGCACCGAAGCCCATTGAGCAAAACCAATGATGCGAAGCTGAATCTTACCCCGGTTATTAGTGCTGGAAAGGTAGGTGAAGATTTTTAATAATAAGGAAGGCTAAACAGAGATGTCTGTTTTTCATAATTGCACAGTGCTCCCAAGACAGCTGTTCAGCCATCTTGAAAATCAATGTTTTGATGCCCTCTGAACCTTCTTTTCCTGTTGAGTGTCTCTCCTACAGGTTGCTCCCCAGGATGAAAACAATAAAAGCAAATATATAACAGTAAAGGCCTGAGGTTAATGTCTTTAACAAGATAATGTTACTTAAGGGAACTGTAAACCAAATCATTCCTAAATTCCATTTGTTCTTTGCAATCTAGGATATATTATGAAACCATATGTGTGCATATGGATGTGTACGTAGTGTGCAAGATCTTTTACAATACTAGGGCTGCTTTTTCACATTGTGTGTTCCAGTATTCACATGGTTTCCTGAGAAATTACTATTATTCTAACCATCAATCCTTTTATGAATAGCTTGCTATTGCAGCTGTGTCATAATGAACCAGACTGGAACGTAGTTGGCTACGAGTCTAATGGGCAAGATCTGAAAATGTTTGCACCAGGTCATTTTACCAAGCAGAATTTCTTTCTTTGGATTTCCTCTCAAAAGACAATTCCTTCCAACAAACTGGCACATGCCCTTAATGTTTTTGTAATTTTCACCAGAGAAGAACTTGCCAAAATTACTTCAAGCTGCATTCCTTGTGTGTATATGAACTCAAAGAAAGAAAGAAAGTAAAGTCTGAAGGGTAAATAGTCTCCTGATGCACATGTACTGGTGTTTGTACCCACTGAAAATTTATCTCAAGACACGTTCAAGTTACTCTTTCCCGAAGTCACTTTTGCTATATTCTTAGATACTCCCTGTAATTCAATTAACTTCAGGCAAATTTGATATGGAACAAGAACCTGGCCCTACGTGTGTGTTTCTCCTTGATTTTCATGGAAACAGTAGATATAAATAAGTTTAGACCAAAGGAGCGACACAAGTTTATTTAACTTGCTGTTATCTACGATACAATAAAACCTGGAAATAAAACAGAAACATAATCCTACCAAAACATTTTGGAGGCTGTCCAGAAAAAATCTAAGGACACTCGTTTCTTCTGATATCTATATCACTGGACTCATTTCCATTAACACAAGTGAATGAAAATCCCTGCCAATGGAAATCACAGGCAATCATAATCACTCCTCTATGGTCTCAATTCCACATGTCTTCAAATTGCAAACCTATGTAGATGCTGAGGTGAAGGACAGGAGAACTTGAGGATACAGTGACAGTGAAAAAGCCTGGCAGTTTAGAAAATGTTGGCCTAAATCCCGTTCTTCCTCCTCTTTTCCTACTCCTGAGTCTCCGTGTCTTGCTCCTGCCCATACATAACTCTTGAATGTCAGAGGGCAATCAATATTTGCCATGAGGTCTACCATGAGGGCATTTGTGAATCAAGAATCTCTACAAGTTGTCCAGATGGAAAGGAGAAAGCTCTTCAAAACTATTCATAGCAGAAATAGACTTAATCATCCTTTTTAATTATCAGCTTCATCTAACTATGTTGCAGTGAACCCTCGTGGCTGTCCCAAGAGAGATTGCAGTACCATGTTGTTTGTACAGCCACACAAGCTGGAAGCTTTAGAGGAATCCATGGATGAGCACAGCAGGACTGCAAGGTCTTGCCCAAGAGGATTTTCTTGTAGAAGAGAGAACAGGTATGTGTGGAAATCAGGGTGGATTGCCCAAGACCACCCACGACCTGCATCTTTTGCATCCTCCCATGGGATCACTGAGTTTCTCATTAGTCTAAGAAGCTTCAGCAGCTGTTTTCTCATCTATTCTTTGTACAAGAGCAACAGGCTTAAGATCTCTGATGCTAGCCTAATCTACTCACCTCATGGTGGGCGCCCATCATCTATCAGCAGACCCTATGTGGTGCAACAGAATGTCACAGAGGGAGCAGGTCATGGACTCTGCTTTGCCACAAGCCACCTGTGCAATGTCAGCACACGCCATGACCTTCATGGCCAATAAAGCCCCAGCTCTCCAACAAAATCAGGTTTAATGGCACTTGTGCAGGTTTTTACTGCTGCCCCGTAAAAGGCTTTTCATAAATGGAAACACTACCTCTTTCTTCTTGCACAGATTACATGTTTTCACACCAAAACCTGTTTCCAGATAGGTTCCAAGTATTTCACTTGCTCTCCTAGTATTAATTACAGATTAACCCAAAGTCATTACACCATCACAGCTGCTGGTGTAACACAACCTTGGGGCAGTGGACATGTTCAGCTCATTAATTGCCAAAATGCTTCCTTCTGTGCCATCTGCAGAAGTATCACCCCACAATCCAGAGTAGAAGGGATAAACCAACACCATTCTCTCATCCTTCCCAGGCTGCAACTACACATTTCCCAAATCAGGTTACACATGCCTTCATTCTTGCAGTATCTAGAAAGGGGTGGAAGAGAGATCGTGGTTACACCAGCAGATATTTTTGTAAGTATTTATTAAAGACAACAGATTAGCAAAGCAACAGATTTTCCTGAGATCAAATAACTTTCCAGAACAAAATATCTTCAAGAGAGGATTAAAGAAGAGCCTATCGTATGAATAAATGAAAACAATGACAGATGAAATTCACTGCCACTCAGTTTCAATTTTTGGAGAAAAGCCTGAATTATAGTTTGGGAATAGAGAAAGCAACACTAGAGGAAGGAGATTTGTCAAACATTTAATTATGAATGGCAGCCAAAGAGCATAAGGAACAATTGTTCCCTATTTCTCAATGTCTGGAAACATCCAATTAAATGCTCAGGCAGTGTTTCTGAAACAAATAGGATATAGGGTTTTTTTCCATCTCATCATTGTATGGTGTGAAACATATTGCTCTAAGGATACTTTGGGTACCAAGTGTTCAAATGGGTCCAAAAATCTACAGTCTTCTCTGCTGCCAATGGGAAAAGAAGTCCAGATTCAAGTACAAACATGTCTCATTGAGTAACATCAGTGTATTTACCTCTAAAAATATCTACAGCTCTCTTTCCACAGATTTAAAGTTCCTCATGTTTTGCAGCTGATATTTAAAGAAATCAAAAGCTGCAGTTTTTGACTGAGTCTTTAGCAGTGTGAAGTTTTTTTGCTCTGGAAAAAAAAAAAACAAAAAACAATCCTGTTTTGCATGAGCTTTGGCATCCCTGGAAGTGGAGACATACATATTGCTACCAACACTGGTGCCAGAAAGACAAACTGACACTATATACTCACACACATACTGTGATACGATTGCAAAGCAACATTTACCTCGACCTCCCACCCACAGGTTATTTTTAGATCTATTTTTTTAATATATAAATTAAAGAAAAAAAAATAAAACCACAAAAAGCCCCCAAAATCTTTTAATCTAATCTTGGCTATATTTTCCCCTTCAATGCCTAAGGGATCCAAGATTATTTATAACAGGAAACCTTTGATTTCTGAGCTTTTATGTTTGGTTTTTTTTGCAATGTTCCAACTTACTCAACCAAAAAGTGTGCTGATTTTTAAAGCAGAAAGCAAATTGCAGCATGCACCCAGGACTAATTCTCCCACTTACTAGTGCTACCCCTGCTACCTCCTGCCAGCTTGACCTAGAGCAGAATGTTTAAATCAAGAGTCCTGATAATTCCACCCTTAAGCAACACAACCTCTGGAGCACGGGAAGCCATCGGAGAGCAGCATCCCTTCCTGCTTCTTGCAGGAACAGCCAGGAGACAGCGATGACAGATGCATTAAGGACCCCCCTGGGCATTTACCTTCCCATTAGCACGGCCAGCGTGAGATTTGCACGTCGGGTCAAGGCAGGGACCAAACATTTCCCTGACAACAGCACGGCCATGGGGTCCTCCNCCACTCAGTTTCAATTTTTGGAGAAAAGCCTGAATTATAGTTTGGGAATAGAGAAAGCAACACTAGAGGAAGGAGATTTGTCAAACATTTAATTATGAATGGCAGCCAAAGAGCATAAGGAACAATTGTTCCCTATTTCTCAATGTCTGGAAACATCCAATTAAATGCTCAGGCAGTGTTTCTGAAACAAATAGGATATAGGGTTTTTTTCCATCTCATCATTGTATGGTGTGAAACATATTGCTCTAAGGATACTTTGGGTACCAAGTGTTCAAATGGGTCCAAAAATCTACAGTCTTCTCTGCTGCCAATGGGAAAAGAAGTCCAGATTCAAGTACAAACATGTCTCATTGAGTAACATCAGTGTATTTACCTCTAAAAATATCTACAGCTCTCTTTCCACAGATTTAAAGTTCCTCATGTTTTGCAGCTGATATTTAAAGAAATCAAAAGCTGCAGTTTTTGACTGAGTCTTTAGCAGTGTGAAGTTTTTTTGCTCTGGAAAAAAAAAAAACAAAAAACAATCCTGTTTTGCATGAGCTTTGGCATCCCTGGAAGTGGAGACATACATATTGCTACCAACACTGGTGCCAGAAAGACAAACTGACACTATATACTCACACACATACTGTGATACGATTGCAAAGCAACATTTACCTCGACCTCCCACCCACAGGTTATTTTTAGATCTATTTTTTTAATATATAAATTAAAGAAAAAAAAATAAAACCACAAAAAGCCCCCAAAATCTTTTAATCTAATCTTGGCTATATTTTCCCCTTCAATGCCTAAGGGATCCAAGATTATTTATAACAGGAAACCTTTGATTTCTGAGCTTTTATGTTTGGTTTTTTTTGCAATGTTCCAACTTACTCAACCAAAAAGTGTGCTGATTTTTAAAGCAGAAAGCAAATTGCAGCATGCACCCAGGACTAATTCTCCCACTTACTAGTGCTACCCCTGCTACCTNTAAAACCACAAAAAGCCCCCAAAATCTTTTAATCTAATCTTGGCTATATTTTCCCCTTCAATGCCTAAGGGATCCAAGATTATTTATAACAGGAAACCTTTGATTTCTGAGCTTTTATGTTTGGTTTTTTTTGCAATGTTCCAACTTACTCAACCAAAAAGTGTGCTGATTTTTAAAGCAGAAAGCAAATTGCAGCATGCACCCAGGACTAATTCTCCCACTTACTAGTGCTACCCCTGCTACCTCCTGCCAGCTTCACCTAGAGCAGAATGTTTAAATCAAGAGTCCTGATAATTCCACCCTTAAGCAACACAACCTCTGGAGCACGGGAAGCCATCGGAGAGCAGCATCCCTTCCTGCTTCTTGCAGGAACAGCCAGGAGACAGCGATGACAGATGCATTAAGGACCCCCCTGGGCATTTACCTTCCCATTAGCACGGCCAGCGTGAGATTTGCACGTCGGGTCAAGGCAGGGACCAAACATTTCCCTGACAACAGCACGGCCATGGGGTCCTCCNGATATTTAAAGAAATCAAAAGCTGCAGTTTTTGACTGAGTCTTTAGCAGTGTGAAGTTTTTTTGCTCTGGAAAAAAAAAAAACAAAAAACAATCCTGTTTTGCATGAGCTTTGGCATCCCTGGAAGTGGAGACATACATATTGCTACCAACACTGGTGCCAGAAAGACAAACTGACACTATATACTCACACACATACTGTGATACGATTGCAAAGCAACATTTACCTCGACCTCCCACCCACAGGTTATTTTTAGATCTATTTTTTTAATATATAAATTAAAGAAAAAAAAATAAAACCACAAAAAGCCCCCAAAATCTTTTAATCTAATCTTGGCTATATTTTCCCCTTCAATGCCTAAGGGATCCAAGATTATTTATAACAGGAAACCTTTGATTTCTGAGCTTTTATGTTTGGTTTTTTTTGCAATGTTCCAACTTACTCAACCAAAAAGTGTGCTGATTTTTAAAGCAGAAAGCAAATTGCAGCATGCACCCAGGACTAATTCTCCCACTTACTAGTGCTACCCCTGCTACCTCCTGCCAGCTTGACCTAGAGCAGAATGTTTAAATCAAGAGTCCTGATAATTCCACCCTTAAGCAACACAACCTCTGGAGCACGGGAAGCCATCGGAGAGCAGCATCCCTTCCTGCTTCTTGCAGGAACAGCCAGGAGACAGCGATGACAGATGCATTAAGGACCCCCCTGGGCATTTACCTTCCCATTAGCACGGCCAGCGTGAGATTTGCACGTCGGGTCAAGGCAGGGACCAAACATTTCCCTGACAACAGCACGGCCATGGGGTCCTCCCCCAGTCTTCCTGAAAGCAGTGGAAAAGTTCTCACTGATTTCAAAGGTTGGAATTAGGGCCATGAGAAGTATGTGGATGCTACTAATCCATTTTTCCACACTGCACAACACGTATGTGTGCAAGAGTAAGTATAAAATCCAACTCTACCTCTTGGGGAGGAGCCTCATCTTCTCACCACTGCCTCATCTTAAATACCTAAAGGGTAAATATCAGGAGGACTTTTTTTTCTGTAGTGTTCAGTGACAGGACAAGGGGTGATGGACATCAGCTGGACACAAAGTTCCACTGGAACAGAAGGAGAAACTGCACCACCTTGGTGCTGAGGTGAGGGAGCCCTGGCACAAGCTGCCCAGGGAGGGTGTGGAGGCTCCTTCTCAGGACGTTTCCAACCCCACCTGGACACATTCCTGTGCCCCCTGAGCAAGGAGAACCTGCTTTAGCAGGGGCTGGGGCTGGAGGAGCTCTGCAGAGCCCTTCCAGCACCCAACATTCTTGGATTCTATGTTTTTATCATCTTCTCCAGCCCCATCCAATGAGTCTGTGAGCCTACACTCAAATAAGCTTGTTTTGTCTCTACCAGTCTTCTCTCCAATTGGACCTTACTCCACTCCTTTTCCCACTAAGCTATCCTCAATTACTACATCTGTAGCTAAACATCACCCATCCTAAGTGAACAAACCGCTGCCTTTCTGAAAGGTGGATGTCAGTCACTGCAGGTGATGCATGGACACAGGGCTTTGACAGGTCTGGTTTGGTGATCTGTGCAGACACAAGACTGTTATTTTCAGTGCAGCTTTCCCTGTAGGACACAACCCAGTGGAAAAGCTGCTGCTGACAAAATTGCATCTGGCTGGTGGCCCATACAGTGAAGACAATTTCAAGATCAGATGTTGGTTCACTGTCTCCCTGTGACTTTCTTTGCAAGTTAGATAAACCCCCCATTTTTGGTGCCTTGGTCCTTGTAAGGGCTCAGAATAAGGGTTTATTTATCATGAGAGACGAATCAGTTTTTCTTGGCAGTTTCTGCTTTGATTCATTAAACAATTAATAAGGTTCCTGAAAGCAAAATGAGGGCAAGAAGCTGCTCAGTGGCTGAGATTGTACCACCATGTCCTATCACTTCCATCATCAGTTTCTTTCTAATGATATAACATACATTGGATAACACAAGTAAAACTGGATGGGAATGTGTTTGTAAAGATCAGTATTAGAGTCTAAGTGACTGCAGACCTAGAAAAGACCTGTTAAAAATCCATGTGGTGATACATTTCCTGCAAACTTCAATGCCCAGAAAAACAGGAAAGTTTCTCTGCATGTTTTAAAGAAATATATTAAACCATATCCATATATATTTGTGTATAAAATCAGGTCTTTGCAGATGATAAAATGAATGCCAGGCTCAGCTTATGAGGGATAAATCAGATTTCTGCACAAAGAAAATTTCCTCTTCCTGCATGTGCAGGTTAAATGGGATTTGAATCAAGGCATTTAATCAGACCCTATATAATTTCAACAGCTTCACATGGTCCCTTTTAATCGTGCCTTAATTATGGTTATGAAGAATGCAATAATGGGTTTTCTTTGCTGGCAAGCTAAGAAAATTAATTTTGCTGTTGGCTTTGCCAGGCACTTTTCTAGGCAGATGGGCTGAGCCTGCTGCCAACCATGGTCTGAGATTGGATGATCTCTTGGCTTTCCTGCTGAAGTGATGGACAGAGGAGGCTGTAGAGGGGACAATGAAGTGTATCCCTAGCTGCACCAGCCAAAAATCCCATCTCTGACCCTATGGATCTTTTTCTGGTTGCTTCTTCACACCTGTTCATACACCCAAAAAAATCCAGCTGCTTCTTTCCACCCTGACAAAAACTGAAGCCATCACACATGTCCAGCAGAATATGCACTAATGTAGCAAAAGAACTTGGTTGATCTGGTTGAGTTTAAAAAAGAATCATTATTTGAACAGAAAGTTACTCCTCAAGCCTGGATAAATAGCTTTTCAAGGGACAGAACTAAGACGTGGCAGAGAAGAGATGTGACAGATAGGGATGTAATTCTTCCCATCTTGTCAAAGTTACAACCACTTGGGCAGCTGCACAGACTGGCTTGCATGTGGGTAGAGGCTTGATCCAGTCTGGTTTTCTCATGTTTCAGAGGTGGTCAGCCATCAGCTAGGAATCCAAACCCACAGACTAGAATAAATCTTGAAAGATCACTTTTAACTCACAACAGTTAGAACAATAAAAGTGAAAAGGCTGCACTGTGCTCTGGTAAAACTATTCCTTCTAAAGTTTACTTCTTTGCTTTCCCCATGAAAAAAATGATGGTTCCCCCTACTTTTTCTCTACCTTTAATCCCAGCAATGCTGCATTCATTCTAGTTGACCATGTACTTTCCTTCTCCCTTGCATCAGAACATTAATGAATGGGAACATTTTTCTTACTTTCGAGGTTGCTGAGAAAGGTTTCAAAAGTGAATTCTCTGGAAGCCCAAGAGCCTACCCTTTCCCCTGTAGTGTGTTCATGGAGAGGAACCCAGTGAGGAGAAATCACTGTGATCCCATTCTCATCAGGTAAATAAACACATTTCCTTCCATCTGAGCTGCAATTCTGTGTGCAGCAATCTAAGCCTTTCCTGTCACCTCCAAGCGTTGATGTCAGTAACTGAAATCCCGAGGAAGAGACTTGGCCAGGAGACAAACAAGAAACTGTCATCCTTTTGCATCTGCTTTGCTTTTGGATGGTTTAACTGGCCAATCCATCTTTGCTTTGTATTAATATTTAATGATTTTCCCTCATCCTCCTGAGCAGGGCAAGGTGGTGTGTTAGCCTTTGGAATCAGAAGTAAAAGCATCAATCCACCAGCCGCTCTGATGAGCTACCTCCAACCCAGCCTGGAGAGATTGATCTCAGAAGATTAAGGAAACCATCTGGCTTTCTGGGATGCTTAAAGTGCTCAGTCTTTCTCCCAGAAAGAAGTTGCTCCATGCCAGCTCTGGCAGAAGGCTTTCCAACGTTGATGCCTGCCTGTGAGAAATTAAATGGACCTGAGCAACCTTGTGCAATTTTAAAGCTGGTCCTGCTATGACAGATCAGAGGACCTTCAGAAGTCCCTTCCAACCTAAATCATTCTATGGCTATCATGACTGCTTTAGCCCAGGAGTGTCAGTGTTCACAGGATGATAAAGAGCAGAGGCAGGCTCCAAAGTGCAAGGCTCCAGCTCAAAAGAGTCTCAAAAGAGTGAAAAATGACTTAGAACTGGACCTTGAATCAGAAAACTGGGGAGAGGGAGGCTGAGGGGAACCAGCTAACTGGGCTCTAGGAACCTGAAAGTATCAAGCTCCAGCACCCAAACATTTTCTAGGCTCCTTCCAAATACCCTCTGAGCCTGAAAGGAACCAAAAATTGCTTCAAAAGACACCCATGTCTAAACACAGGAGACTGGCAGGTACCAGCAGGGCTCCAGTAAATTCTTACAGACCTCTTGGCTTATTTACGAGGCGTCTTAGGCACTATAAACAGCTCTTTTTGTGTGTGTGTGTGAATTTTACCAGGAAAGGAGCAGGGGAGCAGGACAAAAGCAAGGAAACTTGGCTTGAGAAAACACCCAAACACGTCAAAATGAAGAAACTGTACAAGGCCTGGAACAGGCGTCAGCCCGTCCTCTGCTCCCCCTTCCCTCCTCAGAGAGCCTGAGCTCCTGTCAGGGCTGGAAACAAAAAGTGCCATTAACATCCATTGTTATTTACCTTGGACTCAGTGCTGATGCTACAAAAGGCTACTCATCCACTCACTGTAGGTGACCCTGACATAAACCTCTAAGGAACATGAGTGATATCCCATTTAAAACTAGCTGGAAACTAATCAAACACACATTTTGCCCTTTCTGAGACAACAGGGCTTTGGCTAACCCGAGACATTTGGGAGAAGTCATTTGTTCTTGCTGGGCATGGATTTTTATTGAGTTCCCCCCCCCCCCCTTTTTATTGGTGGAAAAAGAAAATGGGATGCCCAGATAATTTCTACAGAACAATTTCTCTTTCTTTTCTTTCTCTGTCCTTTACTTTAATTTTTAACCAATTTGAGGCTGATCTTTTTTTGAAAGAGTGAAAGCATCCCTCCAAACACAGGCAAGGAAAACAGAATAAAAGACAAAGCCTGTGGTTATGAGAAAACCTAGATAGCTCAGCTGACATGAAAAGATGCTTTTAGGTCCAGCCTATAGACTCATCTTCACACTTTGCACCCAGAAGAAGATGCCTTAACCCAAATTGTTTGCATGTCCTCCCACCTGTGTGCCCTATTTTACCTTTGGAGCTTGAAACAAACCTTGTTGACAGACACAAAAACCTTGTGTATCTGCAAACAAATCAGCCCTTTGATGAATTGTCATGGAATTAAGGCAGAGAGATGGCTTTTCCATGAACAATGTCAGCAAGGGAAGTTCTCCAGTCTCTCACATCACAGGAAACTTTGGGAGAACACAAACTATCTACTGGATAGAGAAAGTTCATTTTGGTCACTCCAGCTTTCTTTTCCAGTTCTGAAATTCTCTGTTTCACTGTCTTGGACTCAGAGAGTTTTGATGACATCTTAGAGGGGGAAAAAAAAAATCTATACACTCACATTTAATAAAAAAAAAACCTATGGCAAGACAATCATCTTGCTGCACTGTGTACCTTACCCCAATGAGCACTTTAACCTATGTAAATAAAACCAGCTTTTCCTCTTCTGTCTCGTCTAGTAAAGCTTCAGTTGGGCCTTCACATAATCCATGGGATTTCTGAAGCTTTGAGTTTTAACTAAGCAATTTGTACGGCTGCCTGAGATGCTTCCAAATGTGTGGCAACTCGATCTTGTTGTGCTCTCAACCACCTAATTAAAGCAGTGGAACAAAATCATTCAGTTTAGGTGATTTTGAATTCTTCTTTCCTCCTCTTCCTTTTACTTTCTTTTTTTTTTAAATCAAAAGGAATCTTCTGAGTCCCATATCTAGGAGATTATTCTATGCAGCACTTTGGAAAGGGCACATGCTGGAAATCCTGTATAGCAGTGGAGGAGAGCTGTCACAAATGTGTGTAGAGTTCATTTAGACTGAATGCCAAAGGTTATGGTACACACAGGAAAAAAGAAAAAAAAGAAATTAGCTTGCTTGTGGTCCTCCTCTTACTGCAACATCCCTTTCAGAATGATGTCATGAGAGAAGAGAAGGTTTCCCTTTCCAAAGCCTTAATGAGGTTTTTTGGAACAACTGATAAAAGAGCAGCTCCTAGGGGAGCCCAGTGTGGTCTTCAGGGAAATGATACCCTTTAGGGTGCTGGCTCTGTTCCAACAAAATCTTGTGTATTGTGGGAGCAGGGAAGAGTTTTCCTCATCCAGAAGAATTCAGACTGTAGATTTCATCACTTCCACGCTACCTTTCATGGGGAGAAGCTTGAGCAAGAAGATGCAAAAAATCTTTCCCCCCAGCACACACAGGCTGTGTTTGGAAACAGCAGCCTGTGAACAAGGAATGGGTTTTCTCCTTGCTGTGTTGATACAGCCAACAAGAAGATTTAGGCCTTTTATTGTAATTGTTCAGTGCAATAATACACAGATTGAAGTTTGGTTTTCGCGGTATCTGGCTCAGCATGTCGACCTGATGTGGATCAAAGACTACATGGTAGAATTAAGCAAATATAATCAGTGTAATATGATTCATTCTTGTCCTGCTGAGCAGATGTTTGAGCAGATGTCAGGTAGGGAAAAAAAAAAAAAAAAGAGGGCTGGGGAGTTAGTACATTATTTTAAATGAGTGCAATTAAGAGAAGGGAGTATCTTTATTAATCCCATTTAAGGTGAAAGAGAGTATTTATGACTTTGGTTACTGGGAAGTTATCCTCCCTTTGCCTTTTAGTGGCCAGCAATCACTAGTTCCCCTATCAGAAACATGACAGTGCTGGTGGGCTAAAACACTTGCCTATCAGCCTGCTCTCCTTAAATCCCCAGCACATTGGGAAGCAACGCTTAACACACTACACAAAGAGAGGGTTGGAAATGTTGAGTCATTGCTAGCCTGTTATCTGAGGAAAATGGTCTATTTGGGTGGTGTTGAACAGTTGGATCATTATATTCCTGGGAGCTTTCTAGGTCCCTTCTTTACTGCTTGTTAAAGACATTACCAAAACCCTGCCTTTTTCTGGCATTTTGAAGTCAGCACTAAAAATGAGGGAGTCCTGTTATGCACCTGATTAGTCATGTAATTATAGTAATTGATTGCAAATCTGGTAATTATTGAGGTAATATAAAGCTAAAGACTCATTTAGCCATATATTTGCAGGTTTAGCAACCACTCAGAGAGCCCATCATCCAATTCGGAGTCCACATGCACAACTGGAGCAGACTTGTGTCCACACTATTCTTGGCCAAGAATGTTTCTGCAGCATTTACAAGCTGCACCTCCTTTGTTAGTCAGAACTCCACAAACCCTAAAAAAGAACTTGCAGTCGATAAAGTGCTCCTTGGAAGAGTGCCTGGAGATGACTAATCCATCTCCCATTCTAGATATTCAGAAGAAAGTTGCCTGGGTTGCCAGAGCAGTAGTGCAAGACAGGTTGGTGGAGATGGGAAGCAAATGCCTTACATATTCAGTGAGATTCTGGTTTGATTATTCTGGTTTGAATCAACTGATGGGGAAAAAAAACCTCAGGGTATGGTGGCCTTCCTGACCAGTTCTATTGGCTGGAGAGCTGATGTACTGCAGTCACCACTCTTTAAAAAGAAGGACAAACCAAAACAAATAAATGTGAAGGTTTGGGGTGACTGTGCTCCTTCACTCAGCATTTTAGTGTCAGAAAAGAACACCAAGCCCTTCATCTTTGAGGATCATTAATTTCTTGAGGGATCCTGGATGACTTCCCTATGAATCTCTGTGGAGATGATTCTTTTTATAACTATCTCATGTCACTGGGGAAAGTTTCTCCAGCCAGCACATTTACTCAGCCACCAATACTGCCTGACATTTACCCTACGATGTGGCTTTATTAACTTTGTCTAGCTCTGCAGAGGCATCCACATAAGGTCATTCTTTGCAAGAACAAGCAATTCCACAGCCATCTTACATTAAAGCATCAGTGCTTGGAAAACTGTGCTTCAGCCAAGTTGCTTTATTTACTACTCATTTCCCTTCACATTGATTTGAATTTTTTTTTCCCTTACTTTATTCCTTCTCATTTTCTTTGCTGACAGAACCCGTTACAGCTCTGTCCATTGCACACAGAGATGTTTACATGTTTTGGAAACCTTTCTACTGGTGAGCATATTTAGATGTGTGCCTGAAACACAAGCTTGCATTGTTGTTATACAGGTATGGATCTTGCTGTAGCTACAGGGGGTTCAGTTAGAAATGTCTGTGGTATGAGGCAGCAGCAGTCTATTGGCTCAAACTCTTCACGATTCAGATTTACTGAGGCACTCTGGGACCCTCACACTATCACTTCACCTCCACACATGCCTGATCCCTTCCCCTTCATTCATTTCACCTATTCCAGATTCTGGTCCTGAAGTCAACAAACAGGTTGGATCCAGATCCAAAAGCTCCTACATGGGCTCATTTCCAGCACTATAGTTATATAAAGGCTTTGCTGAAGAAGCCTTTCAAAGAGCATATAGGGGAATGAATGCCTCTGCCTTGCTGTATCTCCCTTAAGCAGAGCAGCATCTCTCTATGATATGGTGGCTGACTTCTGTCCTTCCTTTAGCCAGGAGCTGCATCATCACACTGCTGCTTGATGGGGATCACAGTGATTGTTTGAATTTTCAAACCAGAAGAAAAGAGACAGAGGAAAGAAACGCTCAGGGCAAAATTCCTGCACATGAATTGCTCTAGCCCTAAAAGGTGTGATGAAAGCATAATCCTGCACATAACCTTTAGTTCTGCTGCCTAAAATAATACTCCAGGATGCTGGCAGGGGAATACTACGCTTCCTGTGAGTGTTTCAGTTCACATTCTCCCAAAAATAACACAGCGACTGTTAACACCTGCACTTTTCAACGTTTCCTTGCTAACAACAAGGAGATTAATGGGTTCCATTCAAAAAGACCTTTTTGACCTCATTTATGATGTTGAGAAACTCAGGAAATTGCTTGCTAATCCAAACCTTGATAATCCCAGTATTCTTCAAAAAAAAAAAAAATCTCCCTGTTGGAAGCATGTGCAGGGGGTTGTGTTATCAAGGTAGGACAGGACCCACAGAATCAAATGGAGAGATGAGAAGCAAACTAGGGGTGCAGGAATAGAGATTAACTAACCCACTCAGCACTGCAGAGCACAAGCATGGCTTCATTTCACCAAGATGTAGCTCCCATTTTGGAAAGCCTGAGAAGATGGGAGACCAGGGGGGATGTCAGCAGCTCTCCAGAGGCTCCAGTGCTCTCAGGCAGGATTAGACCAGGCTGATCATGCACACGAATCCCAGAATGACCCAGAGACACCTGATCCAGCAGCTTATTGCACAACAGATAGAGAACTGCCCTGAGAATCAGGAGCTGCAGGTTGGCTGCTTCTGGACCAGTTGTATCTGGCAGTTGGCATCACTTTGTGCAGGACCACAAATTGTGATTTCCAGGGAAATTTTTCTTCCAGTTTTTCAAGTGCAATTCCAGCCTTCTGTTTGAAATTTTGGAGGGGAGGGGTGTATCCTTTTTTTTTTTTTTCTCTCTTCTTTCTGAAAAGAGAAAATGTTCTGAAGCACAGGAGGCTGCCAAAGAGGTCCAGTCGTGAGCAAACAGCCTTTGTCAGACTTTGCAAACTACAAACACATCAACACGTCTACCTGTCTCTACTTAAAGAAGCGTTTATCCAGTTGCTCAGATGGTATTCTCATTTACAAGCTTTGCTAAACACACACGAGGCAGGAGAAGCGAAGGGATCAGGACTTGTGCAACTCTTCCATGACAAGAGGGAGAACAAAAATCAAAACCCACTTCCCAGGTTCATCACCAAATGGTCAGGTATATCAGGGCAACAGCTGCTCACTGAGGATGCTCTTAGAAAAGGACCAGTCTCAAAGAAGGAAGATTTTCACAGAGAAGAGACACTTCTATGCTCTATTTTCCTGCTACCCTATTGATCTCCACGAAGTAAGATCAGCTACCAATTATATAGTGGAGCTACAGCTAACAGACATGTGCCTCTGCTGGGGAGGGAGATGGATATTTCTCAGTGTTTGGGATGGGTCTTATGGTGCTAAGCTGCAGTGTGCTTTCCCCCAGCAATGAGCAAGTTAACCTCTGTGCTTCTGTAAGATGGAGAGAACTGTTGTCATCTGACAAGCCCTAGTGGGGAGGAATGCTGAAATGGGGATGAGGCAAAGAGCAGCAGGCAGATATCACAGCTCAGGCTTTCTGTTTAAGTGAAGCTGACTAGATGCTTTCACTGTCAAGGAAGAGAAACACATCCAGAGGGCAACTCCAGCCCAAAGCAGTCCCAAAGCTTAAGCTGGTCAGACCCAAGCAACACATTCCCAGTGCTTGTACCCCATTTCCTGCTTGTTCTGATCCCCTTCCTTTCATTCCCACCAATACCCTTCTGTTTATCTGTCATCTTAAGTTTCAGGGCTGTGTCTGACTCCCAAGTCTCTCTCTTTTCAGCCCAATTACCAGCTTGAAGGAGCTCAAAAATATTTTTTTCTCAGTCAGCATGGGGTACAAAATGATCAGGTGTGTGAGCAGGAAATAACAATGTACCACCATTGTAGAAATTCTTACAAATTGTCCTAATTGAGTTGTTTTGTAGATACCAAGCAGGTGGGGGAGCAAAACCAATGTGGTCATTTAAATCCTTTTGCTCAATAGGAAGTTTTCAGGGAGTTTCAAACAATTGGGGCTGAGAAAGTACAGCTGATGTTGTGTGTGCACACAGCGATTTGCAGCCCAAAGGCAGAAAGGTCAAGCCATTGAGGGCTAGTAGCTGGAGCCCATTGTTCAGGAGACCAGGTTCCCTATGGACCTGCAGGAAGCACAGGGCAAAGCTAAGGCTGCTCTTGCCAAAGTTTCTGCAAACCTTTTCCCAAGACACACTTTGTATGCTGCTTGCAAAACAGGAGATGTAAGGAGCAGGAGCATCGTAAACACATCAATAAGCATGGGAGAAAAGTAATACCTTCCCACAATGAAGCCTGTGTATGTTTTCCAAATGATGTTGTGCACATAATATAGAGGCCCTGGGTCATCTTGAATGAGAGAAGATGGTAAATCTGATTGTGTCAATAAAAAGAAATGCTCCATTGGTGCATTAGCTCCATGGATGTAAGCATCTCCCTACTATATCCAATTGTTTCGGTCATGAAACTCTTCACAATATAGATGTTAGAACAGTGAGAAGAGTTTTATTTGTTATACCATCTCCCTCTGTGTACCACTTTCTGGGTTGGTCAGACTAAAACTCAAAGAAATCTGGTCAAAAGTGCATGGAGGCTTCACTGTTTGTCTCTTAAGAAAATGTGGGGGAATAAAGCTTGTCCCCAAGTCACTGCCTTTTGATGCATTTTTCTCCCCTTTGGCTCAGTCATTCCATTTTACCAGAGATAACTTCCTATAAGTTTATACAGGGAAACTAAGCAGACTATAGAAAATCTGTTTATCAACAGATAATTGAAAATCTTTGATTGGCTTTAAACTTAGGCTGCCATAGGTAAGTGCTGATTTACCAGTGTTCCTAGATGACCCTCCAAAAAAATGACTCAATTCACTTAAATCATAAGCTCCAGATCTCCATCACTGCAAGTAACACTGAAGATGGTCTGGAAGGTCGAAGTAGTCTTTCAGGCTGAGATGTCTTCATATTTTTCATGTTCCCTCAATGTGAAGATCACAAAATTTGTGTGTACATCTCCTTTGGTTGTGCTATTACCAGCTCCCTTTAATCCCAGTATCTGGTGGCTGCAATAGCCCAACTTCCTCAGCTGAAAGGTGAACTGGGAGATATGAGAAATATAGTAAATAAAAAAAAAAAAAGAAGACTAGAAAACAATGTAGTTTGTTGTTAACCCTGAGCAGAAACAGCAAAGTCAGCATTTTTGTCCTAGAAGGACACCAAATTGAGAAATCTTATGACAGGGCTCCCTGCTTCTGAAAGAGTGGAAAGATAGGAAAGTGCTGTAAGAAAATGAAAGGATAACATCATAAAACATTTACATGAGGTTTCCTTCAGTGCTGTTGCCTGTGCTCTGTGTGCTTACTGACTTCTAACCTGAGTCTGTGCTTTCCCAAAGCTGAGCACGTGTTTTCATTCAGTCTCTAGAGCCGGCTACAAAGTCACTAGCAAAGCATATCATGATCTCAGCCCCAGCACAAGCCCCTGCTTCAGCATAGCATAGCAGCATTTGTGCTTCACTGAACTGCACTAAAGATCTCTTTCAAAATGGAAAAAAGATGGGGAGAAACCACTGTGTTTCAAAAGCTGGAAATATTTTACCCTTCATGAGCAACGAATAAAATACAAATCCCCAAGAAACAGAAGCCTAACCAACATGTTTCTCCAGCTTCCAATAGGTTTTACACGAGTGACAAGGTCCAATGTTGTCTTGGGTTGACTCTCAGGTTTCCCTTTGTAAAAAAACCAAGGAAATTCAAGGAAGTCTTCATTTTATGATGGTCCTAAACTTGCATTTAACCTGACATTCACTGAGTGGCTTGAAGACTCTTGGATGTACAGGAGCCATTTCTAAAGAGTCCAAGACCAGCAAACAATCTTAAAATTGCTATCTAAAGCCTTTCACCAATGGCGAGAAAAGTAGGATCTGATATTGCACCCCCTCCAAAGTTGAACCCTGATAAAACACTAGGAAATGCCACTGAATTGAATGATGGATTGCTGATTTATCCTAGGATAAAAGCAGGATTAGGCTCAGGTAGCTTGACTGCAACAAGTTTCAGAGAGAAGGAGGAAAAAAAAAGGCTGATCTCCACTGGGTTTCAAATGCAAGAGCCAGAATGCAGCTTTGGCTCCACCCTGCCATGAGTAATTAAATATTTTTCAGTTATTCTAAGAAATGAGATAGTTGATTCACAGATCACGTTCCACTCGTATTCTGCACAGGATAAAGCAACTTCATCCAGCCTCCTCTGGGGGGTTCCTACTTTCTGCATTGCCTGGATGCCAAGGCAAACACAGATATTCCCATGCACAGGAGGGATTTCAAAGAGCTGCCCTGCTTTCAAGCAGAATAACCATAAAGCCGTTCCTAGACATGCACAGATCATTTTGTGCTAATCAGAGAGCAAACTCCCCTGCAAAATATTATTTATGGGATGGAACATCAGCCAACTGCAAAAACATTTTCTTAGCTTGTGGATAAACAGTCTCACAGTATCTGCTTAAGATAGAAAGGCCTCCACCTCCCAGCATTAATGTCATTTCACACTTTACCAAATAAAACGCCCAGAGCTTCCCGAGCTACATGCAGGAAAATTGCAGTAAATTAGAACATGCTGCAAATTCAGTTTTGTCTAAACTGCTCTGGTCTTTGTTTCAATTTCTTTGCCTGATTTGAGCTGAGATTCTGAATTAGGAACAGTGAATCTGGGTGGTGGGGTTTTTTTTGTAAGAGGGAGTTTTTAGGGGAGGTTGTTATTTGGAGAGCACAGGGCAGGGAAAGAGGCCTAGCGAGGTCAAGAAAGAAAGAAAAAGCCAAGTAGGAACTAAATAGGGAGACAGCGTATGCCCAACAGACAGCAGATTAATCCTGCCTGTCTGCATCCATCTGCATCTCATCTTGTGTTTGGATTTCAGACAGAAAGGCCAAGGATCTTATAACAGACCGCAAACGGAGCCTTTGAAGAAGTGTGAACGTCCGTGCTGGGTATCAGAAGTCATTAGAGAGATTTCTAGCACCATGTTTTTGATGCAGGGCAAGTTCAACAAGACCACAGTATCTTTTCATAAAGCTCATTAATTGGTACCCTACTAGCCATAAAGAAGAGGCAAAAAGCTCTGCTTGAGGACATTGAAGGCTTTACTCAACCACAGCTCCAGCACAAGTCATCTATGGATTGCCCATCTCTGTCTCAACACTTGCTTCTCCATGAAGCTAAGTGCTGTTTATCTTGCTGCTTTGTCCCCAGAAGAGGAGTCCAAAATCTTTCCCTAACTTTACTTCTCACAGCCCAAAGCTGCGAGCACTATCATGTTTTAGGGTGCTGGAATGTGACCTTTTAATCCCAATCCATCCCAGAGAGAAGGAACATCTCTGTGTAGACCCGTTGTGCACGTTTCAGCTCATTTTTCACCTTGCTCTTGACATTCAGATCAGTTAGATACCTCAAGCCCTAGAACATTTCCTTACAACTCATGCCATCATTTACCTTGTCCACTAAGCCTTTGATTACATTAGGCAAGAAAGATTTCATCTACGTTATCCAGTTATTCCTAGCATGATCTTTGGGCTGAAAATAAAACTAGAATTGGCTAGAAAGAGATGACATTTTTCTTCAAGACAGCTGAAGGAAGCATGAAACCTGCTGTCCAGGATATCCGGAATTTGGCTGGTTCTTTTCTCTTCCCTGAGTTTGCTCACCAAATGATTTTTTGTTTATTTTGTAAAAAAAGCCTGTTCCTCTTTGACAGGTGTCCTACAGGCAGAAAATGTGTCTTGGCTACAGACACAGGAGGGAATTAGTTCTGGGTTTCTTCTAGGGAGCAAAGGGAGTTTCTCTGCTAAAGATCTGTGCATGGGCAGCAAGATTCCTTGCTATGTTTAACTTCACGTGCTGCACTCAGGCACAGAGCTTGAGGAGCGATACAATTACTGAGGATTGAAAGGCTGCATTAAACATGGCAGTGAACTTGCAGTGGCAGGTGAAACAGCATCTTGAGAACAGGGAATTAACCTGAACAGAAAATTCAGGTCAGATTTGCCAAAGCCTGGCAAGTTTGGAAAGGAGTTTTGCAAAACCAAAAGTCCAGATTAAGGAACGGAGACAGACACAACTTTTACCTGTGTTTGGTTGAAAAAGCACTCAGTTATCATCAATTGTACACATTTAATTCAAGCTTAAGTGTTCTGCAAGCTCCTCTAGCAGGAAAAAAGTTGGACGAGTCTGCTGCAGCAGTAATAACTGGTTACCAAAGCAGTGCTGCTCATATCCACCTCTGCCACTGATGCTCTGCAAAACCTCAGGGTCACTCATCACCCTGCTCTGTTGGGTGAGCCCAGAGTCACTAGAGCTGCAAAATCTCAGTTCCATTGGACGTGCTCAAACAAAAGGCACTATCCAGTGACAGGAAGATTTACTGCATGACCCATTGTACCATTTTAGTTTACCTAATGCCCAAAGCTTCGTAATGAGAAGGTGGTATAAGGATACAATCCCCAGTGACTCATCCTGAAGACCAGCTTATGTGCTCACCCAACTCCACAATGAACTGATTCAGCAGAAAACTAAGCCGTACAAAAATTTCACAGTAGTTTCTGCTGGCTCAACCAGGTCAGACAAGTCCCAGGGCCAGCAGAAAGGAAGGGAGGGAGAGAACACAGCAAGGGGAGTGGAAAGGCACAACTGCAGCAGAGGTTACACCATTGCACCCCACCCACAGACATTGTGACATTAGGTGCCCATGACTGAAATGATTTCTGACTTTGCTGCCTGTTACTGCAGATGTCATCCAAGCCACCCTATCTCTATACAGAATCTCAATGCTTAATGCTTTGGGTAAGCCTTTACAAAAGTTAACCTCTCCTAGATGGTAAAAGCTGGTGAGCCAGGGTTGTGGGTTTTTTTTTTCCCCCCCACAGAACAAGCTCAAGGAAGAAACAGCAAAAGAATGAATCAGCAAGGGCTGGAGAAAGGTATCAGATTAATAACCCAAGTCAAGGGAGGACAGAGAGTAGCTGTAGACATCACCCACATGAGCGTAGCCCACAAAACTCAATGTAACAAAAAAGCACCAAGTCATGCTTAGCTTTAAACATGTGTCCCACTCAGTTGCTTAATCATTCTAATGAATACAAATGGCCTCAAGCATTTAAATGCTGTATTAAAGATGAATGCCCCAGGAGAAACCAGAACAGAGCCCTTTGCACCCCTGGCAGTGGTCAATCAGCACTCCCAAAAGTTTCATACCAGACAATTTATACATTGAGTAGAGGTACTGAGACCCTCCATGGAAACTATTTTTGTATCATTTATCTCATCTTTGCTGTCAAACTGCCTGTTTGGAAGCCTTGTTTTGAAAGAAAATGTGGAGGAAGAACCGTGTTAAGAGCATTTTGCAATAATGGACAGGCTTTACTGATTTGGGGAACAAAAAAAGACATGAATTCCACCTCACACTGCTTTTTGTAGGTCTCTGGCACTACAGCACTAATTAGGAAGGCTCTTCATGAGCTTTCCTAGTTGGGGTGGTGACTAATAGGTGAATGGGCTTTATTTTTCCCAGCCAAATGCCCTTTACTGCACAACATGAAACTCAGAGGAGCTGTGGACAATTTACATGAAGATTTTGCTCTGTGGGACCCATCAGACTACATCACCGTCACCTTTGGTGCCTAAGAAATAGAAAGAAAACCTTTAATGAGGGAGGCAGATTTTAATAATAGACAAAATGAGCAAAGCAGAGCCCAGCCAGCCATTTCAAGTGTCTTGAACATATTTCAGGGAGAGCTTTCATGCTATCCCATATGCGTCAAGCCATCCTCTCAGCCTGGCAAGCATCCAGGCAGCGGTTCCCCTCCTCCCCTCCACGAGTGGAGAAGAGAGAAGGAGTTAGAGAATGACATGGCAAATCTCCAGTCCTCTCTAAATATATTTTACTAATATGGCAATTAATATCATGGACCAGTGCCTACTTCATAAAAGCAAAATTCAATAGGTTGGTAAGAATGTAGAGTGCGAGTGATTTAGAAACTACTATTTTTTGGACAAGGGCATACTTAAAAAGCATGATCTCATAAATCTGTGGTTTCTCCACATTTTTAGATTGTGTATATGAGAACTCCCACACCAGATAGCAGGACGTGTAACATTCTTAACTCCATGAACTCCAGTCACATGATGGTAATTACTGAAGACCTTGAAACGAAAAGACTAATAAATTCAGCATGAAGTGCACAGCTCCTGTTCAGTTACTCATAGGACAGGGCTGAATATGGCCAGAACCCCTATACGGAAAGGTCTTATCCTTTCAAGCATCTTGATTTCTCAACATGTTGTTGATCATTTGTATACCTCTGTCTACATTTTGGACAAAAGGTAATCTATCCAATTGTCTTTAAAGGGCCCAAAGCATCTAACCCAGTGAGTGCTGGCTCCTAATTCCTTTGGCCTCTTCAGAAATTTATCATAAGTAGCTTTGAGAGGGAGGGATTATAACAAAGCCCATCTCAGTGAGGTTTTGCTTTCCACAGAGTTGAGTCTCTTGGACTGACTTGAGAAACAGGGGATCACTTATGTCCCAAGGCAGATGGACCACATGTATTCTGGTGAAGGAAAACTGTCTGAAATGGTAGCAAGAACAGGGTGGCAGGGAGAGTAGTAGGAGCAGAAGCATTCACCAACCACTGCAGTGGATAAGAAGAACCCACAGACTGGCATTCCCCCAGCTCAAACTCCTACAGATGAACACAGGTTATCATACAAAAACTTCCACGTTCTCTTTCCTACTGCCAGATATCACCATAAGGGAAAGTAATAGATATTCTTCTCTTTACTCCTGCTGTGGGTCTCTACTCTGATTCCTGGTGTGGTCTGTGCATGCCTGGTGCTGTGACTCATTAAATGAGCAGAGCACAGCCTGCCCTGATGTTTGACTCTTCTGCCATGGGTCAAGCTGCCAGCTCTTTGAAGGAGATAATACATCCCCTGCTTGGCCACAGCAAATTGGCACCTCTCCACCATCTCAGAGATTTACATATGTATTTTTAAATGCAGCAGTCATTAAAATGCTGTTTCACTCTGATAATTGCAATTATCCCATTCTTGCAGTGGTCCACTGTAAACAGAAGAGTTCACTGTCTTGTCTTTAGCAACAGAGTCATCTCTGTCCCAGGACTTCCACTTTGGCAGCAGGCAATCCCATCTGAATCGCTACCCAGCTCTTGCTTCAGCCTTGGACCCTGATGGTCTGATAACATTTACTCAGGATTACAAGCAATTAAAACCAAGATGACACATTCAAACAATCTCAATCTAGAGTCCATCTTTAAATGATTATTTAGAACTGATTGGGAAATGGAATTTCTGCTCTGCAGGAAAGTCAGATGTTTCAAAAATGCCTTTCATCACAGACTGGAATGCAACCTGAACTTGGCTTAAATCCCATCTTAGTTGGACTTTAGGCACCTGGGACTTGGAAACTGCTTAATGTCAGCCATCACTTCATCCTAGAGAAAAGTACAGATGTTTCCACATGGGGTGAGAGAGCAGTCTCCATTAAAATGCACTCAGCACTGTCTCGTTAATTAGACTCAGAATAAGCAGAATCCCTACTTTCCACCCAAAGCCTCCACATGGGCTGTGCCCAGACCGCTCCTAACATCATGACGACTGCACAGGATAAACCGAAAGAGATACCAACAGCACAAAACAAGAACTGTGCCCAGGAGAGCCAGCACTTGTCCACAAGAGAGACTTGTGGGTCTGAGATCTTTCTGGTCTGGAGAAGGTGAAATCCATATCACTCATTTTCCTGGGAGGAATCCACCCATCAGTTTACAGGGAAGGTCACAACAGACTTTTCCTCATCCTCTCCTATTGCATCTGAAGAGAAAGCAGCAGTGTCAGTAAATGCAAGGAGGAGTCTCACTCTGTACATCAGGGAGAGAGAGATTCCCTCAACAGAGGAGCACTGTGTCTCGTGTGTGTGTGGATCCACACTTTTGGGAAGAATCACTGAGATGACATCAGAATGAAGAACAAACATGTTGCCATCAAGTCCAGCTTCCTACCAGGTTGTAAAAAAGGTTTTTCTTGGAAGTATCTTTGCTCTTGTAAAAATGTTGAACTGACATTTACGGCCAAATCCCTGCTCCACAATAGTCTATGACAAAGTACACTGTCACTTTTGGTAACTACTACCCACTACTGCCCTTCTGTGCTTCCAGCAAAGCAGAGACATTATAGCTGATGTGAGCTTTGACCAAAATTCCCAGTGTTCAAACAGCTGGAAGGAGGTTGTAGCAGATGATGGTCTCATCCACAATGTGGATGATGGAAGGCCTGAAATCCCTCACTGGGCTGCACAATTCATTTGCTGCAGTATTTGGACATGCCTTAAATTTTTGTTCAAGACAGGACTGAAATCATGGCTATTAAAAGCACCATTCTTCACCTACATGCTGTAAAGGGCTCCTCTTTCTCAACTGCTTGAGTGATAGGTCATTACTCAACTGCCTTTACACAAAAGCTATTTTCACCAAGGTTCCTTGGAAATCAAATGACTTTCTGGTTTATTGAAATTGCAGTGGTTTGAGTAGCCTTGTCATCACCAAGTCCCTTGACTCTTACAGCAGAACATCCCCAAGGAAGTTTGCCACAGCTGAGCAGGTGGGGAAAGAGGGAGCAATGGCCTTTTATAGATGAAAACACATTTCTGAATATGAAGCACTCCTGAGGAAGAAAAATCAGAGTATGGGCTCTGATTCAGCAAAGCAATTAAGTACGTGCTTTAAGTCAAAGCCTTGCTTAATTCCTTTGACTCCAATGGGATTTAAGCAAAGGCTTAAGACTGAGCAGCATTCAGGTCTACAAATTCCTCTGACATTTTTTCCTTCTGGATTATAGTGAGAGAAAGTGGCAATAGTGCATGCCTTGAGAAGCAAAGGGGTGATGAACTGTGATGCACATTCAGTCTAACGTAAAGCTTTAAAAAAAAAAAAAAATCACTTGGCAGGAACTGGGTAATAAATTAAGTTGCTCAACTGGTTGTGCTTTGCAACCAAAACCATTGTCTTCCAAGGGCTTGAGCATTATAACTTCCCAACTGTCCTCAACTCTGCTGTGGCCCATCAGAAGAAACTTTACACTTGATAAGTCCTCTAATATGCCAGGGAGAGTTCCTCCCTCCCCTCCTGCTCTCCTCCTACCTCTTTAATGAGCATCACCATTAACATTGAAGTACAAAGGGAGTTCTCTTTGTAAGCCTTTGTGTTCTTTGCATGTTAGGATAGCAAAGGAGCAGTTCAAAAAGCAATCTGCCCAGAAACCACAGTTTATGAGTCCCAGAAGTTTCATTTGCTCAGGTCAGACTGAAAGCTTGGCTGAAGATACAGTAGAAATTTTTCTCTGTCAGGCAACAGAAAGCAGTACAAAGAACCCAGCTGTTAGGTCTCATAGCCCAGGCCTCTAATTAAAACAGTGGAAAATTAGATAACTTCACAAATTCATCACTGCCACCACTGGCTGTCAAAAAAAAAGCTCGAGGGTTACCACCCACCTTTTGTTTATGTTGCTAACCAGTGTCTGTCTCGTGTGTGTGTGTGTGTGTGTGTGCATGCACAGAAGAGTTTTTCTCCCTTCCCCCCTGCTTTCAAGCCACTTTTTGCACCTCATTCAAGAAAACTTCTGATGATGCTGGCAAAGGGGCTGTAAACCAGGATTGCAGACATGCCTCCCTGGACAGATTTCCAAAAGGGTTCTGTTCCTACAGGGAAAAGCAGCTCAATTTTATCATTCTCAAAGGATTAGGAAGAGGCATTATTCTTCACAATGATATGAGATATAGTAGATGCAGTGCTTCTGAAAGTTTGGCCTAAGGTCAATTCATGTCACTTGTAGCTTGCAATTGACGCTGCATTAAAAGAAACCAAGCAAACAACACCCCTGTCCTCTAAAATAAAGGAGGAAAAGATCTTACAGAGCAAAAACTAGAGCAACAGCCAAAAAAAGAGAACTGCCATTCTTTGAAAAGTGAAATTCATGTTTTAATAACAGTGGAAGTGTTCAATAGCTCTCAAGACTGATAAAGTGTCCCTTGTGTGAAGCCTTGCTTTTAGAGAAAATTCTCTTTCAAAGAACAAAGCAGAGAGAATCACAACACCTTAACAACCACATAAAGTGGGAACCAATTTCTTCTGCACAAGTTCTGGCACATAAGACCAGAGGAAGGACCATGGTACCATACAGGGCAAAAACCTGCTTTAAAATGCAAAGATTTTATAACTATCTAAGCAGAATATAAAGTTTAGGACTGGGACTGGAAATTGGTCTCAGCTTAGCTTTGATTTGGGACTGCAGGGCAGAGGAACAGCAGGGCAGATGCTCCTATCCACAGTGGGAAACCCAAATGACACAGTCAGCTTTGTGATTCAGTATATTTTTTGGTTACAAGCACTGTCACAGCACTTGAATATCAGAATTTGAGAGCAGACCCCAAGCAGTCAAGGCTGGTGAGAGCAGTAGGTTGCAATCTCTCCTGTCCCATGTGTTCATGCAGAGAGGAATCAAGGCTGGGGATTCTCTACTTTTGATGCCTGGATTGTCTACACCATGTGCACTTGGACAAGGGTGGTATATGAGCGTTGTTTTGGCATAAAAGGTAGGACTGCCAGAGCATGAACAAGAACAGAGCTAATAAAGACAATCTCCAAGACAAAGATGAGGCTGACAGCCACTTTAAGACACAGGATACCACTGCTACATTTACCTATGGATTAATTTTCATTCATGGAGGAGGGAATAACTACAGCATCTTAATTTGCTTCACTAGTGAAACAAAACACATTTGCTTAAAGCCATTGCAAAGGCTGCATGTAAAAAAAAAAAAAAAAAAAATCACACACAGTGCTTCAACTGAGGGCATTTTACCTTCTAACCCAGGTGAGCTGAGAGCATTCAGAGACAGCTCCCAAAGGCTCAGCAAAGCATCCCCATCAAAGGCTCATGTGACTGTATGCCATGGCTGCTCCTCAGGTGCAGACACTCACCAACCTCCCCAAAGGATGGAGCTGAGGGTGAGTACATGAGGGCAAGTACTACATCCAGACCTTGCTGAAGCCACTGCATTCAGAGCAACATGGCTTCCAAGCAAGCCAAACCATCCCCAGCCTGCTGGGTTTCGCAGTGATTTGTGTCTTTGGTTTGCTATAATTGGCAAGATTTTCCTAAAAACAAAAAGCACCAACAACAACCCCTTCCCAGTTCTCACCAACAAAAGGTAAAGACATTGAGAAGGACGGCATTCTCTTGTCACATGTTACCTTCTAAATCTTGAGTCTTCCTTTGTACTCTGACAGTAATTTCACATATAGACATGGCTGCCAAGCGAGGGTTGTTTGATGTTCTTTCCTGCCTTTGTAATGGAGTTTCCTTTCAAGCAGGAGGAGGCGGAGGGAGAGGGGATGACAGGAGCTTATAAATATGGAAAAGACACTTTTTGGCATAAAATTCAGGTCACATTTCGCTATGACTCTTCTCTTCCCACTCCTCCCCACCCCCCCCTCCATTCAAAGTGGCCACCTTTGGGATTGTCCACTTGGAAAATATAATGTTAAAAAAAGCAGCACAGAAGGGAAAATCATCAGTGCTGGAAAATATTCAAAACATTGGGAAGCCAAAGCTGTTTCACCCAAAAATATAGCCTTTAACCAAATCCACTAAAAATTCTGGAGTCATGGCAGGGTTACCTCCTGTCCTCTGAAAGGTCAGATTGCCACCAATACACACACACACACTCCATGGCAGCTGCAGTCAAGGAAGCAGTGATGGAAGTGGTTCTCTCTGAAGGGATCAGATCTTGGCTAACTTATACAGCTCATTGGAGAAGGGTCACAAGACTCATGCTAGGTCTTAATAATAAGGTTTGGAGAAGGAGCTCCTATGTTCTTCTTTGATAACACAAAGCTAGTGATGATCCAGTCTGCTAGCACAATAGGTAGTGAATTGTCCATTACATCTGTTACCTTACGCCTTATAATAAGTGGTCTCAAACATTGAAGTGGCATCCTCAAGGTTAAAGAGGAAGATCATGAGAGAAGGAAGCAACTGTCATGCAAAAAGCAGCTGCCTGGTCCTCAGTCACCATGCTGTTGTTCCCACATCCAGTGCCAGAGGACCAGACCTGAGATACTTTCACATCCAGTGCACGAGAATGGCTAATACCAAACGATATGTTGCAAAAAGGGCACATCACACACATACATCATACCTTGAAAGGCAACACAGGACCTAATTGTGTTATCTCAGGAACAAGTCCAAAGGGAATATGAGATGCAGTGGAACTACACCAGCCAAGCCCACAGAGCTGTTATCCACCAGTGCCTAGTGAACTTAACGTCCAATTTGACTCAGCTACCTGCCTTGTCTTCATTTCATGAAGCCTGCTCAGAGCTGGAGCTTCTCAAGAAGGCTCTCCGTGCCTCCCTGCTTTTCAGAAAACAACATATGTGCATTTCATTTATCCCCATGACTGTTTTCTTTAGATTGTTCTTGACATTACATACTTTGCCTGACACACAAAACCCCTTCCCCTTTGATAAATTTACATGCCTTGTAAACAAAAGCTACAAAATGTAGCCAGTGGCCACACAGCCCTGCCAATTTAAGCATATGGAAGAGAAAGAAGATGTCAATGGATTTTCTCTTTGTTTTTTTGGTAGGAGCACTAGAATTTGAAGCAGAAAGATCCATTAGTCCAACTAATGAGGGATTGCTCCCCATAGTATATTCCCCTCAGCACTAAATGACTCCAATGATAGCCCTTCCAGTACTTCCCTGGGGAAAATATTCCACAGCCTAATAGATCACACTGTCAGGAGTTTTCAGCCAGCTGTATTTCAAAGGCTACAAAATAAGCTGGAGTGTTTGACTTGGAAACTCTTGAAACAAGTTTCTTGACTCTCAAATTTGTGATGCCACAAGCACAACTTCAGCTGTTGGGCCACAGCATCGAAGCCCCACACAGCACTGCACAGCCACGAGTGGGACAGGGCTTGCTGTGCAAGTAAAGCTGCTGCAGAGAGGAGATGTGCTGAGTGTTTGGTGCTGCATGGGCAAATGAAGCCTAGATTTTCTCACAAGCTTGGAAGATTTGGGCTGACATTAATCCACAGAGAAGTATTCAGGGAAAAGAACTTCTAGAGAGAAGCCATCAAGATGACTGGGGACCAGAGCATCTGTCATGAAGAAAGGCTGTGGGACCTGGGGCTGTTCAGCCTTGAGAAGAGGAAACTGAAGAGAGATCTCATTAATACTTACAAGTAGTTCAAAGGTGTTTGTTGAGAGGATAGGGCAGCCCTTTTTTTCCCCATAGTGGCCAGTGACAGGACAAGGGGTGACAGGCACAAACAGGAACCCAAACAGTTCCACTGGCCCAAGAGAAGAAACTCCTTTGGTGCTGAGGTGAGGGAGCCCTGGCCTAGGCTGCCCAGGGAAGGTGTGGAGGCTCCTTCTTGGGAGGTTTCCAAACCCACCTGGACACGTTCCTGTATGACCTGAAGGGAACCTGCTTTAGCAGTGAGGTTGGACTAGATGATGTCTAGAGGTGCCTTCCAATCCCTACCACTTCAGAATTCTGTGAAATCAATAAAAATCACGGTATTTGATGCTACCAGGTCGCTAAGAAATCTCCATGATGCCACTAGAGAAACTGGCTTCATTCTGGATAGAGCTGTGGCCCAGGACTCAAGCTGCAACCAAGCTCTTGTTTTTCTGCAGGTAGCTGTCTCTCAGTCTGGCTTCAGACAATATGCAAATCCCATCCAGCTGTGCTGCAGGTCAGATCAGAGCTGACTGCTTTGCTGCCCTGATTCTCCTCCAGTCCCCATCATGATTTTGGCTCAATGGCATCACTGTAAAGGCAGGACAGCTAACAGGCACTGGATCCATCTGTCCTGGGGATAAATAAAGGCAAAGGGAAAGTCTGAAGCAGTAGCTTGTCTTGAAGCAATAGCTTGAGGTATTGATGTGGTAAGTTTAATCAATGATAACACACAGTTGAAAAACTGGTGCTGAATTTAGAACAGAGACAGATGAGAGCCTTCCTGCATCTAGAAAGCACATAGTGCTCTTCTGACAGCACAGGTTTAACACTTCATCCACAGGTACACTCTGGGGTGATGCACTGCTTAGGAACACTTCATAGCATCTTGCAAGATTGTTTCAGGGAAGCAGAACACAGCTCTCACCAAAGTCTCTTCCCGGGACAGGTTTGTTATCCAGACAGCAGTGTCAGATCCGTGTGTACACATGCACACAAAGAGCTCAGGAACTTGTGGCTTTCTTCCTTCTTTTTAAGTTGACCTTAAGTTACCTCCTTCAACCACAGCTTTCTCTCTCTAGTTTTAAATACAAGAGCCCAGATTTCTTTGAAATAGATGATTTTGGCAAAGCTTTGTGATATTTTTAAGTGGACAGAAGGTAAATCACATCTCACCCAGATAAAGCCCATTGTGTCATCATCTGCATTAACGTGATGCTTGTAGTTATCTGTCAGAATGCTGTTGTGCTAGATGCTGTACAAACACACAACACAGAAATGGGACCTGCTTTACTCTGAAGTTTATAATCCACTTGGGCTAGTATTTAAATGTTCTGATTTTATACCTAAAAATAAAACAGAATAGAATGTACTCTTCTCCTGTTACCATCACCACCACTAAGAGGAGAAATAAGGGGAAGTTCAATCTTTTTTAAGGATGAAATGTGATAACAGGTCCAATGAGTGAAATAAAAAACCATATAAGCTGATCTAAGACTTCAAATGCATGCAAAAAATGTACTCACTTTCTTGGCAGAACTGATTTTTGTGCCACTTGGGCAGGGAAGTTACATAAGGCATCCCTCCCCATGCACTTTACTGGGAAGTAAAGATGTCACTGAAATTCCTATGCAATTAAAGTAGAAGCAGAGAGTTGAGAAACATTTATGGGACAGATTGGTCTGAAACAAAACCTCAGAGGTACTTGTTTCCCTTTGCTTTCCTGGAAGGCTTTGCAGTGGTTTAAAAAAATCTCTGTACTGATTTGGATAAAGTTTTTGCAAACCATCCAGGTTTTTAGAAAGGGTCACACTTTCCTTGTCAAAGTCAATGGAAGCAAGATGAAGACCTAGGCACTACAAATGTTTGACACATTTCAAATCTATGCACAAGGAAAATCTAAGCAGTGTGGCTTAAGCTGTTTCTCTGGCTAGAGGCAGACATTGATGGTCCAACAAAAATACTGGGCATGCCTTCTGGGAATTAGGTCTGCTCTTTGATATCTCACACGCAGGTTTTTCTTCTTGTTTAGGTAACATTATACCATGTAGATATGAAAATGAGAAGCTTTGATCCATTCCACTTTGCACAAGACACATTGAACAAGCTCCGGGAAGGAAAGATGACAGAGGGGATTACTGGAGATGTTGGCTTCAGATAGCTTTACATTCCTTCCACCACATTAAGCTGCTTTATACCGTGCCACAACTTGACAAGATATGATAACTTAAGACAATAGGACATGATACCACAAAGCAGCAGCTGAAAAAGGGGAAGGAAAAAAACTAAGGAAAGGAAGATTTTGTTTGGGAAAGGATTATCTGTTTCCGATGTTGGGAATTCCCTCGGGTGGCTGGGTGGGTGTGCAATTAGGGAAGGGTCTGCTAAAGGAAAAGCTAGTTTTCTTGGTGTCCTTTGGCCTTCTACATGCTGCAGATCTAATAGCATCACAAACAACTTTTTACAGTCTGCTAATGAACACCTTGTAATCAAGAAAACTCAAGCAGAGGCTGAAACTATAATCTTTCCATACATCCAATCCAAACATTGTTCTGCTTTCTTAAGGGATTAATAATTATTATGACAAATAACATTGCTTCGTCTTAAGTTACTCTGCAGTTTCTTATGACCTGCTTCCTCAGACCTCACACTGCACAGAACTGGTGCAGCAACGACCGTTTGTAACAAGAGTTTGGTGAAACACGTGTTGGTCAACCTGGTGCCTACACCAGAAGGGGGAAAAGATTCTTTTCCTTATGGACTGACTGAAACAGGGATGTCTTCCTCTTAATTCATCTCTTAAGCTATTCCTTTAGTCTGATTTAACCCATTAAAAGTTAACTTCTGCAGTTTGGCAAAAAGGCTTTCAATTTCCTGCAATATCATGGTTACGTCATCTGTCAGTTTTAAGGCTATACAGCAAATAGTCTATAATAATCCATTTTCAGTTAATGCTCTCCAAAATCCTCTTACATTACAATGCATTTCTGCAGCCTACTCTGTTACAGAAGGCAAGGTTATCAGATTGACAACTACATGCTGTGGAAGGAGGAAGAGAGCTGCTTGTCAAATGTGTACGCTAAAAAACAGCTAATAAGCTTTTGAAAAGGCCAAAAGAGCAATGAATTCTAAACTGTGAGAGCTCATTTAAGTGCTCTGCTGAATCAAGGTCTAAATTCCTGGCTTTATTCAGCCTCTTTGCAGAGACAGAAAGAAGAGATGAGGATTATTTTATAAAATGGGCTTTTTTGGTGGGTTTTCAGCTGCTCCTACAAAGATTTGAGCAATGGTCCAGCTCCTGTTAAACCCATTTTGTAAGAAGATAGGATCAAACACTGAAAATTGATTCTTAACTTTTGACAGAACCTCTTAAAAGTAGATTCTAAGTCCATCTTAAATGGTGATCACCAAACCACTGCAATGCACTGACCTCCTATGTGATCTCAGGGATGTCACTGCCAAATTAGGAGCCTACATCTCACCTACTGGGGCTGTATCAGCAACAGAGAGAAAATAAATTGATGATGCCCATTGGCAGAGGGCTTTCTAATCATGTCCCACATCCAGCAAGCACATCTTGCTTGTGTCTGGGTAGAGTTAGCTTGGATATTCAGGAGTTAGTGTATATTCAATCTTCCACTCCATGTTCCTAACAACTGGGGCCAGATTTCATGCAAACCTACAAACATATTTTCAACTTAGTATGTACTTTTGAAAGGATGATGGCAAGCAATAGACCTCAGGTGGAATATAAGGCTTTTCATTGTGGTTGCAGGTGTCACTACAAGTCCTGAGACGGAGGTCCAGGAGGGTTGGAGGTACTGGCTTTCACAACAAACAATACTTGCACTCCTGCTATATCACTTTTAGAGCAAAGCCTGAGGGGAAGCTTAACCTGAAGCAGGAATACTTGTAGCTCAGATTCTGGCATTCAGCTTAGTCAGATGCAAATACCCTTCACCAAATGTGAGTGATGAGATCCACATCATCCCATCCCTAAGAACTGATTGTTCTTAGGTTTCAACGTTCTAAATTCCCCAGTTTCAAACTTGGTCTCAGTGCTTTGTATTCTAAGAAGTTTTGTCCACTGAGAGGCCATCATTATGTAAATCAGCATCTCCTCATATACACTATAAGCAGAGTAAATGCCAGCATCTACCTCATAGGGGTGGGGATAGGGGGAAGGGGAAAAAAAGTAATCAGTTGTGTTCTTGGTATCAAGCCCAAGTGCTCTCATAGAAAGGGATTTGTTCATCACAAAAATTGAATTCACACCATTTCCCTGATCTGAGAAGACAGATGACATCAGACCCTTGGCAGGAGGTGCTTTAGAGAAGAGACTAATCCATGTACTGACAGGAATATTCACTGGAGCTGTTGCTCATGCTCTGTGTCCAAGGTTTGATCATGGCTTGAATATGGACCTTGTCCTGGCTGACAGCAAAAATGCTTTGTGGCAGCTGACAAATGAGGTGGTACTCTATAGATTTAAGTGTGATTGTGATATACAACATCAGCCTAAGAGCCTGAAGAGAATAGAGGATAAGGGTTGACACTAAAAGTCTAATTGAGCTCAAAACAGCAGCATGTGCTACATACCGTCAAGATTGCTGCACCTTCATCTCTGTCTATGGGGAAAAATAAATGGACATGTTGAATCAAATCTGTGTTCCCTGTTGTATTTTATCACTGCTTTACAGGCCTACAACTCACAAGTGAAAAGATAAGAGTGATATAAAGTAGTTACCCACAAGAAAAACATTGGATTCTTTAACACATAGAGCATAGTAAAGGATTCATTTCCAGCAGCTCAAGGTTAGATCTAATGGACTTTGTTCTCCTTTAGTCAGAGCCTTTTGCATCTGACAGTGCTTAGCAATGAGGCTTACTCTCCAGTCTAGAAGCAGATAAGAAATCAAAAGTAATTATTTTTACTGGGAATATGACAGACAAATTTGTTGGTCAGGACTCATGGTAGTCTGGAAAAGCTTAGAACTCACTTCAGGTGTGAAGGTTGTGCATTATTCAGCAGTAATTGGTTACCTGCCAGAGATATCACAGGAATCAAAGAAAGAACATCAGCCAGGATGCAGGCAACCACTCTGACTCTGAACTCAAGTCTCAATTTCCACCTTGGCAGCTGGTAAAACTGCAGGCTCTGGTCCCAAGCCCAAAGTGATGATTCCTCTCCTTGTGCCCATGTAAGAAGTTTAGTCCAGAGCAGTGCTGTTTGTGTGTTTGAAGGAGAGGAAGGTTTGCAGAGGGAGAATCTTAAAGGAGACCTGGTTGAAAGCTACTGGCCTTAAAAGCAGAAAGCACATCTTCACTTGTACCCAGATCCTCAGCCAGCAACTGGAAATACAAACTCTTCCCCAACACACAGCACCTCAAGGGCTGTGAGGATTCCAGGGAGAGGAAAGCTGAACAAGCTGTTCTTTCTTACTGAGCTGGTGAACAACATTACTTCCCATAGCACTCGAGTGCCTGCACAAACTGCTCCCCATGAGTCACCACACAGGGTTAGTGTACCTAATGGCATGTGATATCTCATCACCTGAGCCCCAGAGCAGCTGCAGGTCATGGGATCTCCTACACTTTTGAGCTGGAGATTGTCTGATGCAGACAGACTCAGCATTAAGTGCTGACTCAGGTTAAGTGCTGCCACACTACCAACACACATTTCCTTCACTCTCTGGGTTTCTTTAAAACACTTTGTCACTTTTTCTGCCCACCTTGCACTCTTGGCTTATGTTCAAGAGACCAAGGAGGAAGTAACTGAAAGCACAATTTAAAACTTCCCTCAAACAGAGGGACAGGCAAAGAATTGGTCTAGTTTTTTTACATTGTCCAAGACAGAGAGGCGTAGGAGTGGAATTTGCCAGCAGTTAAACCTTTCTCAGGGCTCTCTGCAGCTGTGCCTTGGACTTGAATCGCTCTGCAAGTACACTACATGTGGACATGCTTAAATAGGATGCCGAGATTAGGAAAACATGATTTCACTACAGGAATAACACATTTCAGCTGCCTTTGCTGCTGCTCAACGTGAAAAACCTTTTGCAACAGAGAGAGGGTTTTGTAAGGAACCAATGACACACAACAGAAGAAACTCTAGGATTTGGGGTCTTGGTGGTTTGAGACACAGAGGTACAGGCTATGCTATTCCTCAAAGTTCAGGAGCAAGCTGAAACCACAGCTCCATCAAAGGAGGCACTGGCTTCCATACCAAAACACCATATACATAGTGAGAAATGGTTGAATGCTCCAGCTGGTATTGCTATGAGACAAGGATGTGTGATGCTCGGCATCAGGTAGGTCTGGTGTCACCTCTATCGCCTGACATACCTCAGCTCCTTCACCAGAACCATCCTGGTCCTAGGAACAAGGGTGATGGCCAGAAGTTGGCATGAACATCTCTAGTGGTAGCAATCTGCAGGTAGCTACCAGCCTCTCCAGTCCTCAGACCAAAGCCAAGGTGAGCTGAGAAGTGAATATATGTTTGTTAATTTACACAGCATATGAGCTTCTCTAATGGGACAGGAACTGTGCAAGACTTGCATTTGCTTCTGCCAGAAACTGCTGCCCATCCTTTGTACAGGGTGGCCAGGTTAAGTCACCCAACAGAAGCAGGTTTGTAGGTCACTGGCAGAGCTGCAAGAGCACGGGAGGCTCTGCTTATTCTAACAGCCATCCAACTGGACAAGACCAGAAACAGATTCAAGTTAAGGAGTGTTTTTGAAAGCTGTATTTTTGATAGTTTGTTTTTCTGGTTTGTTGGCCTTTTCTCAAAAAGGATAGTGTTTCTTGAAGGGAAGTTTCTTTTTGCAAAGTGACTGGCCTGCTGGCGTCAGTACAAAGTTTTAGGAGATGAACTCATACTTCTGCATACAATTCCTTTGCACTGCTGAGAGCTGCTAATGAAGAGGAGCAGAGAGCAGCTAGAAAGAAAATAAGAGCCAGCAGCTTGGGAAAGAGAAAGTAGGGGGTAACAGGGGCCACAAGGTCCTGATCTGCTACAAGCATCTCTAAACCAGAGGACTCAGTTTCCCCCCTCCTCCCCAGAGAGAGGGCTTAAAGGTCCTCAGCAGCATTTGAGACTCAAAATCCCTCCTCCCACTTGCTCATCTGCTGCCTGACTCCAAAAGAGCCTAATCTTCCCTGAGTTGCTTTGAAGTTACCCAGGGATTTAGATTTCTGCCTCTTCTAAGGCAAGGCAGAGTGTTACTCTGGGTGAGCTGGGCAACAACATAACTGTTCCTTCACTCCCTTAACACAGAGCAGGCACTGCAGCGTGACAGCATTAGCAGGGGTCAGCTCTTCCCCTCCTCCTCTCTCCATAAAAACATCTCCTCCTCCTGGCTGATTTTGCAAAGAAAGGGATCCAACACCCACTGCCCAGCCCTCCCAATCAGTGTCACTGCCTTTCTGCTGGCTCTTTCTTCCAGCCCTGTGACTCTCCACGTGCTACAACCAAAGTACGACACATTTCTGCAAACACATCTGCTTCCACTATCTGCAAATACACAGTCCTCAAGAAGGTGGTCTATAGGTGTTTGCTATCTGCCCAAAAAAGCCTTGATTCATAAGGATGAAGGGTAACTCCACCAAGCCTTGCAGAGTGCTGATGTGTTGCAAAGGGAGTTACAGATTGATCACCGAGGGATTCTTACAAACCTCGTCCCATCGCAGTGATTTACATCCTGCTTGGCTTTAAACACAGCTCCTTCCACCCCAAGAAGCCATTAGACTTTGCAAAAGGGAATGTGATATGTTAAAATATACTTAAGATGGCTTGCCAGCCTGATTTGCTTCCTTTTCAAGGAAGGAGAACAGAGCCAATGTCACGAAGTGAGTCACCGGAAGAGTAGAATCGAATCCTTGGGGCCAAAGTTGAAAAACAACGTGGCAAGGGATATTTTCCTCTCCTGTTTTTCAAATATCCTTGAAGTTTCTCATCCCCAAACCATGGACCATGGCATTACAACAAAAGTGCCTTTGAAACTCTGTAAAGGCATTGGGGTTTTCACTTTCCAAAACACTGAAAAATCCACCTTCTCACCCCAAATCCCTTGTCACTGCTGAAAAATCTTGCTGTGGCCAGGGGCTCTCAGTTTGTTCCCCTCTAACCTTTAGGCCTTGCCCAGCACAATGAAGGCTGTCAGCAAAGGGCACCTGGCCAAGAGCAGATGCCGGGAAGGTTACCCAGCCTTTGTTCACATGTCATTGGCAGGGGTGAACCCAGGGGAGGCAGAAACAGGAGGTGCCCATCCCTGAGTTGATCTGCAAGTCTCCATCCAGGAGAGAAGGTGGCTGGGATCATCTTCGTCCGAGTGCAAATCATGAGGCTTTACACTGAATGTATGGGAATTTCTAGGCAAGGACTTGATTTAGGGGAGTGCGAGATGTGCAGCATCCCTGATTTTTATTCCTTGTAACAGCTTATCTGCTCTTGCATCATGAAGCATCTTGGGAAGCAGCCAAGGGCACACAGCAGAGGAGATAGCAAGTAGGGAGGGAGAGGAAAAAAGTCAAGGGGAATACAAGCATATTTATAAAGATCAGAACAATGGTTGCTCAGAGTTGTGATAAGAACTATTTTCTACTCACAACTAAAAACTCCAATGCTATTTTTTTCCCCCTACATCTCTCCTCCGTTTGGTTGAAAAAAAAAAAAGAAACAAACCTCATAATCCTACAACTACCCCCAAAACCAAAGCTGTCATGAAAGCTGCAGTGGCGTGGGGAGGATGTTTGCCTGCAGACTTGGGAAAGGACCACGAAGCCCATGGTTCTGACCCAGCCCGTGATGGGCATTTGTTCAGATCATAAAAGCTCAGCTCATGACGCTGCCTCCAGTCTGAAGCAATTGGCAAGAGCATCTCAAAGGGTGGCCTGGATTGGTAAACAAGCAGAGCTTTGCATCCCCAGCCAGCAGCACTGTACTTTGTTGGCAGAGTTGCTTTGTGCAGTATCCCTCTGGCTCTCTGCCTGCCTCTCACAAGTGTTATCAATCGCTCGCTTCCACGAACATGAAAGAAATCAAACTTTCCTTCTTTCTCTTGCACCCCTCCCCTTTAAATAGCAGCTTAAAAGGAAACAAACTTAGATCAAGGTCAGAGGCATAAAAAGTCTGTTTCTCATGCTCTGAGGAAATCCTAGCAGTTGGATAGTGGGCGCAGTTGTCTCTCAGCTCTATCTGAACAGGAACTCAGAGAAAGGTTGGGAGGGATTTCCCAGAACCTTAGAATCCTGCCTCCATCCCCTCCTCCGTGTCGTGAGGCAGGATCCTCTCTGCACACCAATCCCAACAGGTCTCAGAACAGATCTCATATATGGCTGCATACAAGAACTATTCTCTCCATGATGCACCTATGAGGGGGTCATTTAGCCTCGCTGTTCAACAGCAGCAGCTTCAGTCTAACAGCTCCTGAACTGATCATCCTCAAAAGCAATGCCTGGGGTGGCTCCCATGTCTCATCAGCAGTAGGCAGGAGCACCAAGATCTGGGGAGCTTTAACCATGCAGCTGGTCTAACAGCAGCTGTGCACAAGTCAGTAACCTGAATGACCATCAGAAGGAAATTCATGTGAGTATTTAAAAGACACATAGAACCACTCCACTGATTTTAATGCAACTGCTCACCCAAGCAAAGACAACTACAGGGCTGCAGGGGAAGATGAGGCAAAGTCATACTTGATCGTAGCTGTGTACATAGCTTTTGCTGGAACCAGAGCATTGATTCGTGATCTATGAAGATGGAAATTGCACTTTCAAATATGTATTTACCCATGTAGAAGTGGATATAAATAAACTTCACTAATGAAACACATCCTTGCACAGAGCAAAGGTAAGATCAGGCTCAACAGAATCCTTCCTCCCCATATAATCACCTCAAGCTACAGCTAGACATGAGCTTTAGCAGTTTTTAGCTGGAAGAACTCATCCTTGCAACTTCTCATGGGCAGATCCGAGTTTTGACTAACTCTTACAGAAAAAAAAAAACAAGAATAAATGAGAAGGCACCCACTTGGTAGCACTCATGAAAACAGAGCTGGGGAAAGAAATCAGCTTTCATCAGGGTTCTGGCTCCTCACTTAGGTACAAGGCACATTTCACTCTCCTTTAGATCACAAAGCAACATCTCCCCTTCTCATTCATTCATGCACTTAGCCCATATAAGTCCAAGTGGAGAGAAAATAAAGAAGGATTTTAAGGTCATGTTTAAAATAACTTATACATTTTGGAGCTCTTTCCAGCTTCATCTCAGCAACATTGTGCTGCAAGCCAAGGTTTTCTTCATTGCGTCATCAGGGGATCACATTTACAAATAAGATCAAGAAGAGAAATAAAAATCACTTGAGATGGAGATAACTCACTTGCTGGCAGAGAGCAAAGGGCTGAATTGATCTCCTGGCCCATGTGCACACTTTTCCATCTGCCAACAACACCCTGCAATTAGTCAGTGCTGCAGCACACAGTGTTTATAGCCAAAGGTTGTAATGAAATCAGCATCTCACATGAGGAACTTAACCCCTCCATATATAATTGGGATGACAGAAGTGTCCCTCATGGAGCAGAAAGGAAATACTTAGACCAAGGCTGGCTTTGACATACAAAAGTCTCTGAAACCATTTGGAGACCTGAGAGGGCTAATAACAATCTAAGGGAAGTCCCTCTGACATCTAAAAGCCTGGCTTTGGATCTGGATATGACTCCCAGGGTTGCTCTGGGTTTATCTACAAGACACAACTTCCCCTTCCTGCCTCCAGGCTGGATAGACCCAGGTGAGCATCAGCTTGGACGTTAGATCTCCACTTGGAAGGGCCTGGCAGTTGGTTTGCCTGCCCATCAGGGAGGCATCTGCAAGCATAGACCTGGAAAATGGCTTAAGAGATGGTTTAGGCCTGTTGAGAGCTGAAATTTCTTAATTTGGGATGCAAAGGACCCATCCAGTGCTCATATATAGACCCCAGGCAGTAAGGATCAGGTACAGCAAACAGACCATGCAAACAGCCTTCATGCTCAGCATCCTAGGTTTGGACACATTAGACTTATTGGAAAATCTTCCAGGACTTCCAGTCATGAGGCTTACTGGTGCAATCCACCTTCCAGATGCTGGAGATCATCTCCAGCTGTGCTGACAAGCAAAAGCAAGCTGCTATCCCTGTGCATCCCACTAAATCAGCACCAACTCTGAACCTATCCACCAGTGCCCTGAAATGGTTGGTGTGGTATAAATCAGAGTGTAGGTACATCACACTCTAGCCTTCCACTTGATTTTTTTCTTTCTCCTAATAAGCTGCTTGGTGCATGAGACTTGGTTTTTTCCAGGCCAGGCTTTCCTAATGAACACTGTGAGGTTTATATAAACAAAGAAACGAAGCAGGGCGGTTGGAGGCTGAGCAGAAAATATCACAACCATACCAACAACATCAACAGTTTAGAGAAAACGCTTGGAGCTGTCAATACCCTGAGAAGAGTGGTGAAAGGTTTGGGACACATTCCAATGGAAGCAATAGCTTGCTGGTTTGTTTGCAGATCTTGGGAGAAGACGGCACTTTTCAGCTGCAGTTCAGAAATGGTACCAACTATGTGGAAACAAGAGCATAAAAAAAAAAAAGCCCAAACCAGAAAAAAAATCACTAGCAAAGCCTGAAGTTAAAGAGCTCTCTGCCAAGAGAGGAGCTCAGTATTTTGGCTTCTCAGAGCTCAGGTCTTAAAAATATATTTCAGGACTTCATAGCTGCACATTCCAAACCACAAGCTGCTGTCTACACACATGGTCAAGGCACACAAAGGTGTCAAACTGATGTCAGTAGAGATGTCTCAAGCAGTGCTTTCCTCTTTCCCGAAGAAATACACAGCAGTGCAATCCCAAAGACCTCCTGACTGAAGCCCTACAACTCACTCTTACTGTGTGCTGAGACTGAGGATGAACTTGCACTCAAGTGGTACTTTGGACGTAGATTTAAATATCCTGGCAGAGCTTTCAAAGGATACTGAGAATAGAGTCCACGAGAGGCCCTTGCCCAGGAGAGGAGTAGCCAAGCTTAGCAGGAAAAATCCACATCTAAATTGAGGTGCCAACACTGAAGATAACAAAAGGGAAGAGTTTAAGAAACCAAAGTCACCACTCACATGTTACTTGGACTGGAAACAGCCAGGAGCCCAACCAATATGAGGAATCTGTAATGTCTGTGGAGCAAAACACCATCCAGTGGTCCATTCCCAGAAGAATCACCTGTAGCCAGAGCAAAGTGAGAGAGGACACTTAGGCCTGAGCTAGTAGAAATAGAGACCAGGAATGCAAACCCCACCTACAGTGATGCTGTGATTGGCTCCTCTCTCTGATGGGCAGAGGGAGTCACCAGTCAGGTTCAGGCTAATCAGAGCTAATGAAAGTCCTGAGCATGATTGGGGTCAAGTGCTGGGCTAAGATCTCCAGTGCCTCTTGCAGGTCTTAGGGTGTGAAGAGTTGTTGGATTAATGAGGTTTCAGTGTGGCTGATGGTCTTCCAGCAGGCATCCTCAGGTCTCTGCAGATGCTCCAAGCCTGGGGTAGCTGTTGGGCCGCTCAAGGCTCAGGGTCTCAGTACAGCTGCTCTGCAGCTGCATTTTCCTTGCACACCGGCAGCAGGCGGTTGGGCTGTGCAGATGAGCCCAGAGAGACTCGCAGCTTCCTTGAGCTTCTGAGCTCAGGCTCAGCTCCCATAAAGCTGAGTTTTTTACAGGCCTCCCTGTGTGTGTGTGCATGGATGTGTGTAAGCAATCACTGGGATTTACAACTCATTTAGGCGTCATTCGGGGCCAACATTTGCAAATGCTGTATCCAGAAGCCTGGATCCACTGGGTCTTTGGTTTGCTTTAAAGCTGGTTTATTTTGGATTTGAAAATACAGCCCTTCTCTTCAGCACAGATTGACTTCCTGAGCTTGCTTGCTTCCTCCAAACTCTTCTGGCAACTCCCATTGCTCCAGAATTTCTACATAACCTTCCAACATCTCCTGGGGACCTATCTTCCCCCTGCCAACCTTTTCCCCTTTTGATCGCTGCATGTGTAAGGTTGTTAATTCAACTGGCGACAAAATGCCCTATCCCAGGCAAAACTAAGAGAATGAACCAAGTAGAGTTGTGTCAGATCTGAAAGGATTACATTAAATTTGCAGTGTTTGCCTTTTTCCTTTTCATTTGGCTTCCCCTTTATGACTTTCTTTCACAGTTACACTTCTACACTCTCCATCTTTCTGGACCTTGGGTTTCTCAGTTCATATGTTTATGTTTGATGTTGCTTAGTTTTTCCCTAGCAAAGGGAAGTCCAGACTCTCAATTTAAAACCTTATTGGCATGGGTTTATATTAAGACACAGGGTTTCTCATGAGGTTTGTCCCACACGACTCTGCTGGAAAGGAAGGAGACGTGGAGAGCCATGGGGAAACTGCATCTCATACAGGCTCAGCAAGACTCAGAGCAGAACTGTCAGCAACAGAAGTGGCTGGCCGGGGGGAATGGTTCGGTAATGAAACCAAGGTGGTTGAGCTGCTGACAGCTGCAGAGTGAGCCAGAGGAGAGGTGGGTTTGGGAGCAGAGGAGAATATTTCATCTTTTCTGACTTGATGAGTTTGCGTTGGCACAAGACAATGAGGAGCTGATGTCAGATGGAGATGCCAAACTACCCTGTACAGTTTTACAGCACAAATAATGACACTCTTTCAGACCACTAATGGTTTCAGTTTCTCGACAACGTTGGCTCATTTTTTTTTCCTTCAGAAAAATCCTACTCCAAGAAGGGGGTTTAACCAGTGCTCATCACAGCACTTCAGCAGCAAACCTTTCACACGGTGCTCCACGTTTACAGCATTAGCAACCAGAATGAAACCCACTTCCCAGAGCTAACTGGATGCTAAGCAGACTCCCAGCCAGCTGCATCCATCAACGCAAACTTACCTGAGGGCAGTTAAACATGAATTTCTTCCATAGCACTTTCTTACAGTCTGAGTAACCTGTTTGTGTTTTCTTTAGCCCAAAGGCTGTGTTAATTTGTGGAAGCATAGAATCATTTGTGTTGGAAAAGACTCTTAGGATTGGTGAGTCCTGGGTTATGATCCCTGTGTAACCGAAGATTTAGAAACACTTGGAAATCTGAAGAACTCAGCTGGACCCATTTTCATCTTGTAGGTAGTCTGGGTAAACCAAATTTAGGAGGTTTAAGACCTAGACAATAAGTCCCATGAGAAATGAAAATAATAATGGTTAAATTCCAATGGATTTGTGTCTGGTAGCTGCCTGACATAGCAGTTGCACTGTGACTGTGGTGTAACCATAGTGTACCTCTGTCTTATTAGACACCAGGATCATATATCCCTCATGAAGAGGGAGAAAGGAAGGAAGAAAGAAGGGAGAGAGAAAAGGAGAGGTGAATTCTGACCTATACTCCTGTTGGCTGGTGTTGAGATCTGGAGGGTGGCAACTTGGATGAAGACGGTACAATTACTACCTATTGCTGGTGAGATCTTGATGCTTCAGATCTTCAGGGGAAGGAAGGAGGAACCCAGCCTGCTACAAAAGTCACCAGGATGTTTCATGTCCAATTGATATTAACTCCCAGATTCCATGGGATCTGTAGGGAAGGAGCACCCTGGAAGAGGCAGCACATGGGAGGAAGGGGTTAGGACTGCCATGAGGTTCTGCACCAGCTGGGATTGTGCAGGACCAGCAAGTTCAGCTGCAAACCCTCTGTTTGGTGACATTTCCCACAAGAACATTCCAGTTTTGTAAAGGCTCACCTGAAAAACAACAAGATCCATCCTAAGAGAGCATCCCAATCACCTCAGGGATCTGTTTATTGGAAAACACAAAGGAAAGAGGGAATTACACCGTGGTGTAACCAGCTGAACTGGGATTCAGAAAGCTGCTTCATTCAAGCCTTTAAAAGATCTGTGTTTTTCCTGGAAAGATCACACAAATCAAGTGTCTGAACTGTAGTTACCTCTTTACAACCTGCCAGATTTTTCTCCATTAATGAAACACAGCTAAAATATTCCAGTCCACCTTCTCTACAAATCTACTGTGGCATGTCCTGGAATCCAGCTCATGTCTATAAACTCATATACTATTATCTTTACTTCCTCCTGCTTATTGGCAATGGCTAGTAATCTTTCAGTTGTGGTATGCAAAGCCAAACATGAACCAGTATTTTCCATTATGGTTGTAATTCTGGCCTGTAATTGTATCACTCAAATTTAAATCCACTTCAGAAAACACCATAAACTAATTGTCACAGAATAAACTTAAACTTCTGAGTGGTTTCTAAAGAGCGATTTAACAAGAGGAAAATACAAAACAAATGTAAGCTATAATATTTTTGGCAAAAAAAAAGAGGTCAAATATTTCTTTATCTTTACCTCATTTGAATGCAAGAACCTGCTTCTTTTAAACACACCCCCAGCAGGTTTGTTTGTCTTGGATTATCCAGTAGCAGATACAACATTTGTCCAGAGAGAGTTGTTTAAAGGGACACCCTCCCTCCTTCCCCAAAAAGCAACGTAAACAGATCAAATTTGTGTGCAGCAAAGATATCCCTGCCCTAACATTCTAAAAAAAAAATATCAAATGCTAAGTGCTAACAATATGACCATGTTCTTATTACACAGTTTAAGCCCTTTTCACAGTCTGCAAACCCAAACACTATGCAACCCGCTGTAAGTTTACGTTAGGCCATCATCTGAACGACTGCTGCTTCGCCTGCTTCACTTCATTCATATTAAGGAACAATATACAGAGGATATAAAGTGATCAACTGTGTTTACACTGATGGAAGGGAAAAAGGAAAAAAAAATAAAAGCCTTTGCATAAGCAGTAAACAGGGAATCTGGGTATGAGCATGAAAAACTGCTGCTAATCATTTCTGAAGGGAACATTATGGAGCCTCTTGGTACAGGCGAGTCTGGGAAACAGCAAATGATAACAAGTCACCGGGTGGGATTTCCATGAGTAACCCCAAAATAACCCCCACACACGGCTCTAGAAGTCAAACACAACTGCTGTGCTTCCAAGGTTTGCAGGGCTGCTTGGATTGGGGTGTTCTTTTGACGCTGACATGTGAAGGTTTGCAAGCGCTGGCTTTGCAGGGGAGAGAGAAGAAAAAGAAAAGCCCCACGTTTATTCATAAAAGATATCTGCTTCAAAACTGCAGTGGGAGCCTGTTCATAATAAACCAACAAATGATATAGAGGCTGCTGTTTGGCACAGGAATGGCCTGGGAGAGGTTTGTATTACATTTCTCTCTCTCAGCGTTCATGGTATAAGGCAGAGCAGGCTGAAATTTATGTTCTCCTGGTACTGTCGTCCTGGCTATGCAACTCCAGAGACAGTTCTGGCACAGTCCCTCGCTTGTGCTATACATTGCATCTCCCTAGATTTATGACCAGAGGTTGGGGTGAGGCCAGAGGGGCATTTCTGACTTCTTTATGGTGATGGAGGCACTTGAAGAGGCCAGGACAGCCACAGATAAGTAGTCCCAGAGCCAGCTACTGACCACCATCCTCCCATTTGTGCTTTCTTACATTCTAATCTAGCTTAATTTTCAGCAAAAGACCATCACTGCTGTATCTGTTTCTTGCTTAGGTTTTGCTTTCTCCGTCTAGCTTAACAAGCAGAGCTGTGTGAGTGAGTCTCATCCATCCATCCATCCATCCATCCATCTTCATCCTTTGGTCAGCAAGACATTTTCTGCCATAGGCAGCCCAGGAGGGCTTCCAAACAACTAAGCTGGGAAACCCAGACCTCACCAAGATCTTCTCTCCCAGTGCCTGAGAGGGAGGACTGAGCATCACAGGTCATGCTTTGCTAGGTCATGTTGTTCCCTTTGGATGTAGCAATTTCTCATTTACTGTGAGAAAAATCAATGCAAAGAAGATGTGTTGTGTCCTCTGAGCTTGATGATAGCAAACAAAACAAGCTCCCAAAAAGGAAAGAAACCTGCTAGCCTTGACCCTCCATCTCTGAATCAGGTTCATCCCTCATCCTTTGAGGGATATTTTTGACCACAGCAAAAAACTTAGTCCCTAGGAGATTGAACATCCATTTCCATGAGGTCTTTTGATACCAAACCCAGAACTATTAGTCCAAGCAGTTTCTGTGCAGGAGACGGTATAGATCTCCATGTTCCTTTGCAGAGCAACAGCAGCTCTTCAGGCCAACCTTCCTGTAGGATTCCTGGCCATCGAGCTACAGTGCTGAGTTTGAGAGCCACAAAAGCCAAGAAACCATGAGGCACAGATGCCAGATCAATTTCCAAATTCAGTTTCCACCAGGACTGGGAGGAAACCTTGCCTGAAGCTACTAAAAAGTTTTCTTCATCAGAGTAACCACTCTAATGCCTTTTGAAAGATACTTTGAGAAACTCTGATGAAAGAGCTTCGCTACAACTGGATTTTACTATTTATTGTTGTTATACAGAATTCAGTCTCCATTGTCAGTGAAACAGTAGCAGCATAAGATACAGTACTGGAGTTACAGGGTATGTCCTGACCCCTACAAATTACTTCTCAATGCAACAGCCAGAAAAAGCCAGAAAAGAGGCAGAGAAAAAAGAAGGGAAGGTGGGTTTTATTTCAGTACAAACCTCACTGTCTGCTGTGCACAACTCAGCCTTTAGCATAATGCTGTTTCACCACTCCCCAGGTGCCCACAAATTCTATTATGTGATTAAAAATACATATAAATATACATACACATGTCTGCATACCTACAGAATAAATAAGTCCTTTTTGATGGCAGGCCATGGGAACCCCAGGGCTCCATTCCCACCAAGATCCACGATTTATTTACATTTCTTCTCAGTATTATGAATGGATCTTTCCATGAGCACAAACCAGAGATACTTAGGCCATTTCTTTGCTGCTGCTCTTTCCCTACTTTCTTGATGAGATAATAATCAAATAGGACTCAAAATCAACCAGATCCCTTCTGCTTATTAGGGCTTGATCCACACCTGACACTACTTGGTAAATTCTTCCTCTGATTTACTAAAAGACTTGGCTTCTGAAGGATACTGAAGGTCTTTGGAACCACTTTTCGGGCTTTATTTTGTATGTTTACCCTTTGTACATCACTTGAGAGACACACAACTTGTTCTGTTGAACTTCAGCCAACAGCTCCCTGCTAGTTCCTTCTTCTCTTGGATAATCATGAGTTTGGGGGGTCCTGTGTTCAGACTGCAAAAGAAACAGCTCTTGGAGGTGATGTCACTTGTTTAAAAACAATTTCTAGTGGGGCTTAATGTTTTTTTGGGTCGTTATTAGTTTTCAATTACCAAGTTCCCATTGGTCTCAAATTGGGTTTGGAAGTTGCAGAGGGTAGAGTGCAGAAGAGGATGGAGTGGGAATTTAGGATGAAATATCTGTTGGAAATGTGAGGAGAGGGGCAGAAAAGATCAAAAAGCAAGAAATAGAGGTGGAGAGCAAGAAAGCATCAGGGAGGAGAGAAGAGTAATAATACTAACACAGGTGCCCTCTAGCCAGTCGCAGAGTTTCTCATCTCCAGCATCTCTCCCTCTGGATTGAGTGTAGCCATGTTTAGAGATGGGCAAGGACTTCAAGTCTGGCAGATAACGAGTGAATTGGGAGCCCAGCACATCCGAGTGGCCTGAACAGGGCCCCTTGTCCTCACCCTACCCTGTGCAACAACTGAGTTCCCCTCTCATGCCACATTCAGACCAATAGCTCTGCAACTGCAGTGCTACCAGACATGCCCTGTGATCTGATTTCCTTTCATGGCCAGGTGCTTTTAATAACCACGCTGCCAATTGCAAGTGGTATTGCTGCAAATGATGCCTGGAATGAAAAGAGGAAGGAAAGAAGGGAAAGAAATAAAAGAGAGGAAGAGAGAGAGAAAAGAAAGAAAGAAAGAAAGAAAGAAAGAAAGAAAGAAAGAAAGAAAGAAAGAAAGAAAGAAAGAAAGAAAGAAAGAAAGAAAGAAAGAAAGAAAGAAAGAAAGAAAGAAAGAAAGAAAGAAAGAAGTCATCAATGAAACAGAACAGATAATTTTGCAATTTAATTTTCCATCTTCTCTAATAATGGTACCAGTGTCATGTTTGATGGATGAAACTGTTACATGTGGCCTCTCAAGATTAATTCCCCTCCTATAACTTCAGCCGTGATTTTCCAGAGCAGCCTCTTGGCTCCCTTGCTCAATCTTCCCCCGGTCCCTTCCCCAGCCTTGTCCTGCTTGGAAGAATGTTTTGGATCAAAGCCGACAAGGAGAATTAGACTGGGTATGAGGGCTGGCTTTCATGTTTGCTGGAGAGACTCGAACCCTTTTCCTGAAGGAGAGTGCAGCTTTTATGTGGAAAACATCAGCAAAGCAGCAATCAGACCTGAATATCCTCTGTTCCTTATCTGAAACTGCTGACTACTGCACAAATACGGTGTATCTGCTCCTTCCAGGATCTTGAAGGATCTACATTTTTTTTACCATCCAGCTTGGGCAGAAATCTCTGAAGTCCATTAAAAGTTACACCGTAATCTGATCTCCATATTTTCTCAAGCCAGGAGATCTGGAATTTAAAGACAAGGTTTGATCTTATCTATTTTTTATCTGATGATGCTGGCTCCACCAAATAAGATTTATCTGTAAAGAAAATAATACAATTAATGTCCAGGCTGCCCAAGTCTTTATGGAGACCTCTCAGTTTTTGCTACTTCAGAGCACTCCAATTAAATGTAACCCTGTAAACCTGAGCAAGCCAAACCTTATCTGAGAACAGGCAACGCTCCTAAATTAGATTTGTGGATTTGGTAAACGCTGTGGAAAGGGCTCAGGCTTTCTTTGCTTTTTTTGTGTGTGTGAAGGGGACACAGAGACACTGTTGTGAATACAACCCGAGTTCCTCTCCCCTAGCCTGGCAGGGAACACGCATACCACTAACAAGTGCTATTACTGCATTTACGTCACTGAAGAATTTTCTCCTTCTGGCATGCTCTCTGGCATCCCATAGCTGAAGGGGCTCCAGGAAAAAGCAAACTTGCTTGTCTTGACAAGGGGAGGAGGGGGGACAACAGAGACACATGACAGGCTTGTCCCCAAGCTGTGCAAGGCACGCAGCACTGAGCGTCTGGTGAGGACCACAGTGTCCGTGGCTCATACTAGGTGCCAGATCTAGCTGCATCTCACTCAGTCCAGAGAGATGAACCTAGTAGGATATCCAGATGCTTGAGCAGAGTGGGAGAACTTCCTCAAACTGGAGGCTTTCTTAGTTCTCCAGCATTTTGGAGACTCTGTGGTAATTTTATAAGCCAGACTGTTACCTTGGTCCTCCTCTACAAAGAGAAAGGAGCACAGAAAATTGATCATTTTAAACATGAAACCACTTCAGACAAGCAGCTTCCAACTGCGCAGTGTCCTGCCCTCTCCAGACTCCTCTCCAGCTTCTCAACATTCTCCTCCTTTGAGGTCCAGAAGTACAGAGAGTTTGAGAGATCCACAGTAGCAGGAGCAAGGCTGGGCTAGAAAAGAGTAGAGGGACAATCTGGGTCTGTCGTTCCTCTTTGGGCTGAGACATTTGTGACACCATCCTGGGCATCAGCCCTGGGGTTTCTGTGGAAAAGCAAGTCAGGCTCAGCACATGGAGCAAAGGGTTAGCAGGACTTGGGTAAAAGAGGTTTCATAGTGAGCAGGTTCACTGTGAATGGGTTCATTCACTGCAATTTGAATTTTTGGCTTTGCTCTTCCGTGCAAAAGCAAAACATCATTTCTGGCTGATCTCACCTGAATTATTTCCAAGCTGCTTTTCATCTGAGTTATTTGGGTTTGGAACTAGTCTGAAAAAATTAATTGTGCACCCAGTCAGAGGGTTTTACTCTATCAGCTGGCTTCAGAGTTCCCTTAGATGCATTTTGGCTGCAGCAACCTCCAGGATGGAAAAATACGTTCCTGCCCTGAAATACGTCTCAGCTCCTTGTTCATCCAAGACACTAATGGGAAGAACTCCCTCTATAAAAGAGAATTCTTTAAAATGGCTGTGAAATTTCTACAGTCAGGAAAAGCAGGGAACAGAGGAAAGTGCACACACCTGTTGGTTGCTGTTTTCAACTACAGTACATTTCCCCCTCCCCTCCTCCTTTTTAATGTTTCAGAACCTTCTCAGAACCTTCCTCCTTTCTGGATCAACTGTAGCTGATCTTACTTTCTCCAGTTAAAACTTCAGTTTACAGGATTAATGTTACTGGCCTTTGCTTCGCCTCTTAATGNACAAAATTCCCTTGTTGTCAGTGAAAGTCTTTTTTTGATAAACACTACTTGGTACATACGTCTTTTTTTGTTTAAAAGTGACAGTGCTACTTAATAACAAACTCTGAGACCTTAACGTATAAGCATTACAATCCTGGCTGGAAATGATTTAAAACAACTTTACCAGATGTGTAAGGCAGGGGCAAATCACAAATCCACTCTGTTCACAAGCACTTGGGAGTAGCTAACCTGAAGCCAATGAGAATGGCCATATCTGACCTTAGACAGAGCCCCTCTCTCTGCCATGGCAGATTCCAGATCTTCAGCTGGTCTTCACAGCACCTTCAGTTGATCCCTGTTGATGTTCAAATTAGCTGAAGGTTTCCTGACAGTTCAGGCATGCTGAATTTGAGGCGACTGACCACTCCTGACATGGAGATTGATAACCTGGGAGCCCTCAGTGTAGAATAAGAAGTCAGTGAACAATGAAGATGTCACCCTTGGCAACAACTAAACCTTCGTAGACCTGTGTCTGACGTTGCTTTCCTCTGATATGAACCCATTCATCTTCCCCTGATCGTTGCAAAAGCTTTCATGTAGATGAGCAAAGCAGGAGCTCAAACCTTGCCAACGCTTGCCCCATCCTACCTGAGAACAGGCTCATAACACACCTCTGGGATGTATGTGATGGGCCTCATTGCTTCGCTAATCAAAGAGCTTGCCCACCACAAGCGGAGGAAATCAGTTACATGCAGTAAAACTGAAATTTCCATTCCTTGTGTAAACACCATGTATCTCTCCAACGGTGTCCATAAAAATGCAGGAAAGTGCAAGCTCAGCAGCTGGAACCGAGCGGGTACCTCCACGCAGTGAGTGTATACCAGGTGGTCTCTGTCAAGGGAGGTGATTTATGCTAAGTCTCTCCCTCTTGGGCTGCTTTTATTTAGTTAGTGGGAGTTTGACAGCCCAGAGGTCACAGACACTCCAGTCACTAGTGGTTTCTCTACTGAAATGGAGAAATGCCTTTAGGGAGGTGGNGTCAACCGCTGGCAAAACAGCAGGTCCATAAATAGTAAAAGGGTTTGGAAGACGAGGGGCGATGAATAGTGCCTTAATCACAAATGAAATGTCAAGGGAGGAGGGGGAAGGGGGTCTCTATTTATCTTCTCTTGCATGAGATTTAAAACCAGGGAGACAGCATCCTTGGGGACCTCACAATGAAGTTTTTTTTCTATGCATCCAAGGAAGGAGCTTGTCCAGGCTTCTCACAGCTTTTTGGGGGTTGAGTTTTCTCTTAACTCATGTTCAGCTAAAATTTTGGAAAATGAATTCATGACATTGCTCCTTTCTTATTTCTATCTTTCTCTTTGGACTTGTGCAAGACACTTGAGACAAATCCTTGCCTTAGTTTAATCAGGCTACAGGAGGGCATGGGGAGAGTAGCCCTCTGAGACCTCCTTGGAGAGCTCGAGGATACAGATTCAGCAAGGAGGAGAAGCCCCTCTCCAAGGGCTCAGACATATTTGACGTCCTGTGCACCCCTGAGATGTGGCACATTAGTTGTGCTGTGGTAAATGGACATATCTCATGGTCTTATGTGAGGTGAGAGCCTTTCCCTTAATCCCAGATGGAGGAGAATTGGGTGCCTGAGCTCTGCCGAGTGCTGTGTAGTAAAGGCATGTGTGCTCTTAGCACCCTCCTGAAATGCAATCACGATGATGCTTCCCAGCTGCTCCAGGATTCTCCTGCAACAGCACTTCTGCACCCTCGCTGAGAGATCATGCCATAGGCAATGTGGATCTGCAACAGCTTCTATCCCTGTGCCTCCTTTTAAATACAGGAACAGTATAAATTAGAACCATAGAATTATAGAATCATTACAGCTGCAAAAGACAACTTTAAGATCATTGAGTCCAACCACTATCCTAACACAATTAGCTACAGCTCTCCAGATATCCTCAGCAAATCAATGGAAGAACAACTCTGAAATCCTTAATACTTAAACCAGTTTCATTTCCTTTGAGATTCAAATCCTGGGATCAGAGACATTGCTGTGCTCTCACTTCCCATGCGTGGCACGTGTTCCTTCAACTTTGTCTTCATTAGAGATGGTAATTTGTGATCTCAGCGGTACCTCCACACAGAGCCAGGAGAAGTACTGTTGGCTTTTGTGGAGCTACTCTGGATTTACATCAAGGTGAATGAGATCAGTCCATTAGTCTCCCTGGCAAGCTCCCTGGAACATGGTTACAATTTAATTTGGTCCCTCCAGTAATGCTCTAGTTTTGGCCAATGGCTTCCTCTCTCTAGTAGACTGTGTACATCGAGGTCACCAAATCCCAGATGTCCTCCAAGGTCCCGGGGGTCAGGGTTTGATTTCACGCTGGACATTTTGCTGCTAGAAGGAAAACAATCTGGATCTTATTTTCGAAGTTTCACAGCCCAGGAAATATAGGAAGCTGTTTGGTTCAGGTTTTTTCTTGTGTGACAGGTCAGCTTTTTCATACATCTGCTGATCCAAAGCTCAAGGATAATTTGACTTTCCTTGGGGAGAATCAACAGCTGGAAAACTTAAAGAAAAAGAAAAAAAAGAGCTTTTCCCAAGAAAATCTCCCCTCGAGTTCATAGGAAATTGCAGTGACCTACAAAGCATGGAATAAGAGTTGATTGGACTGGAAGGGTTTGAGACAGCCGTTACAGCTAATGCTTCCCCAAGGAAGAAATGGCTTTGCTTGCTTTGTGAAAGAGACCTGCTCTATGGGAAGGGATTTGGACTTTATCCTGCAGGCAGTCTCTGTGCAGCTGATGGAAAGACTTCTGAAAGCAGGGTAGCAGAGCAACAGAGGACCGTTATCAGGCTGAAATGGGCACTTCTCTCCCAGGAGTGTCACAATGGACCAATGAAGGTTCATAAACACTCAAAGATCTTCAGATAAAATGGACTTCATCCCTGTAATCCCATTACAGAGGATCTACTGGGTGGTTTGTGTCAAATGAAGATAGGGAACAGATGAAGGGAGATCTCCTAAAAGAACATGAACATTTTTGAATGTGAGTTGGGGATCATTGCAGCCTATGGAGTTTAAGTGCATTGCAGAGGCATCATGTTATCATCATGCTGTGGGAATAACTTGATCCATGTGAGCAAGGGCTACTCCTTGCTCTTGGCCTATGGACATCCCTCTTGCTGATACCAATACAGGAGCCACGGGTTCCCAACCAGAGCCTACAGAGAATAAACCAGTGGTGCAAATCTTCTTTCCAGTTTGGGATTCTTTACACACACCCTGAATATGCATCCAGCATGTCATGGTTTGTCTGCTGTTGGACAGAAAAACAGTGGAAATATATAGATCATGTTGTTACAAACCAACCAAGTTTTGTGACTCACCCAGAATCTAACTCCTGTGTGACCAGTATTTCTGAAAAGTGAGCGAATTGCTGAGGTACTCAGTGTGCACTTTAAGCTCATTATAAGCAGCCAGTGAAAAGAATCTTGTCTGTACGTGTGTTTTGTTCAATGAGGTGTTAAATAGGAGATGCTCTTTAAACAAACTAATCCCTTCACGAGAAAATATACAAAAGAAAGGCCCTGGGATGACATTTACCGCTCCCCAGGCACGTCAGAAACGCCCGCCTGTCTCCTCACTCCCCCCCAGTCGCCCAGGGAGAAAAGGATGAAGTGGGAAGGTCTCTGTCTTAGCAAAACAGCTGCCGCAGACTTAAAAGGAGAGTGGCAAGGTAGAGAGGTCTGACTGAGATCACAGGCACTTCTGGGGCAGATAGGATCTCTGGGGAAGCGAAGACAAGGTGTGAGAAGTCTGTTCTTTCTTGTATCATCGCAAAGGCTCTTTTTTGAAGATAAGCCCATTTCAGTGGAGGGGGGAGGCTGTCTTTGCACTTCAAGGGAGGGCACGTTTCCACCTCCCCTCTGTTTGTTTTCTAATTTTCTTTTCACTCTCACGTCATCTCTTGGTGACCCTCTCTCTCATCAGCATCACCACCACCTCTTCACAGGGCCTCGCAGACAGAGGTTAAGAGGCCTCACAAGGGAAGGGAGTTTTATGGCGGGGTCTGAGAGGAGACGGGCAGGGGCTCAGGTGGAAGGGATGCGGGGGAGGCAAGAGCAGAGGGAAATGCTGAGGCATCCGAGTGCACTTCGGTGATGGCCCACAGGAGGTGTCCTGACTCGGCTTCAGGATTCCTAAATGCTATCCCCAACACAGCTCAGGTACAGATGCAGATCATGGCAGGGGAACTCAAAAGAAGCTCGGAGAAATACCCAGAAATAGAGCACTTTAGCAGGTAACTAGCCCAGTGCTGCCAGCAAGGAAGTTTCCTCTCTGGTTTCATTGGAGAACAAAGTGTCGGTCTTCTTATACCAAGTCTCTGCAAAATGGGACTTGTCATTTACAGTCAATGCTACTTGAAAATTCTACAACACTCCCCAAATTTCTGAAGCAGCAGAGGGAAATCTTCCAAATGCCTCATGGCTAAAAGGGTGCTGGGTTTGCTATGAGCCCTAAAGATGGACAGCCATCAGGAGCAACCCTAACTGCACTTTTTTGCCAAAAAGAGCCACTTCTGCTAAATATTTTGGTTCTGTGGTCTTCTGAAGGTTTGGGATGTACAGATAGGAGTGCTTTCATGTACATGTGATGTTCAAACTCCGTGAGGTGACATCCAAACCAAAAAAAGAGGGAGAAATCCAGGTGTGACTTCTCTGTGCCATGTTGGATGCATCATGGGCTTGTTCCCACAAAGCACAACCGAGTTCAGAAACCAAAGGAGAAAAGAGAACAGAAGGGAGCATTGCCAGGGAGGAAGAGGGAAACAAAGTGGGAAAGGTCGGCAATTTCCCACTTAACTCAGCTCGTGTCTCCCACCCCCCTCTCTGCCGATCCCCCATCTGATTACCCTACCTACAAACCCGGTAATACAATCGCCTATCTTTTCATCAGCTCTTCCTTCCTCTGGCTCTAATCCCTTATGACACAAAAGAGCGAGTTCAGGGTTTTATTTAACAGAAACGGAGGTTTTCAGGCTCTGAACACGACCGGGAGCCCCTGCCGCCGAGCTGGGACCTGCTGGCGGGCTGCTGCCCGTGTCAGGTTGTTGTACAAACATTACCTCCTGCAAATCCCCGGCTTGGTCACCAAGTCAAGCGGTGGAGACAGTTTGCCCAGTAGTTTGACCTTTCACCTCTCCTTTACTAAATAGACCTAATTACTGCGTTTGTCTGTCATTTAAGCAACAAATGACTCCATTGAGGTCATCTGAGGGAAGCTGGAGTTCTTAGCTGTCATCTCGAGAGAGCTCGGCTAATTTTATCCTGCTGGGGAAGAAAGCCCTGTGAAATTTTGCTGGAAGGCTGGGTTACAATTGCTGTTTCCTGAGGAGGTTTTGGTAACACACTCACTGCTCAAGAAAGCAAGGTATGCCCCCACCAGCTCCTCCTAGTTCACAATCCTCTGCCATTTCCAGTGACTGTAGGAGAAACCTCAAAGATGAAACTTCTTGGGACCATCTCAAGCAAATAATCTGCATCTAAATCTGAATCTAAATCTGAATGCTTATAGAAATAGGAAAAGTAAGCATCAGCATAAGCATAAGAGCAAGAACAAGAAAGAATAAGCATAAGCATAAGCATAAGCATAAGCATAAGCATAAGAATAAGAAGAATCAGAATCAGAATCAGAATCAGAATCAGAATCAGAATCAGAGTAATAATTTTCTTTTCTAGCTCCAGATTTTGCCATTGGAAATGTCAAAAGTCCCAGGACACTGACCTCCTTTTGTTCAGCCTAAAGGAGAGCCAGAAACTACAGATGACTTTGTTTTGACAGTGGTTCCTCTGCAGTTGTCAGTGTTTGCAGTTGTGATGAATCCCAGTTGTGTCCTTTGTGGGTAAGGTGCAATATATTGATAAAGAAAATGTTAAGCCCGGAGAAAAATCAAAGAAACTGGAATGTGTGCAGGGAATCACAGAATCACAAAGAAACTCAGGGGCTGGAAGGACTAGGCAAACCTTACAAATGATAATGTTTTCCCTCTGCCTATATACATTGCAATCTCAAAATTAATTGTGGGGAGATAAATATAGCCAATTACACAGAGAATCACAGAAAATGCTCTACACGTCTATTTGCACATAGACACATTTGTACAGAAGCAGGTCTAGAAGCTGCATAAAAGAGGTTACTTCGTCTGCCTCTGGGTTCAATCAGATCTTCCAGATCCAGTCCTGAGAGACATGAGCTTGACTTCATCCCCTCTCCCAGCAGTGGAAACCACCATCTCTCCAGACCACCCTTTGCACACCTCTCCTTGACAAAACCAGTTTATCTAAGCTCAAGCATAATAAATGCACAGGGTCTCTGCTAAGACATGTTTAGACAAGCTGTGCCAGGGCTAGTCTTTCATCTCATTTATATCACCCTTCTTGTCCCTGGCCTGGGCACACCCCTGCATTTCCAGCTCAACTCCTTCACTTCCAGAATATCTGTGCAAAGGATGTTTCTCTAGTTTGCTGCTTAGGCTGCATCTCCCTCCTCCATGCATCTCATTCTCTGGTTCTTCTCTGTTGCATCAGATCTTAGCTGCCTGTCGTCACCTCACAGCCCATCCCCATCCATGCCCTTCTCTGTCTTTAGATTTAAGACCTGGCTTCTCGATCCAACAGGAGCCCATCTTCATCCCTGCGTCACTTAATTTGAACAGGCACTTCCCCATTCTCTGATGGGCTCCTTGTATGTGTATGAGGGATCCCCCTTTAACATCTGCAAAATGTCTCCAGTCTCCTCAGCCCCCTCCGTAGAGCTCTCCACTACCATGGTGCCTTGAAGACCAAACAAAACATGACAGCAGCCTCGATTGTTGTCATTTCCATCATGCTAATATCAACTGAGCACTTCCTCTCACTGTCCTTGTCTGTCTCCATCCACCTACAGTCTATCCTTGCAGGCTCTGCTCCATCACCCCGACAGGCTGAGCTGAGGGAGCTCAAAGGGCTGCTCAGCCTCTGGCAGTGGCAAAAATCACCCCTTGAGCCACTCCAGGGGGAGAACACCTTGCTTTGAGCTAATCTGAGGGACTAGAGCCCAACAACAGTCAGCAGATCAGCAGAGCTCATCCCACAATCAAAGCCAGCAAACACCCCCAGCCGAGGTTTGAAAGGCGAGAAGATGGTGACTGATGCAGACACGCTCAGTGCTCTGATCCAGTCCCATCTTTCAGCAGGGCTTAGATTAAGACCATCAAACCCAGATCTTTTTCTCCTCCTTCTTACTCCCTCTTTCTGTGCTGACACAGGCGTGCACAGCTCAAGGCGTGTGTTATCAGCATAGTATGGTGTTCTTTGCAGCACAAAGCAACCCTGCAACGAGGAAAAGAGGCTGATCAAGGGGCTAAACCTCCTGTATTTTGCTCCCCTGGTAGGTGAGTCCCAGCAAGTCTCCCAGGGATTTATTTTCTTTCTGGAAGCAAAGGTTTGCTCCATCAGAGCTACTACAGAAACAATGGATATAATCTTGAAATGTTGTCCTTGCCTGGAACAAAATAAAACCAAATAACCCCCCTTATCTTGCTATATTTAGCAGCATCTTGTCAGCAGCATACATTGGAGCATGTAACAGCATTGCACCCCTTCCCTATGTGCATGTGACTCAGTGGGGAGGACTGTGTCCCCCATTACCTTCAGAACAAAATGGTTTTGGGAGGGAAAGGAGAGCTGAAACGAAAGGAGCCCATTAACAGTGACTTGTCGGCTGGAGTTTCTGATGTGCAAATAACAGAAGCAGGAAAAGAGAGAAGGAATTTTATCAGTACTCTGTTGCAAAATTTAAATAAACATAATTTCTTATGCTCAAAGGACATTTTGATGAAAAGGTTCATGTTATTACAGGTGCTTAAAGTGCTCTAAAAGCCTTATATCATGACGTGGGATGAAAAAGTATAGAAAGAGACAGCAAACATTATAATAACATCCCCCTCAATTCCTTCACTGACAGATGCTCTGTTTTGTTAGAGCCCAGGCAGTATTTTAATAAGGTTGAAGCACAGCCTTTGAGCTTATAGATGTTCATCTGAAACAGTAGAATTTTTTTCACTTCTTTCTTCAACCCAATTATTTTCTTGTCCCCCAAATCTCAACTCCTTCTCCCTCCTCTTCCTCACTCACATTGTGGAGCACAAGCCAAAGAGGTAGGGCCACACCTCCAAGGACCAAGTTCTTCCTTTCCTTAACGAGGTGATGGGTGTTGCTTAGATTTTGGCATCTTTGGGCTGACAAAAAGGTTGGTCTTAAGTGACGTGTTTTAGTACCCTGTTTGGACAGATGCTGGAGGAGGTATCAACACCTCCCAGGATTGGAATGGGGAAAAGAAGCAGCATAAAAAAATATCACCATGTACTTGAAAAAAAAAAAAGAAAAGGCAGATAGTTGCAACATCTTCACTAATTCTCAGCACATTTTAGTTGAAGGAAAGTGTGTGTGTGTGTAACTGCAGCCACCATAAGCTCCTGAGGCTCAGTCCAAAGGCATGAAGTCTGTGTTTGTTGTGGAAAGGCACAGGGAGGTTATTTGTTTGTGGAGATAGGTCAGCGTGGGACCATTGAGTATAAACCTAAACTAGGAGCCAAAAAAGCCCAAACCAAGCAGGAACAGTTGTATTTTATTGATTTGTATCGAAGAAAGGTGAAATCAACTCAAAACATACTTTTCAGGAAAAAGAAATATCTATGGGACAGAGTTGTCAAAAGAAAAAAGGAGAAATAAAATAGAGTGGTGGAGTCTTTGAGCCAAGCAGTGGGAGCACTGACCTCCTGCTGTCTGTGTACCCTTCCTGAATAAATATTTCTGTCATGGACAGATAAAAGATTATTTTTATAACAAAATGAGCTTCTCTCCAATGCTCTGCTGGATTCGCTGCTCTGCATTGAATGGGGAAGTGGAAACATCCCTACACTCAAAATTTGAATGAACAGCCTGATGAGAAAATGGAAAAGAGATTATCTGATTAATGGTTTTTTATCTGTTCCATAAATCTATCTGATTGTTGCAGTTGCCTGATCTTGCATTTGCCTTTTGGTCTAACACCATTGATAGATGCACCAGTCAGTCCTGAAATGCCCTGACCTTGAACTGCTTTGGTTTTTTGCATGTCCTCCACCCCCCAAAAAGTACTGTGTAGATCTCACACTTGAGAGTTCTTCTCATCTGGTGGTGAAGAGGAGACCTGCAATATCAAATCACCTTATGGACATGACTGAGGACAGGGCACAGCAATAGTGTTTCATGTTCTGGAGATCCTGGTGGCCAGGATGCCTTTGTACTAAGTGTTTCCTCAGTGTACCATCTTCTAATGAGAGGAGATGAGGCAGCCCTGTGAGTAAAGTGAGTTAAAGCCATTTTCCTCTGACAGCACTGGGCATCTCCAGGGCAGCTGAGGACAAAGGTTTACATCCCTGTGCATTGTAGATGTACATTTGCACAAAGACAACTCATCAAGTAGTCTGTGCCACTCTGCTTCCTCCCAGTCAACAGTGAAACACTGGCAATACAGTCTCCTTTTTCCCCCTTTATGAAGAAAAGAACATTAAAGGCTGAAGCAAATCACACTTGATATCCAACAGCCTCACTTTAAAGTGCAGCCCATCTCCAGAAAAAGCCAGTGAATGTTACCACTAATGTTGCTGTCTCTGATTTATAGATTGTTGCAGATGAAGACTATTTACCCCGTTTCCTCATGGCTTTCTCCTCCTAGCTGTGTATTAATTAGATCCAGCTACTAGCTACGCACCTCTAGTTTCCTTCAGATTGTGCTGGGATTACTTTAATAGAATTGTATCCTTCTAAACCCCCTTTGCCTTTAAAAACCTTTTGCAAGCCAGACAGGCAACAAACCCCGTTGCTGTTCTCACACGCACGTACCCCCACGCACAGTGGTCACCCATTGTGGCTTCTGTGGCTTTGCCTTAGTTAAATAAATGTCCTTCCCTCCACATTTGAAGTGTTCCCAGTGGAAGAGTGAGGTAACCTTACTTTGTTAGCTAAAATAACCGCTGGGTTTTTGAAAGGATGACCTCCATGTGTCTGTGTATATACAGGACCCACCCCGCTCACGCACGGGCTAGCAGAAATGCACATAAAAGATCCCGTTATGAGCTTCAAACTTGGGTAAACCTCCTGGAGACCTCATTAAGATTTGGGCTGGACTTGGCTCTGAGGTTCAAACTCCATCTGCTCCCCTCAAAAGATCTTTGTTAACTGTGCTTTCAGGTCATGGAGCTGAAGAAAACTGATATATACATAAATAATACCTATAGATTATATACAGATACATTTTATATATAGATGAACTTTATATCTATTTTTTTCTTTATATAGTGATTTTTGGGGGGACCTCAGCTGCTCCCATTCACCTTGTTAAATTCAGAGTAAATCAAAGCAGTTTGGATTCACTGAGGTTCATTTGCAGACATTGGGAGATTTAGTTCTGTAGCAACTGCTTGTATGGCTGTTTGGTTGATTTAGGGGTGTAGCAACTCACCCTTGCAAAGTATTTTCTCTCTTCCCTGGCTCCAGTGCTATAGAGTAAGGATTTCAGAGGGATCTTGTCCTGCCTGAAGCCTTTCACATCCTCAGTTTCAGCACAGAGGACAAATCCAGCAGAAAAGGGGAATAAAACCCCAAAACCCAACAAATCAAACCACAAATAAGCAACAAAAAAAGAAAGTAAAACTCAGAAAAGTTGCCAGATTACAAAATCACAACTGGTCTGGTCCTGTTGTTGGCCTCTTCTACTTCTCATCCCCATTCCTTATCTCTCCCTCTGCCCTTTCTCTTCGCCCTTAAACCACAGGGAGCAACAACAAGCTCATTTATCAGTGTCTTATGGCATTTGCGTCTCCTCAATCCTCCTGTGCCGCCTTTCCACCGCTAACCACCCACAGCTCTCACTTCTCCCACACCAACATCCCCGGAGGGGGAGTGAGATATCCCAGGGGGCTTTGTCAAGCCCCCAGTGGCCAGTGCCCAGGCAAGAGCAGGGTGCCTGGGCTGTGCAGCAGGATGCACACCACTGCTCTCTTCTGGAGAATCATATATTATGTTCTGCCTATTTATAGGAGCAGCCAGGGTGGTTTTTCTTCTCTAAGTTAAAAGCTGGAGGAGATAAACTGATAAAGGCACGGAGCTCTGTGGTTACTGACACTGGTTAATACATCTCCCCCAAACTCCTCATATTCTGCTTTAAACAGCTCGTGCATCACATTTTGTAACAAACTTCTCCTCTGCCACCCCTTGTAAAGAAGGGACAAAGTGCCTCTGTGGTTGCAGTGCTTAATCAGGTTGATTTCACTGGGCTTGGAAAAGAAAACTTGATTTCATAACGAAGAGCGAAACCACAGACAAGATGGTGTTGTAATTGGAATTGAGGAGATAAGGGAGAAAGCAATCCCAGATGGGCTGGGGGGTGGTGGTGGCGGGAGAAAACAAGACTTAAATCAGCTTCAAACAGATGTTCCAATGTCTGCATTTTGCCAAACATTTCAGATTCAAAATGTCCCGGGTTTTTATTTGAATCTCAGCTCTCCAGATGAGAAAAACCTGTTGAGATCAAATAAAAGCATCAACCTGCCTCTTTCCCAGCATGTGACCCCCAAGGATGTATTTAAGTCTGAAAGATTTCAATTGTCTCCTTTTGTTTTGTCCTGTGGTCGCAGTTGGATTTCAGAAAAGTGGATCAAAATGTCAGGGCGTTGCTGCTCTCAGCTGATGGCAGCAGAAGTAGCAGGAAACAGAGGAAGAAAAAGAAGAGGCTCTCTTTTCTGAGTTGTAAACCCATGAGTGATAAGATTTCGTTATCATACAGTCCCAGGGAGGTTTAGATAAGGTTGGGATTGATTTAATAAAAACCAAGCTGAACTTCCAGACTCTTAGACAAATCTCTACCTCTTTAATTTCTCTGGAGAGAGGCAAAATTAACCATTTCATTCGTTTCATTTCAAATATTATGAAACCTAATATATGTATTGTTACTAACACAACCCTGGGATTAAATCACCCCATAACCAGTGGCTATAACTTATAACTGAATACTGCTGCAGGAACAACCAGATGGACACGTTCAACCACAGTATGTGAAACACCAGCAAAACCAGATCTGCAGCAGAGGCAGATAAGAAGGTGAAATCCCCACCCTGCCAAAGACAGCAGCATCAGGAGAGGAGCAGAAATTCACCCAGCCCTGTCCCTTATCGTTCTGCACAGCTGGGGAGACAGGAACATGGTCTGAGGGGGTATAAACCCTCAGTTGGAGGGATGCTTCTGGGAGTGTGGGATCTGGAGCGCAGGGCTTGCAGCCCATGGCCAGGCACAGCTTTGCAGTCTCCTCTTCCCAGATCCCTCCTCTATTTGGAAAGAAAAAAAAAGTTTATTGCTTGGGCAAAGGCTGTCAGGGAAGATAGAGGGTAGAGGAAGGGTTTTACCCTTCAAGCTGGGATTTAGAAGAGGGACATGGCAGATTCCTCCCCAGAATGGTGACAGGAGATCCATGTACGGTGAAATACAGAGGATTTAGACCTTCTTTAAACACTTCAAACTCCTCTCTATGGTACTACCTTACCTAATATCCAGTTCCCTGTATATTCTGTGCATGGTGTATAACATCAAAATCCACACATAAACGCAAACGCACAGGTGGATGCACACAAAGGCAGGTAGAGATCAGTTTGTGAATTAGAACACTGTGGTGAAGCAAATCAGGATTCATAAATACAAGCTCAGGGCAATAACAAAAATGTGACTGCACACTGGCACTGTTGTTCAGGCAAAGTCCAGCTCTCGTTCCTTGCTTTGTCTCTGCCCGAGTGTCTGGGTATTATCGTTTCTGTGCCCTTAACATCGTTGACTGGAAACCAGTAAAAACTACCTTTGCCTACCCAGCCCTCAGTTAACACAGTTCCACACTCCAGCTCACCTTTTTTGCACTCCAAAAATCAGCATTTCTACTTCAGATCCTGTCTCCTCGCAAATCAGAAATGAAACAACCCAGCAGCCCTGAATGTACTTCTAATTTCCTTCAAATAAACCATTTCGCTACGTCTGGAAAGTATATTCTACCAAGGAAAACAGGGAGGAAGAGCTATCAAGATATTTCTTGATCTCTTAATTTTATATTAGTCATAAGAACCTCTCTTCTTTTTTTCCCTCTTTCTTTCTAAAAGAATTCCTTCTTTTCCTTTCTCAGATTCCTTTTGATCTTTCCTCACCCACACCCAGCAGTTACATTAAAAGTTCACCTTGGTTTTCCGAGCTATATCTATAGCACCAAGACCATCTAAAGACACCCACAAAGTTCTGTACACAGAAGGGATCCAGAGAAGCTGCCTGCACTTCAAGTGTGGGGTTTTTCCTAAGTTGAAAACTCCATAAATGCAGATCAGAGCTGTACTCAGTAAACGGTCGGGATCCAACCTGGGTGTGAATACTCGCTCTTCAATTCTTTGTAATCCCGGCAGGAAACAAATGTCATGTCGGAGGGGATCTAAAAGACAAATTGCTCCTACTTTTGTAATCAAGGCTGCCTTAGGCTGATGAATCCAAAAGCAAGAAGGGTAAACTAATAAAAACATGTGCAGGGCTTTCAAGCAGATTCATGACACTGACGTTTCTTTTAGCTTTTCCTAGTCATTAAAAAGAAAGAGCGAGTTTCATCGGGATGCTGTTCCAAACACATGGAAATCAATGATTCTCTTTCATTTCCACCGAGTTTGATCAAGGTCCAGTTGTTTAAAGAACAAATATTCACATTCCTGGGGCAGAGGGATGTGCTGTGGCATGACATCATTTCTCACCCTGTAGAAGAGGTGCAGTTTGCACCGTGCGTTTGCAGAAGCTCGTTACTTCTGCCTCTTGAATTTCAGCCCTCAGCTCCTAATTGCTATTAGGATCGTTGAGGTTTATTCTTATTTTAAGGAGGAGGAGAAGCAAACCCCTGTGCTGTGAGCAAACAGATGAGCAGCAGAAGAAACTGAGTGGCCAAATCTGCTGTAGCGATGACGGGAGAAAATGGATTTGAGGGAGCACTGGAGGCAAAACTTACCTGGGGAAAAGAGAAGCATGTGAAAACACGGATCCTTTAGGGACTTTGGGCCAGGAGGTTGGCTTGGGCTTAGCCTTGCTGTAATTATAGACACTAAGGGTGTGGAGGGGAAGGAAACAAAGCTATATTCAAGCTGCATGTTAATAAATATGCAGGAGGTTATTCTCCTGTTTGAATGCATAAATCTTCCGTGAGCGGTCTGCGTGCGCCTGGAATGTGAGGAGCTGGGCTGAGCCAAGGCAAGTCCTGTCCAAATTTCACTACTTTCCAAACGATGCCTCATTTATTAGTGTAGGCAGCTCTGAGTCTCCAGGGATTAACATCTTGGCTGCCTGGAGTGATTAGATTCGAGATCAGGAGGAGCCCCGGAGTCTGAAGCTAGAAGCGCTTCATTCAGCAGCGGCAGGGGTTTTGGGATGCAGAGTAACTTGATTTTTGTCAAACAGCAGCAGCACAGGGCATCTCTGAAATGCTCTCAGAGTGCAGGAACCACACCAAGATAAACACAAGTCACTCTTTTCACACCGTGTCTGAAGTAACTGAGCCAACACTGGCACTTATAGATGGTGCGAGTTAGTGTCATCATGTATTCAGTTATCACTCTTCAACAATAATGGCATAATACTTAGGAGTGCAATGATTGCAGCTTTTGTCACAGCAGCCTGATATATTTTGCAAACAAAGCTTGAACTTCACAAGTATTTTAACAACAAAAGGAGTCTCAGCCATGGATTTGCTCCCTGCTTCACCAAAACCAAGCGTCTGCCAGCAAAACATCATCCTCCCCATAAACATCAGGTTTGATATTGGGACTTCAGGAGCTGAAGTTTGTTTCTCACATACTCCTTTTGTTTTTTCCTAGTTGCTTAAACCAAAATCAACTCTGTAAACCACCAGACCATGCACGATGCCTTCCTACTGAGAAGCTGCTCTATTTGTAGCAGAGCAGTGAAAGAGTTAATAGCTGTGTTTACAATCAAAAGCAGAGACTCTCCACTTTTACCTTCCTGAAAATCACTCTGGGCTCTGGTGCCATCAGATGGATGTATTACATGTGCTTATATTTGAAATACCTTGGTTTGGAGAGTGGTCATAGACTGTATTCTACCCCAATCCCTTGATTTTCAACACATAGCACAGGAAATTAATAAAACTGAGGTTATCCATTACCAAATCAACTGCAAACTAAACCTCATCCTATAATTGCAAGAAAGCCTATCCAGCTCCTTGTTTAGTGGTCAAACTTAGCTGGAAGACACTAAGCATAATTCTATGTTATAGATACACTAACTTATTAGCAAAGACTTGGGGCTAAAACCTTTTCCTCTTGTTTTTGTTTGCATAGGAGGGATAAGGAAGGGAAGGGATGAGAGTGAGAAGGCAACTTCTCACTCCCCTGGCACTGCCATCTGACATCGATTGGACCACGGAGTTTCCAGAGTTTTCATGGGACCATCCTTGAAAACAAAAGAGAAATTACCATGAAGTAGTTTCAAAGACTTCCATCAAACCTCACTATAATTTGAGAACATCCTCTTGGGCAAGGGAGGAATTTTCAGAAGCCCAGCTTGAAGGTCCAGCAGGAGACAAGTCCTTCACCTGCCCTACAAGGCTCTTACAAATGCCCAGGAGAGGTTCTCTCTGCAGACTCCTGCAATTATTATTCTCTGCCATGCACAGAGACAGCCAAAAGAAACATATCCCTGCCTATTGGCCATCTAGACTACAGTGAGGGTAAAATCAGCCCTCTCTAGAGAAGCTAACAGCCTTATTCCAGAGACAGTTTGTATGTTCAGCAGAGAGGAAGGATGCTCAGCAGGTACTGTCCCAGTTTCAATCAGCCACTGAGTGAAAACATCTCCCAGTAGCTTTAGTATGTCCTAAAACCTGCAAAGCACAAGGGTGGCAGTGACTAAGAGGACATAGGATTGGACACTGAAGGTCTTGGAGGTGACAGCAAGAGAGGTCCCCTCTGAATCCCAGATGGGCTCATCACATCCCATCCTGGGGTTTTAGGAAGCCAAAAAGATTTGGCTCAGGGAAAGAGGTATTTTGGCTCTCCTCTGTGGGTGAGTGTCCAACAGGCATCAGGAGGATAGGTGTGTACGTGTGCTGCTGCACATGGTTGTATCACTCAGTGGCCCAGAATAGGATCCTGGAGCTAAAAAGAAGGACAATTAAAAACAAAAAATGAATATCTTTTTGGGATATTTTTCCTGCTATTTTCAGGAAACTGTCCCAAATTTCCATGGCAAGGTGACCTGCTCCAATTCATTGGGGAGAGGAAGTTTCAGCAGACTCTTTGTCCCTAGTCTCAACCACACACACAGACACACAGACAGACAGACACAGACCAGAGGAAGGCACTGGATACCATAAAACAAGGTAATTGGAAAAGGGAAAAGAAGTAGTGACACTGTTGGCCATTAATAGCTCTTTTCAGCCTGAAACGTAGGTCTGCAATTGTTAACAAACTGTAATAGAAACAATCAGTGCCTCCAGCAGTGACAGAAAAGCAGCATCAGAAGGGCCAAATCTAAATTTACATCTCCCATTTACTAGAAAGTGGGTTTTTTTTGCAGTGGGAACCCTTTCAGCATTGTTTCAGGACAAGCTCTATTTAGTCTCTCGCAGGAAAAGCAGGTCCTAGGATTTCCTCATGAATTACAAATAGATCTCACAAGAACTACCTCTTAATATACTGCTGGGTTGCAGGAGGAGTCATTTGGCACCGGGCTTGGGCCCGTGTATAATTATGGATGACATTCTTCACATGCACCTTTCAGGCAGATTTGATTTTCATTTCTTTTTTAGGGGTGGGGAGGGAAGTGGGGGGGGTTACCCTTGAGAATTTGGACATTTTTTGGATGCAACAAAGAAAAGGGGAGGGAGAGGGAAGCCCGACCTGGGTGTGAAGTGATAAGCAATTGAACTGTAGCTATTTTCAAGCCTGTAAGGGTAAAAGCTCTCAGAAATACAGAGGAGGTGGGAGATTTTTGGTGCTGGGCTCCAGGATGGACTGGACTCCTGCACTGAGTGTTCCCCAACAGCAAAGGAATGCAGTGCCCTGAGCCTATAGGATGCTTTCACAGCTCTATAGAGCAATCAGTGCAGCTCAACGTGATTCAAGAGGCTGCTAAATCCACAGCAGCTTCAACCTGGAGCGGGGTGTACTCCTGTCATCAAATTTAACTTTAATCCTTTGAGCAAAAAAAAAGCCCTCCTGGCTCTGCCCCTTTTGATGGCATTGGCTCCTCGAGGGCCACCTAAAAAGCAGCTCTCTCCTTGCACCTTGCAGAGGCGTGGGCTACAGGGCAGAGGATGTACAGCCATGTGTGATTCTCATCCGCACAGATCCTATGGGAAAGGAGCAGCGTGATTTATCTCCAGCAGCCTCTGCAAAGGTATCCTCTCTATTGTTTGCTGCCTGCCGTGAAGCTTGGAAAGCAGGCAGAGGGGTCAGAGCCAAGGCAGAGAACAGAGATCTGCCGAGATCACGCAATGCTTCCAAGCCTGTGGCTGCAGTAAACAGAATCTCCTTAAAGGTCACATCTTCAGGCTCCCACTGCAACTGCCAAAGGAAACTGCAATCATTTTTCAGCCCTTTTAAACGCCAGACTTTAAATGTACTCGGCCACAATTTTCCTACATGTTCCTGGTTTGTGAGGAGACTACTTAGGAGTCATTTCCTTGCCAAGAAAAGCTTCTCTTTCCTCCCAAACCCGGAATAGACCCAAGCAGCCCTCTGCAAAGTTAGGGGTCAGGGCACAAGGGATGAGACCTTGCAACCGGACTCTGCAGGGCACCCCGAAGTAGGAGCCTTTGGTAGCATCAGCAAAGCAATCTGCACGACCAAAATGCCACTCCAAACAACTCTGTGGCATCTAACAGCAGAATAAAAAGGACCAGCTCTGGGCTGAGAAATCAGAGTACCTCTCTGGGCAGAAAAGTCATTAATTGCATCTTTTTTCCCTCTCCTTAGTCATCTGTGACAAATGTTACATTTCTCATGACTGCCTTTCCCTTCCTCCTCCAGCCACGACCGCATTCATAAAACCACTTTTCACTCCTTATTTACAGCAGGGAATTGGGTCTGTCCTTGTCACTCACCCTCCCTAAACACCCAGCAAAAAACTCAGCTCTCCTGGCACGGGCTGCAAGCCACTCGATTGAGGCACATCACCAGCTCCCAAGCTTAAGTGTGATCCCAGCGTGAATTAAGTGCTGTCAAACCTGGCACAGAAAGTCCACCCCTAGGACTGACCCTAAATGAATAGCCACTGTGTTTACGGGAACCACCCGACAGATCACTTCTCTCTTTAACCAGAGCCTCAACGTGTGTCAATAAAAATCTCTGGGTTTCATTAGGCAGCCCCTGCCTGGGTACATAAATAATAAGGCTGTTGTCAGATCTCCCTATGGTGTGTAAGGGCAGATCTGGAAACCTGAAGGCCACGACCTTCATGTTTCTCAGCGGGGACCGAAACGCCCTCGGAGCCAAAGTAGTGGGAAAATGAGAGTCTGTGTTATGCTTTAACATGATACTGACAGGCAAATGTAATTTCTCAGAGTTCACTCCAGTGAACACTGATCTGTTTTATAATCTGACTCGCTGGAGCGCTGGCCTGGCTCGAGGCTGCTGAGGGAGGGGATGGGGGGTGTGAGAGGCTTCCCCTCGGAGCTCTGGCTCATTGGGGGGACCTGGAGGTGCTTCTTGAGGAGAGGGCGAAAAGGCACGGCCGTGTTTGGGATGCAGAAGGTTAAAAGGAGAAAGAGCTCAGTGCTCTGGGAGGGATTTTGCAGCACAGGGAAATGTCAGAGAGACCTCGCTCCATCAGAGCAAAATCTCAGCAGGGCTGTGGAGAGGCAGTGTGCCAGCTGAAACGTTGCAGCAATGCTGGGAGCTAGAAATAGTGAAATTGGAATGGTGGCAGGCTCTTCCTCTGACCTCCAGCCCCTTTCTACCTCAGCCATTTCCAGGAAATCCCTGATTTCTTCAGCAGTGAGGGCTCTGCTCAGCCAGCTGGGAGCAGGAGATGATGGAGCAGCAGCCTGACTCTGCAACATGGCCAGGAGGGACCTTGGATATATAGGTCAGGGTGGGTATGAAGAGCTGTTAGGGCTTTTTTTTTCTGTGCTGACACCTTCACAGCTCTAGATCAGTCCATCTGGGTAGGATCAGCACCAAAACAAGCAACCCCTTTGTCAGTAGTCTCCAAGCCATGAAACCCTGTTACACCATGGCAGGGCAAGAACTAAGGTGATGCTTTTCACCTGAAGACAGGCTGGGATGGAGGGAATGTCAATTAGGGATGCTTGCAAACACTACAAGGGCTGGACTAATGGAGAAAACAGCTCAGGGGGCTTCAAGGATGCTTCTACCTTCATCCTGGTGTGTACTCAAGGAAGAATGATGCAGTGATGGAACATGCAGGCTACCTATACATTCTCATATGAGTTGACTGTACCTGCAGATCTGCTCAGGGGAGGATTTCCCCAGCCAAGGTTTATCTTCAGGAATGGTCAAGAGACCTTCCAGCCTTGGCACAGAGCACTGCTCTCAAAAGGAGCTTGTTGGTGGAAAGGGCAGTGCGGGAGGCAGGCTGCTAACACCAGTTTGGTACCTCCTATGTGAGTGATGGAGACGAAAGCCCAAGGTAGGAGACCGATGGGACCTCCGAACCGAGAGGGAGAAGAGGAGAAGGTCAGCAGATGCCTTTATGAGCTGTGGAAGTAGCAGTGGCATTTTTCCAGGAGTACACTATGTCTTCTACCAAGGAATGTATACCACGCTGTCCAGGCCGGGTGACAGAGTTAATCACCCGGCGAGCAGGAGCAAGCGGGGCAGCCAGGGCAGGAAACACTTCCCGGAGCAGCCACGGGGCTGCAGAACCGAAGAAGCCCCAGCCCCACGCTGGGAGGAGGATCAGGCCTCGGCGTGCATTGCGTGCAAAGCCAACGCAGCCCGGGCCCCGTGTGAGGTCTAGAGGGGGTTGCGTGTGTGGTCCTGCAAAGCCCTGCTCATCTGTCCAAAGGCTGCTAACTGCCTGCTGAATGACCACGTCTGTTTACTTTAGCTCTGTCTGCACCAACTGAACTCTGATCGCTGCCTTCCTCCAGCTGGGCCGGCTCAGGACCCCGACGTGAAGGAGAGAGGGAGAGAGATCTGTGTGTGTGTGAGGCTCCAAAAAAAGAATAGGCTGCAAATGGACTACAGTGTAAATCATGGCGAACAATTTATGGGCCATTTTCTCTCCCATCATTTCTTCTCTGATCCCCCCCACTCCCCCCTCTCCCCACCTCACTCAAACAGACCAGGCTCATAAATTGCCCGTGCTGAGTGCTGGCAGAAAGGTTTTTCATGTTCCTGACAGCTGCAATAAAAATATGCCTGTGTGTCTGGTAATTGTGTGTGCAAGAGGGGGAGGGAGAGAGGTGGGTGCCTGTGCAGGGGGTTTGTGTGTAGGTGCGGGTGCATGTGGGATAGTATGGCCAGGGAAGAGGGGGGCTGGGTGTCTGGGGCCATATGGGGGGCAGCAAAGGGATGTAGGGCTCATGTGCTGCAGCTGCATGTGTGTGTTGTGTGAGTGTGTGCTGTGAATTGCATGTGTGTGCTGTGACTGCATGTGAGCTGTGACTGCATGTGAGCTGTAACTACGTGAGCTGTGAGTGTGTGCTGTAATTGCATGTGTGTGCTGCAACTGCGTGTGTGCTGCAACTGCATGTGTGCTGTGCCTGCACATGTGTGCTGTGAGCATGTGCTGTGATTGCATGCGTGTGTGGTGCTGTGAGTGGGTGCACGTGGTGCAATTGCATGTTCATGCTGCAAGTGCATGTGTGTGCTGTGACTGCATATGTGTGCACAACACATCCACCTGCCCCATGACTCCATGCACACGTGTGTGCCACGACTGCATGTGTATGGGCTGTGATTACATGGCTGTGTGCTAATTGCATCTTTCAGCTGCAAGTGTATATGTGCTGTGACTGCATCTGTCCATGCTTGTGCATGTTGGGCTTAAATGACCTTGTGTGTGGCAACGGGCCACAGGCAAGTTGTGAACACAAGCACAAGGGTGTGCACAAGCAGGACATACTCCTCATGTGCAGGTGGGAAGCTTTTTCCACTACAATGGAATGTTTGAGATGTTCAATCTTAAAAATCAAGATTAAAAAGGCAAATCATGACTTTCTTGAGTAAACACATTCCCTAAATGAAAGTACATTGATTTTTGGACTGGATCAATCACAATCTTTATTCAGCTCATTCCCAAATACTCCATGCTGGGAATTTCTTACTTAACCCCAAAACCTCTAGGCTGTTATTAAATTTTCAGGCCCAAAATCAACTGAGAGGATAAGCCCAAGCTATGGGGTTTTTTCAATGTGATGAAATTTTGAATCAAGAAGGACATTTCGCAGCTGTGAAGGAAATAATCCCATTCCTGCCAGCCAGGAATAATGCTCAGCCACAAGATTCCTAGAAAACAGTTTTCTCCTTTTCATCACTTCTCCGGATTCACTTCTCTGAATGGTATTATTCTCACAAGAAGCTCAATGGAAAGCAAGAGCCCAGCAAATCCCAGGGTGTTCCAAGTGTTACCCACCAAAACCCTTGAGGAAGGATTATTTTTCCCCTCTATATCCACATTTTGCCCCAACCCAGTTTGGTTTCTCTTGTGTCTTTATCAAAAATATTCTTACAAGGGTTTGTACCCATCTTTACATCACTACCAGTCTGGAAGGCTTCTTAATATTAAGAAGATGATGAGCAAGGTAGAGAGTGACATATAGGGAAAGAAACCTGAGAGAAAAATCAGAGTACTCAAAAATCTATGTCAGGTTAATTTAGAGTTATAGATTATATATAGAGATTATTAGAGGGAAAGCCCAGAAAAAAAATCTAATCAGTGATGTAGGTGTGGCTGTGTGTGGCAAAGAGAGGGAAGCCCTCCCCAGAAGAAGGTCTGTATTTATCAGTGCCAGGGCCAGCGGAAAACAGCACCAGGGTGTTTCTGAGGCTGAGGATCAACAGCCCCGTGTGTGCCTGGGCTTTAAGTGCCTCTGTAGGGAACAAAGAAAGTGAGTAAAAATTGAATTATCCACTTAAGGTTGTGTCAGCTTTCCTTCATAAATCTCTTCTTCTTCTTTTTTTTTTTTTTTTTCCAGAGGTTTATTACTCATCTGTAAGAATCCCTCCCAGGCTCGACCGTTGCATATACGAGATGGTTTCAAAGCTTCACAGGTATGGGCTTTGATGAGGTACAAGGTTATCAATTTATGCAGAAAGAAATGTTATTCCTTACAGGTACACCAGAGAAATGAAGTCAAGGACTGGTGGGAGTGATGGCTGGAGGGAGCTCTGGAAACCTTGTACCCGAAGCTTCCAGCAGGTCCCAGTTAGGGCGGGTAACAGCAGGGTGAGCCTGAGCACCCATTGCCCCTCTGTGACCTCCCGGGGCTGGGCCAGGTGAGTGAGGGGTGTGCGATTTCCCCCTCCTGCCCTCAGAGCCGAGGGGAGACCTCTGGGCACAAGGGATGCCCTGCTCTGCTTATCCCATGGGCTAAACCAGAACCCCTGCCTCATAAAGAGCATTCGTGGACATCAGCCACCTGTGTTATAATCAATGTTTATTTTAAATGTTCTCTTTTCCCCTTTTTTCCTTTTTTGCCCCTTCCATTTTCCTTTCCCTTTTATTCTTTTTTCCTTTCCTCTCCTCTCCTTTCCCCCATTTCCCCCCGTTTCTCTCTTTTCCTTTTCCCTTTCCCTTTCTCACTTTGACTCCCACTCCACTATTCTCGCTGCTTCCCACGCAGGAGGATAACGACGGGGCACCCGGGGCTATGGAGGGGAACCGAATCGCGGAGCCGTCGGTGCTCGGAGCGTGGCCGGACAGTTCCAGGGGTCGCTCGGGGGCGGCTGGGGGTCACCGGGTGGGCCGGGTCCCTCTCGGGCTCCAGGCGATGCCCCTGACCCTCCACATTAACCTCGCTGACACGGGCGGGCGCCGCGGAGACAAGCCGGTCCCCCCCCTTCCGTGCTCAGCCCCCGGCCCCCTCTGCTGCTCCTTTTGCTTTGGGTACGTGTTACGAGGGATAAAGGATTCGTTTAAACTGGGGCAGAAGAGGTGGTTTGGGACCAGAAAACTGTTACCGTCTGAGAAAAGCAAAACAATCCCATCCCGGCGGGTTGTTTGTCTCAAGCGGGGATGTTGGTCTCTGCACAAACCCTGCGTGGGGTGGCACAGAGGATGCCCGTGGTCTCGCTGCCCAGGGTGAGTGAGGGTTGCCCACTGAAAGATGCTGTTCCAAAACAAAGAATTCGTTTTAAAAAGAAAGCCCCTTTTAAGATCTCCTCGTTAGGTCCTTGCAGCATCTTTGACCTCCCTGCTCCATGGACCAGGATGCTTGGCAGCTCCTAAAACCCTCTTGAAGGGGGTAGTGGGGGTTTCCCCTCCATCCCCTGCTCCCCAGACCACGTTTCTATTAGACACTATATACGAATGACTCTTATCTTTCCCCTCCCCCTTTCGCTTTAGAGCTGGGATCTGCCTTTGGCATGTGCTCACTTTGCTCCCCCCGCCCTGGGTGCTGTGGGGCAGTGGGGCTGTGTGTGGGGGAGTCCTGTTGCAAGAAGGGTGCCCCGTTCCCCCCAAGAAGACGCGAGGTAAGGAGGATCACGCTGGAGATGCTCAGCATCACCCCGCTGCAGCAGGGATGAGACACACGCAGGGAAAGGAGGGAGGGAAGGGGGGGAGGAAAGCTGATCCTGAAGTTTCCATCATGTGAAATTGAAGCGCATGTGCCTATAATGAAATATTTCCTCCCATTTCATGGCAGCTCAGTAATTCCTGATGGCAGGGA
>WBNH01001376.1:359255-390189 GCA_013401255.1 Urocolius indicus
TCCCCCTCGTAAGCTCCCTGGTCCCCCCCCCGGGCCCTGGGGCCGGGCAGGCTGCCTGCCGGGGCTGCCACCGCCGGCAATAGCCACTGCTTTCATTTACTTTTGAATTATGTGGTTTTTCCAGCTCTTCTAAATTCAATTAAACTTTGACCAAAATTCTAAGCAGGGGAAGAGAATAGAAAAGAGGTTTTGTGCCAGAACAAGCGCTGCAAGAATATTAATAATAACAAAAAAAGCAACAACAAGCCCTTAAAAGTTTATGGGATGGGTTGGAGGAGTTTAGGCTACTGGATTGAGTCAGGCAGAGCACTGGGAGACTTCAGGCCCCTTTGGAAAGCTCCCGACACAGGATGGATGCAGCTGAGGGCACCAGGAAGCTGCCACAGCATCAGATTTCCTTCTAAAATTGCATTTTCCTAGCAAAGACAAGTAAAGCACTGCTAAACTGCTGGCACAGAAANAGCTGATCCTGAAGTTTCCATCATGTGAAATTGAAGCGCATGTGCCTATAATGAAATATTTCCTCCCATTTCATGGCAGCTCAGTAATTCCTGATGGCAGGGAGCCTGGGAAAACAGATCCCCCCGCTCCCACCCACAGCGTCTGACCGCACGGGCAGGGACAAACAAGGGCTTCGTTTTCAGCGGGACGCAGCGGCTCCGCATCTCCCGCCTGCACACCTTCGAGCATCCTCTACAGCAGACCCCACGGGGAGCCCTCCACCGCCTTTCCTCTCCTCCAGCAAAGGGAAATCCGCCTTTCCAAGGATCTTTCAGTGCAGGGCTGCAGTTTCCCCATCCCCCCACCCCCTCCANAAAAGTTTATGGGATGGGTTGGAGGAGTTTAGGCTACTGGATTGAGTCAGGCAGAGCACTGGGAGACTTCAGGCCCCTTTGGAAAGCTCCCGACACAGGATGGATGCAGCTGAGGGCACCAGGAAGCTGCCACAGCATCAGATTTCCTTCTAAAATTGCATTTTCCTAGCAAAGACAAGTAAAGCACTGCTAAACTGCTGGCACAGAAACAGGCGAAGATGAGGGTCAGATGGAAATGCAGGTTGTGCCTGGAAGGAGGAGGCTTTGATGGGGAGCTGGACCAGAACTCTAGAGTGGAGAGAGCATGCCACAAAAGAGGAATTCAATGCAGGGATGCAAGGCTTAAGCTGCAGCCACCCATGAGTCCTAATTATTGGTTGTCCTCATTTGTTTTATATCAACACTCTAGACCTGGACAAAACCCTTGTGTGGTGAGTGTTGCAACACTGCACTCACCCCAGAGTGTTTCTGATCTGCTGTCCTGGCAGAGGGATTTACATTCATTTTAGGGCAACCCAAACCCACTCTGTGCCTGCCATAGGTGTCTTGCTCAGCTGGAGCCAGTGAATGGGTCTTGCTATGTGAGTTTACACCTCCTCACAGTCCATTCCTCACCCTTTAATGTAAAACCAGTGGATTTTTTAAAAAGCACAGATGCTTGAACCCTTGAAGAAAACCGATTTTCTCCCTCCTGCTCTCATTCTGTTCCCTACTAGTCAGATAAAGGATTGGTCAAAGTGTTTATTCAGGCTTAGTTCCTAAGATGCTGCTAACAGGATGAAGTTAGGATCATATAAATTCCTCAGCCAGATAAATGTCCTGTGTAATCCCATATCTGTCCCTGACAGTAGCCAGTACCAGATGCTTCCCGGGATGTGACAAGAAAGCTTCACTGTATCTGCAGAAGGAATTACCTGCACACAAAGAACTCCCGGTGCCTATCACTTAGCAGCTGGTTTGATGGACTTAATTCATCAAATTAGTAAAGACTTCATCTTCTAGACTTTTTATGTTATTAATTCTACTTTTTGGGGATCAATGGGGAAGCAGCCTTAAGGCTGTAAGGTGAAGAGTTGTGTGGCTGTCACAGTGGTGACTGCTGCGTTTCCCACGTGCTTAATGCAGCACAGGAGTGGGAGGCACGACCTTGGAAGTGTCCCATTGACATGAGTTTGTAATGAACATTACTCATTTCTTGGTACAAAACTTAATTGGGGGATTTCAGGACCTGATGCAGAAAGACCAACGGGGAAAATTACTGTATCCAGCATTTTTCATGGCTGCTTAGCATTGCAGAGGCTCTCTTAGGTGACATTAGGACTACATTAAATCACATTAAGATTAATGCTCTGGCACTGATTAGATCTAAGTTTGATTAAATGATGTCAGGAAAACAAGGCATCCTAGATTAGAAGCAGAAGCCACCCAAATGCTGCAAAGGAGTGCAGAACACAAGCTATGAGCCCTGACCAGCAGATGCAGTCCAACACAGTTGTGCTTGTGATGCTCAGCCCTAAGGAATGACCTGTTCAGTTGTTCTGGAACTCAAAGAGCTGCAATAAAATGCATTTAGCATGAGTACATCTGGGTGAGCTCCTTTTAGTAACTTTGAATGGAGAGAATCCTGGTGTATTCCCTGTAGCAACGAGCTCTTCTCTTGCTGAAGGATTCCCTGTGTAAAGCACCCTGACAATATCCTCAGCCAACACTGTCATGGAATCTCTTTCTCTAAGGTAAAAGAGCTTCTTTAATAGCTACTTGAAGTAAGGAAACACACACACTTACTCCTGTGTTCAGCTGTATTTACGTCAATCCTACCAGTACCACCGTCAATGCTTGGACATATTCCTTGGCACCACTTAAATCTCTCCTCCAGTCTCTCTTGTGCTTATCAAGATGTTGATAGGTGAGATTTGCTTCCTACCCCAGAAATTCAAATTCCATCCTCCTGGTTCTGGACAGAAACTCTGGTTTTGAGGATGAAGCAGCATGTAAAAGCTTACCTAGAAAACAGCAGGAAAACACTCTTCCCATCAGCACTTTGTGGGAAGCCTCAGAAGGGCAGCAAAGTTCCCCAGTGACATCCTGCAGGCTGGGAGCTGGTGGCCATGGAAGGCTGGGAGAAGGCTGGATGCCTTGAACATTATTGAGAGACCCTCCCAATTCTTCATCTACACCCCATCTCATTTTCATGTCCATCTCTCACAGTAACATGTTACTTTTTACCTTTGCAACAGCCCAATTTCTGTTGCTTTTTTTTTCTCCCCTACAGTGTTTGCTCATCTTCTTCTGTAAATGCATTCACAAGCTTGAAATGAGTCAAAGAGTAACTTTCTGAAGACAAACCTTTGCTTCTGCAGAGCAAGAAGCACCTTTCCCCCTCTGCCTTCAGGGACAAGTGATGCCACGTCTGTGCTGTGCACATTTTGACTCTCTCCTGTCCCTCATTCAGTAAAATACTCTCAAAAATCATCTTCTTTATCTTTCTTTACCAATCCAAAGCTTTTCTGAGCCCAATTGCTTTCCCAGTCAACCCATTCTCAGACTTTGAGTTTGAAGAACCTCTTCATTTGGTGGTTTACTGGAAAAAAAACTGTTCTCATCTCCAAACAAAGCTTACTCTTCCTGATTTTATCTCTCCCCATTTGATTGTTTCCGGTTGTTATTCATTTTGGCTGATATTTCCAACGGGACTTTCCAAAGAAGAGAATCTAAAGTGATATAAAAACACATCCGAATAAGATCCAGGAAGAAAAATGGGGACTGATGATAAATACAAAGCATGACTACCTTTTACTGGAAGAAGTGAACCACACAGAAAGAAATCCAGGCTGGATGTAATCAGCCTGGGAGAGCTCACCCTGAGGATGCTCAGCTACTGTGCTCGAGTATTTTGACGTCAGAATGAGACAGGGAGACAAGTATCAGTCCCAATAATGCTGAGAAGTCTCCCACAAAGAACTTGCAAGGCTGAAAGCTGGCCTAATGAGAGACATTCCTCCATCCTACAAACACTGCTTCATTCAACCCTTGGTATGGCACTTTCTGTTCTTTCATGCTCCATTATTATCATAATTTCAAAGCACATTGAGAGCTCATTCAACCTCAGCACAGTCCTGGATGGAGGGAGGGAAAAGGCATTAAATCACTCTGGAAAATAAAAGCCCCTGTGATTATGAATCCCTTGGCCAAACCAAATAGATTTAGTTATTACTTCCCCGGTAGTTTTTGCTTTCCCATTCCCTCCTCCTGATTCTTCATGTAAGGAAAACCCATCTGATTTCTTCAGTCTGGGAGCATAATTTTCTCTCTTGTTAAAATCCTTTCAAATGAAAGAGCTCACATCATTTGCTCATCAGGTGGGACAGCACAGCCTGATTTCCAGCAGCAACTAACCCTGTGAGATAAGAAGTGCTGTAATTTGATGGAGGAGCTCATGGAGTGGACTGGAAAGCTCTGCGAGATGCACACCAGGCAGGATGAGCACCCAACACGATTCCTTGCTTTTTCTCTCTGTAACAGCTCCTAGCACCATCCCTATCCAGCCCCATAACACCACCAAGAAGCAGCCCTTACCCTGAAGACCTTTCAGTCACATCAGACACAACCAGACAGATACTCAAAGAGGCAACACCTGTTGCATGGGGGCATGTGAGCAGATCTCATTGCAATCTGCTCTTCTGAGGGAAATGGGCTGCAGGCTTTTGCCTTTTATTTGATTTCTTCCCAGGAAAATAGCTCCCACCCACCAGAAGTAAAATGCAATCAATCTGCCTAAAGCAAGAGCAATTAAGCCCAGTAAATAATAGCATGTCTATAAACTTCCAGGGGAGGGAAGTATTGAGGGTTACAAGGTAGACTACAGCAAGGTTTCAGTGCTGTTTCAGCCCTCACCTTCCTCCTCGCGTCAGCAGTGGATCATCTCCTCACATCTGAACCACATTTTGTCATTTCTGCTCCTCATGTGGCCAATTTGGGACCTTATGCTTCATTGCCAGTGCCACTGACCATGTGCATCTAGCCAAGGGCTTAAAATGTCACGGCTTGAAGAGCTGTTTGGGTTTCACTGTATTTAAAACATTGTTCATATTTATAGCAGAGGTTTATGGGCAAACAGGATGGTTTAGCTGTCTGTGTAAATTGGTACACACCTGATATATCAACCTTTCCAGAGCCATGGTTAAACTCTGGGATTATCAACAATCGAATTCTACTAAACAGTACAAGTTAGAAAGGTGAGAAGGTGGAAGCAGATCAGGAGGTAGGAGGATTGGGTTACACGAGGGCACTCCAGAACCTGTCTGGATGTCAAGGATGATAAAATTGATCTCAATTTATGACTTGCCAGGGATTTATTAGGTCCCTGTAGGTACCTTCATGCGGGCAATTCCAGCTCCTGAGCAACATGTAAGAGGTGAAATACTCATTGCACACAGGGAAACTGGGACATTTCCCACCTGCAGTCCCTGGGAAGGGCTTGTGCTTGAGCACAGAGCTCTACACCGTGATGGATGCAAAACCCCACACCCAGGTGGGCAAGCCAGCTCTGCTGCCACTGATTACATGGCTGAGATCATGCACGGTACAGAGCTATTTTCCAAGCCTTCAGGTAAATAAAGCCTTCCAAAGCACCGAAACCCAGCTGCTCTCCCTTCCTCACGTCCCAGGGCTTTCTTTAATAAATCCCATACCAGGGAAGTGGAAAGCAGTGTTGTTTTCTGCTTTTGGAGCATTTCAGTTACACTGTTCTTTTCACTATTTTTTCTTCCCAAAGACTGTGAGGGCCAGAAGCCAGGTCTTCTCCTGCCTCTTCCGTAGAGAGGAAGGGATCCCTCGTGGGACGGACGTTAAAGACATGATCCCCCCTTGAAGGAACAGCCACACGAGGAGGACAGGACTGGGACAGGAAAGGGCAGTGGTCCTTTTGTTTGCAGGAAGGCACCGACTGCTTTGGGAGGCTGTGCTTTGGAGGGGGATTTCTGCATAGCTCCCTGACCCCTCATGTCACCCCTTTCAGAGGCAGCAGTGCCAGTTCTATTTGATTTCTGCCCTTGGTTTTGGCTCTCCCTCTGAGCATGCCAGATCTCTGGCAGGGAGACCCATTCACTTGGGGGAAGGCATCAGGATTTCTATAAACAGAGATTAACTTCATTTCTTGGTGACAAATGGGTTTTACTGCCCGTCTCAGGCATGGGCTGCCAAGTGCCAAACTGGCAACCTCTCTCCAGCAATGCACATGTATAAGGCATCTGCACTCTGGAATTGCTGTACTTTTATGGTCATGGATAAGGGGAGGCTTTAAACACTCTGGATTTCTGTGCATTAAGATGTGTTGGCTCAGACATTCCTCGGCAGCCCATAGGTGCTTCAGAGAGGGCCAGGGTGGGGCTGGCACAAAGGAATAATAAACACTCAAATGAAATACTAAAATAATTATAAAGAACTTCATAGAACGGTGAGGATTGGAAGGAACCTCTAGAGATCATCTAGTCCAACCCAAGCCCCTGCTAAAGCAGGTTTCTCTCACTCAGGGGGCACAGGAATGTGTCCAGGTGGGTTTGGAAACCTATCGAGAAGGAGCCTCCACACCCTCCCTGGGCAGCCTGGGCCAAAGCTCTCTCATCTTTACAGTAAATTAGCTTTTCCTTATGTTTAAGTGGAACTTCTAGTGTCCCAGCTTATGTCCATTACCTCTAGTCTTGTCACTTGAGAAAACAGAAAAAAAAAGTGCCTCCTCATCCTCCTGACAAACACATTTCAAATACTTGTGCTAATGAGCTCCTCCCTCAGGCTTCTCTTCTCCAGGTTGAACAGCCCCAGGGCTGCAGCCTTTCCTTCTCACACACATGTTCCATCCCCTGATCATTTTGGTAGCCCTTCTCTGGCCTCTCTCCAGCAGTTCCCTGTCTCTTTGGAGCTGGGGAGCCCAAAACTGGGCACAGGACTCTAGATGAGGTCTCACCAAAGCAGCATAGAAGGAGAGGAGAACCTTCCTCAACCTGCTGCCCACACTCTTCTTAACCCATCCCATAAATTATAACTTTATCATAAATAAATAATAATACAATATCACCTCTGTTTCCAGGCCTGCAACTTTAGATGGTCAAAGCAATGATGCCAGTGCCCTGAGCTTGTATAGAAAATGGTAGGAAATGGACTCTTAGAGAACAAAGACAGATATTCCCAGGAGGAAACTGAAAAAGCATGGAAAAACTCACATGGCTTTGAACATAACCACCTTCTCCTGCTGTGGTAAAACCAAGCATTGAATCCAAACAGCAAAACCCAAACTACTGCCAAAAAAGCGTCTGAGGACTAGGTGGAAATAGAACAGCGTTTGCTTTCTATTCTCCAGAAATACATCTTTTAATGGAAGGAGAAGCTCTTTAGGTGATTTTTTTTTTTCCTGAGTAGAATTTCATCTAGCAGAGCACCAGTTTGCACTGCAAAGCATTTGGATGAGATTGTGACAACCCTTAAAATACACAGACTACCAGAAAACTACCTCTCATCCCTGAGGAATACTGTACCTCCGTAGGTGTCCGTGCCTGCTTTCTTTGAAAGGAATGGCCAAACTTACACTGACACAACTAAAAGCAAAATTGAAGCCATTAACTAGAAAGGCTCACAGGAAAACCCACATGCACTTCTCTGTGCTTTCCCAGCCAAAATTCTTTCAGCACGCACCTGCTTTTTGTTTGTTTCGGTGAAAACATGGAAAAGGTCTAACTTTACTGAAAAACAGTTCTTATTTCTCTATAGGACAAGGGAAAAAATGAAGGAAATCGAGTAAAGCATGGGTTGCTGATTTATTTCTCTCTTTTGGGTTTTAGTGGGGTCCCTATAAAATCCTCTGGTTGAGCCAGCTCCATTTATTGCCAGTAATCGAGCTATTGTGCAGCACTGAATGAAGGTCCTGCGTGTTTTGTTTGTTATTCTGAGTCATATCACAAACATTTTAGCAAAAGAAAAAAAAACCCTTCCAAAGACTTACAGGGAATGTAGAGAAGCCAAAATCACCAGATGGAGAAAAGCACATCTTAAGAGGATGACATTTGGCATGAGAAGCAGAAGAGAATTAGAGTTTGGTTTGATCTGCCCCGTATTATATCACCACTCAGACTTTGCAGGAAATCGTTGAGGTTGAACCAAAATAAAGATCAAGTTTTAGAGCATTTTCTCTTTACACATTCTTTTGGGACCCCACATCTTTCAGCATGCAACCTATTAATTGTAAATACATACACACACTCACATCCAATTTTATTATTTGGGCTTCATCTGACCCTTCAGAGGGAACCAGATGAAAGTAATAATCAGTTCATTCAGCTACAAAGCAAAGAAATAAAGAAATAGGAATCAAAGCTAGATAAACATCTCGTGTTCTCATGGAAAATAACAACAAAAAGGGCTGAACTGGCAGGCAAATTAACAGAGCTCATCTGCACCTCTGTCAAAACAGGGTGCTGTCATTTGTTAGTGATGAACAGTGTTGAGTGGGGACCACTCCGTCCATGCTGTCCCTGGGGGCACGTGAGAGACAGAGCATCCCAACTTGATGTGACCACTGGAACAAGATGAGGATGTCTGGAGCAGTTTGGGTTGTTTTCTGGCAAAAAGGGAGCTACCAGCCCTCAAAATTGGATTGTTGAATCCTTGCACAAGGCTTCAAAGTCTTTTCCCTGGCGAGCTGCAGAACAAGAGGAGAGCTAAGGAAGGAAATCTGTTTGCTGGGAGCAGCTGGTGATTTCCAAGATGCCCCTTCAGAGACTAAGACATCATACTCTTGAGTGTCACAGGGCTCAATCCTGTGACACTGATCCCAAATGGGAGGAAAAACAATGGCAAGAGGACAGGACTTGCTGGAAGACTCCTGATTTAATGAGATATTCTATTCTTACAGCAAGCAAAGATGGAGAGGCTTTCCTAAAGACAATTCACAGCACTTACACCAGGTCTGGCTAGTTTAGACAGCGAAATCAAGTTATTCCATTCATTGGTGTAAAAATCTTCCCCTAGCCCCCAAATTTTCAGCCCTTTCCTTGCTACAGAGGGTTATGAATTACATTTGTGGTTATTTCACCATAGCAAGTACAATTATTAAAACAATCAGGGATGTTATACTGGTAAAGCTTTGGTGCCTGGGGAGGAGACCATGCTTCTCATTCAGTTGTGGGACCACAAAGGTATCATGTCCCCTAAAAAAAACCCAAATTATTGTGCTGGGTTTGACTGCCTATCATCCAAAAATAGTGATAGCTACAAGGGGACCACCTGAGAGCTGGGGAAATCTGGTGTTTTGCTAAGGATGAGGAGTTAGAGCAGCTGCAAAGCTGGGCCAATGTGCTTTGAAATTACTTGCATAAATGACTGCAGAGTTGTTCAGCTGCAAACTGTTCTCACCATAAACACCAGTGGATGCAGGAGAGCCTGCAAGGGAAGAGCTGAGGACAGCACGTATCCTGTTACAATTTTAACCGCCCGGATTCAATTTTAAACTCAACATGAAACCCACGAAGAGAAGCCAGGAAAAAAAAATATCCTTTACAAATCAAGAGAAATGTACAAGGGAAAAAAAAAAGAAAAAACCAACCCCAAAAGTATCCACCTCCAGTAAAATCCCAAGTTAAGCAACAGCCTAGTGCTCTGTGAAGTTATTTCCCCTTCAGTCATGTATGCTTGGCCCTCGCTGAGAAGCTTTGCTTTAAGTGACAGATCAGGTTCACTATATGCCAATATTCCAAGCCTGCAGCTGGTTAAAGTGCACTTGAGTTGCACACAACAGAGCATGGAAGCAGGGCTGGATCACAGCTCTTGTCATAAGCTTTTGCTTTCAGTGGCTTTATTATTCTGCAGCAACAACTGTTTCAAGGACGGGCCCTGACGTTGTGCAGAAGCACAGTCTGCCAGTGGAAGTGGATGATGCTTTCCTTTTACATGGGAGTCTGGTAGTAAAAGTGAGATGTTGTAGGTTGACACCAGACCCAACAGATCTTCAGATGGGGCTGTGGCACTTGGGGAAGGGGGATGTTTTTAGGCATTGCAAAAATCCCAGCACAGATCAGAACTCAAGCATGCTCTGTGTTGTATGACTGTCTGGCAAAAGTCTTTCTTGCCACAGTTTAATGACGCAAGACCTCAGCTGCAGAAGTAAATATATGTACTAAATCAAGGGGGCTGTGTATGATTGGAGGTATAAATGCACATTCTGGGAGGATACGAACCCTCTTCCTTGGGTAGAAGCAGCTCCTTGGCTGACATATCTTCAGCCAAGAACCTGCAGCTTAAAAACTGCACTACCTTGGTTCTTTGCATGTCCATCAGGTAAGAAACCCATGTTTGCTTTGGAAACATCAGTTCCGCAGAAATGCCATATAAGGTAACCGATACTGTTTGCTAATCTGTCTCTTGGCTTACAGAGAGGGATCATAACCATGCCCATGGACCAGAACAGCCTTGAGCATCACATACTGCAGTGGGTCGTTGATGAGATTTCAGAGGAGAAGCAGAAGGCAATTTCTACCCATGATTTCTGCCCCTCTTTGAGACTGATTGGAGACACACAAGCAACAACAGCAAAAATGCTTTCAATCTGGGTTGTCAAGTATGGAAGGATATTTGTGGTAACAGAGAAATCTGCCACCCACTGCTGTTGCTTTGGTGTACGATTGCTGTGGTTGCCCTTTATTCAGAATAGGTCACTGAAAGAGACTAACACAAAACCAAACTGCAAACTATAAAGTAGGACATCCAGTTAATGGGAAGAAAGAAAAACAACTCTTTTTTCAATCACTATTTTCTCTGTTTCAACAGCCTTTTCCTACTTCCCAGCATTTCTGCAGGATCCTCTGTCATTTAGAGCTACTCCTGAGAAGATCCCGATCCTCTGAGCTGTCTGCACATATGACCATAGAGCAGGATCAGGTCATCACTCAGCAGAGCTGCAGGCCTAAAGCAAAACAAACCCAAAAAGCAGAGATTGTTGCTAGTGATACAGAAACCTCAATGGTTTGTCTCAAGGCTTGGTTCAGCAACCAAAAATTTGGCCTCTGGTTTATACAAACTAGCCAAAAGCCTCCTGAAGTGGTGAAACTCAGCTGGAGTTTCTGGAAGTCATGTAAAGAAACAGGAATGGGGAGATTTTGTTATTTTCTTTTCTGGAGTTTTCCAGGAGTAGAAAGGGCCCTGATGGTGGTGGAGTGGAGGAACTGCAGAGCACAGTTTTAGGAGATGATGCAAGACCATGTATTGTGATGGCAGGGAGAGTTAACACTCTCTTTGCTTTGGCTTGTCCTCCCCAACTTTTACCCTTTAGGCCTAGAAAGAGGAGTATGTGCCAAGGTTTGCTGTAGAGTTCGAGACTCAGATGTTGCTTGATTGATGCTTCTGGTCCAGGAACCCAGATTATTTCAAAGTCATGGTGCTGCTCTTCAAAGCCAGCACTTTGTCGTGTGCCTCCAAAAACCTGTCCCGAAGCTGAAACTGGACTTCCCAGTCAGTCCTGTCTCAGACTGAAACACCCAAAGGATCCACGCAAGGAGCATGAACCAAACCCTGATCTCAGCTGCGTGATTTCAAGGACAGAGCTGCGAATTACAAGATTTACTTCTTACCACCCACACCAACAGATTCCTCACGCCTCACTGGGCATGAACATTTGGAAGGCCCTTCGTTGCCCCCTTTTCCCCCTCAAAAAGGAGGACACTAAACCCACAGCCTCAAGAGCACTCAAAAACACTGGTAGTGTGCTGGCTCAGAGGTCAAATGATTTCCCAGTGAGGATTAGAAGGCTTTGTAAGAGAGCATTCACATGTGCTGCGAGCAAAATTCCCTTCCAGAGGGTTGCATGAGGTTTCTGACCACTATATCTGTGTGTTCTTGAAGATGACGTATCGTGTTACTAATTCCCCTAATTGCATGTCTGGGCTAAAAACAGACTGAGTTTTCCTAAGAAGTTACATTCTTAATAACATTGCTTAAAACACTGTGGTGAATTGAAGTGATTTTTTTTTAACCGATGCACGTAGGTTATAAATCAGGATCTACATGCAGATCGTGTTTACCTTAAGCTTGTTTATCTGACTCTGCTGCTCATTTGTTCTGTCGTTTGCCAAAACGCTTGTGATACAAGATAGAGTGACTGGAAGAGGTTCAAGCCTCCCTTCTTCAGGCTCCTACTGCGTGGAGCATTTCCAGGAGTACACTCTCCCCTGAAATAACTATGTAAAATGCTCCTTTTCCCTGAGAAAAAAAAAATCTAGCAACAAAATGGACAGCTACATGCAGCTTCCTCTTCTCTTCAACTGCCCAAATATCGTGCCACAATTTACTCCCAAGTGTGTGTTTAAAAGTCCAGGAGCAAAGAACTTCAGGGCAATCTTGGATGCAGGACAGCTCTGACCTATCTGCACAACATGTCAGGGATATACAGCCCTGCCTACATCTATTTTGATAACTTAAGGATATATTTGAAGTTAAAACTTTGTTGTCTCACTAGAAAAGATTCCCTGGAGATCCCCAGTGAGATGTTAAGTGCAAGAGGTGGGCACCAGCCCCGGGGGCTGTGAGACATCCCTGACCCGCCGCCATGCCGGCTCCTCTCCTCTCCCACAGGGACCAGCGGAACAACGTGGAGCTGAGTCATTTGAGGCAAGGACACGGCCTTGGCCATAGAAAGCGGGATGCACACAGAGGCACTTGACATAGAAGTGAAGCAATCTGGAAGGTGGAGTCTTTGCAGGGGGTTGGGTGGGTGTTGATTTTCCAAATCAGGGGTGGTGGGTTGTTGTTGTTTTTTCCACCATGAATATCAATCCTGCAGTTTCCACAGAAATCAGGAAATGACACACATGTGCATTGTTGTCACCTCCAGAAGGGGTGAGGAGGCTGCTCTTGGCCATGGCCCAGCAGCAGTGAACATGCACTTTTAGGATGAGCATTGTCTCACAGCTGAAAGGCCACTTACGGAGGGAAGCAACTGGCTTTTCTCCTTTTTGTACGAGCAGCTTCACTCGAGCACCAGGAAGACATTGGTAAACACTCATCTTGGAGAAACTCTCCTCTGGAAACATAGAAAGTTGAGAGAAAATCCTGCTCAGGAGGCAGCCAGCCCAAGGGTAGCATTCTTGGGGAGATTCTCCTTGCATTTCAGAAAGTTGCCACTTTTTCTCCTCATGTTCCCTTTCCCCATCAGCACTACTTTGGGATGCTCCTGTAGCACGGATCTCAGCACCCAAGGTAAGTCATCTTCTTCCAAAGGTGATGAGTCACCAGTAAATGTGACAAGTCATCAAACATTTGCATGTCATCCAAAGCACCTGCTGTGACAGAGGAATGAGCTTATTGCAACACATGGGAAGGAGGATGCTCACATCACTTCCCGGCAGCACACGTTATCCTCTCCTTGGTGTTTGAACACGTCAAAGCTGCAACCAGCAGGGTTTTGCAGCTTTTAAAGAGGTAAAAGCTAAGATATCTTTCATTTCCAGAGACCAGTCCTAAAACCAATAATAACACTTTGTACCATTTTCCTTCTCCATGGAGCTCATTAAGATTAACTAGATCCACACTAGATAAAATGCTTTCAAGAGCATCGTTTGGCCATCGAGCTCATTACAGGGCAAGGGACTAATTACAAATATGTCTCAGCCCAAAGGCAGTGATGCTGAGCAGGGAGAGGAGCCCTTTTCCACCCACCAACGTGCAGCCAGAGCAGCCACAGGGATGTGTTTGCACCTCACTGTTGCTTTGCCATGAGTAATGGATTTCCTGTTTGTTGGGGCTGATGAGCTGGAGCAAATCATGACAACAAAAGAGAATCAAATTGGATGGCTGGCCAGAAATCAAGAGTAACATGCTTTTTAAGGATAGCAAACTTGAGTGGTAAATAAAATTGGAGCCCAGACTGAGTAGGTTTTGCTTTTTCTCGTCAGAGCCAAGTGAGTTCAGCTCTGGACTGTGTCCAGGGATCCCTTCTTGTCTGAGAGAGAAACTAGAGGGAGAATTTGTTGAGACTCTCTCTCCTGCAAGTAAAAAAGGAGTGGCTAAATGCAGGCAACATCCTCCTGCTCCCATCCTCAGCTTTGTACCAGGTCTGCTGGTTGTGACCAGGTCCATAAGATCCCCTAGAAACCTTTAGGAGGTTTATTTCTTCTCTCATATCCAAGGCAAAAAACAAACAAGCTATTGAATTGCTCTCTACAGAGAAATTCAAGCCTTGTTCTTCATGAATCAAGCCCAAGCCTCTCTGACCACACAGATTAATAATGAAGACACCAACATCACTACCTGGCATGCACTGATTTACACATTCCTCCCCAAGTCCGGCCCATCATATGGGCTGCTTTGGGTGTGGGTGCTATCCCCACAGGCAGCACTTTTCAGACCTGTCTGGCTTGGCATGCTGAGAAGCAGCCTCCAAGTTGTTTGCTTGCTCTTTCTCAATTGCTCAGCTCAAGGGAGGGCTGGTTTGGGTTTGGGTTTGGTTGAGGTTTTTTTTTTTTTTTGTGGGCTAAATTAATGCATATTTGGAAGTTGACAGTTCATTTAGAGTCCTCAAATGGTCAAACCCAAGGAATTTCTGCTGGCTTTGGTTTGCATTTTATGGGCAGTATCACTGTCGGGGAGAGTTTCTCTCCACCACAAGCCCATTCCTGCTTTGCTGACCTCCAGCAGGCAACCTCGTAAAGTTGTGAAAGACACTCATCCTGTGTGCCCTTAATTAATGACACACATCTTTAATGCATTATGCACTTCCTTCTTCCCCAGCTTCACCCAGTCTACTCCAGGCTGTGGTGAGCCCTTGGTTTGTTTTCCAGCAACAATCTGTGAGGAAGTGACAGCCGTGGCACATGGGCCCAGCAAGGAGGTGGCAGAGTAGGTGCTAAAATTTACCTGTACCATGCCCTTGCCTTTCCCTGCTACTATGGGAAGCATCAGAGTCTTGGCATCTCCCAAAGCATGGAGGGGATATTGATAGCAGATGGGTAACTATGGGAGATGTTTTGTGGGCTGGAGATGTTTCCTTAAGATGCACAGTCTTCCTCATTTGTCTACCTCTATTTCTAAAACTGAGGATGCTAAACTCTAACAGAAAGCCTCTTGATCACATTTCTGGGGTTGTTTCCCTTCCTTCTCTCCTGGCTTCTTCTCTGTTCCATTTTCCCTTAAATCCACCCTATTTTTCCAGCTGCTGTCACCTAGTGGGAATTGATCTCCCTCAGATCTCCAGCCAGGACTGAATTCCTCCCTCTGTCATTTGTAGGTGTCTTTCCCTTCTTCAGCAGGTATTTTTCTCCTTGCTGAAGTTTGTGATACTTGAGATCTTCCTAAAAAGCCTGATTTTGTTCATCTTGAGATCCTTAGTTATCCTAGAAACACTGCAGGGAATTCATTTCTAACTCTAGTTTTAGTCAGCATTGCACAATATTTACTAAAAGGGTTCTTTTTTCCTGTAAGTGATAGCACTGAGGTAGCAACAGCACTCTCCAGGAGACAAGTTTTGTAGTGTGAGGTCAGATATTTTATCAAACCAAATCTGGTAGACGCTGAACAAAACTCAAATGGCTTTAAAGTTCAAGGTCCTTTCAAACTCCTCTTTTTTTTTTCTTTTCTAGTCAAGGCAGAGAAAAAGAGCCATTTGTTAGAAAAACAGTGTCAGGGAAGTTACATATGACATTTGCCAACGTTACATCATCAAAGCTAAATCTCTGACAGATCTGTAAACAATAACTTTTCATATAAATGTCTACAGAGCCCAGAGTATGTGCCTTTCAGCATGGTGTTTCTACATTTGCAGCCAGGAGAAAGTGCATGTAACAGAGTGAAGGCTCCTCGTCCTGATGCTGCTTTTAAACCAGAGTGGCTTTTCATAGAAAGCTCCTAAACTAAGGGGTTTGTGTTGTCCTTTACAGGTTTTGAATTTAGGAAACTGAGGCTTTCCTTTAAAATCAGAGTAAAATAATCCAGCCTAAGGCAGGTTTCTATAGTACGTCTACACCTCAATTTCAGATCTTGGGCATTAAGGCAGGTTTTGGCTGCGAAAGGCAATCTTCCTTTCAAAATAGTGTCCTGGGATCAATAGTTTTGAGAGGTCAGGGAGCACCTAGGAGATGTGGGATGAAAAGTCATGTCTTCCTCCATTGATCTGATGGGTCCCAGCGGCAGAGGCTGCAATATGGGGCTGAAAGTAGGGCTGGAGGATGCAAAAGTGGGTTAAAGTCACCCATTACCCCTCCCAGGACTGCCCCACAGCTCTTCCAACCCTTCATAGATACAGGACCTAAACCAGGGCTCTGCTCCACACACACCAGTCCTGATGGTGAGGGCAAGATTTGGCTTGCTCTGCCTATCCAAGATAAGGTACATTTTAATTTGAATAAACAAAAGCTGAAGACATTACAAAAGCTTTCCAGTAAGCTGAGGGCAAGTGGTTTACTTTTATTTTTCATTCTTATTTTCCTAGTAGTTTGCTTTTCCCACTCATCTTCTGTGTTCTCAGCTCTTTTAAATACTAGTTAAGAAAAACATTTCCAGTCCAAGCTCTTACACCAGGCTGAATACCTCAACAGGCTGCATGTGAACCTGCACTGTAACCCAGTGGATGATGCTGAGAACACAACTCTATATCACCTTGCTGAATTTTTTACTGCTGTTTCTCTCCCTCTCTGCAGGATATTCAGTCTCAGCCTGCTCTGAAGAAGAGAGAAGATACTGTTCTTATTTATTTTTATGTCCAAGACAGAGTAACTTGAAGATCTCATTGATTTGCAAAAGTATCCAAAGGATACAATGCCTTGGAGGGTTGAGCCCAGCAACCCCAGAATGATTTTCCACGGGCTGGAGAGACCATATGAGAAATTCTGCTGAACTGCTGTTGAAGTGACAGGCCCTACACAACAGCAGATTTTCACTTCATCTATATTTATAGCAACATGGAAACAAAATGTGCTTTAAAGTAAACAATAGTATTTCCAGAGTCAGGCTGATTTTCTTGCTTTGGTAAGCTCCCAACCAAAGCTTTTCACACTGCAGGCAAGGATGAAAAGGTAAAGCAGGGAAAGTGAAATCCCAGGCTGACCCAAGCCAGTGGGAAAGTTGCCACTGATTTTAACAGGGCCAAGTTTCACCCAAAAACCTCTATAAATTGAGGCAAGGATTGTTTGGTAACTGCAAAAGGAAGCAAAGCTGGTTGCTGACATAGAATCATAGAATCATGATCTCTTGTTTTTCCCTTCCCTGTCTAAGCTGGTGGTACAATCAGCCTGAGGATGAGAAACACAACAGCATCTGTTAAACAATGCAAAAGCTTAAAACATTAAACCTACCAGATTATAGAATGAAACTTGATGTCAAGAGGAACCACATACTTGGATGGTTTGTAGTCTGGTGTTTGCACACTTACACCATTTGCACAGGCTTAGGAAGGGATCATTTCCCTAGATGAGCATTAGCTAAAGAACATATTTATCAAGAGCAAATTAAATCAATGTCTGATGTCATTGTAGAGGGTTGTTGTGTTTTTTCCCTTCATCATATGAGGAAGGTGGCACAGTTATTTGTGACCACAAAGTGTGTCATCAGGATTATGTGCTTGACATGAATTTTGGTTGCAGCAATGCAGTGAGCACCCCAAGGGCAAGAGAAAGGCCAATGCCTGCACCGTGGGACTAGCTCACAGAAGGGGCAGAGCCTGGAGAAGAGATGAGCCAAGAAGAACAAAGCAATGATAACTGGCCTCTTGGTCTATGGAAGTGTCCCCTCTGGCCACCAGCAGAAACACAACAGGGTAAACAGGATGGGTGATTGGTAGAGAACTGCTCTCCCTGGCTAACAGAAAACAGTGTCTGCTTTTACCAGGTCTGATTAATAGTATTGATAATACCTTCAGCTCTCATTGCAGCTTCCAACAGAGGCTCTCAACAGGCTTCACAAACATTCATCTACCAGCACTACTCCATCACACAGAGGGGTCCTGTCATACATCTGTCCCACCTCTTAGAGGCAGGAACTGCTGCAAGCAGTTCAAAGCTATGCAGAATGATCTAAGCAAGGTGTAGTTTCTGCAGAGCTGTATCTAAATCCCATCAACCATCAGAATTTACTGAAACCATTTCAAAATTGGGTTGTCACCCCAGGCTGAGCAAGTAGTTGGTGTGACTGTGCCAGTAAGTCAGGTCACAGAGCATCCCCAGGGCCAAGAGGATTCATCTGCATGTGCTGAGCACAGAATGGTGTGTGACTTGGATACTTTGCCATGTTGTTTTGGAAGAGATTTTGACAGCTTCAGGGGAATTTTGAAGGAACAGATCCTCACTAGAAAACCCTTAGTAAGAGCAAGGACCCAAAACACCTCTTTGGTTTTAAATCTCTTTTGATCCTAGTGAGCCTCCTGCTTTTTTTCTGATCAGGAGGCAGAAATATCCATGGGAAAACCCTTATTTATATACATGCCAAGGAAGCCAAGAGACAAAAAGTAGTACTAATAATAAAAGTAAAAGAACTATCAGTCATGCAAGACTAAAGCCACTGACTGCACTTGTGCTGGGGGCTGGCCACCTGTAGCACTCACAGAAGGAAGGGTGCTACAGGAACCCATCTGCCCTATTGCTTCATGATATCCCATACTTTACTGATCCATCTGGTGCTTCGTTCATCCTTGCAGCCTGGACTTTCCAGCGTGGCTTCAGATTAAGTGTAGGCTGGAGTATGGGACACGACATCACCTACCTGAACCTAAACATCATCTGCCTCGTGCTGTCTCGCCAGAGGGTTTCAGGGAAACATGACTAAGGCCATGTGCCCGCCAACATGTGTGTTGGACAGAGCGTGAGCAGATGGGCCATATCCTGAGGTTTTGTTGCTTGAAGTCATAACATGAGAAATCAGAACAACCTCTGGTTTCTCATGCAGAGGAAGAGCCTCCCCGAGCCAGTCAGACTTCCCAACCCAAAAGAGATATGTCTTCACCCCCACACACCTCCCAAACCCTGCAGCTCTCCCACCCCAGCAGCACTGTTACTCGAATGAGTTATTAGCCTGGGCTCACTTTTTGCCTTTGACTTTGGCCAGCCAAGCTTCAGGGCATGCTAAATTCAGATATGCATTCATTATCTTAAAAAATGTGGGAAATAGGAAGGGTTGTAATTTCCCAAATTACTTTTCTTCTCGCTAACAGAAGCTGGCAGCAAATCTATTTAAAATGTAAATATTTAAATACTTACTTGCAAGCACAATTACCTTCCTCTTTTTTTGTGTATGTGTGTATTGGTGACTTAATTCATTCAGAAGCTATAAATACCTCCTCAGGAAGCCAAACGGCTACGCTGGGGTTTAGGGGAGCAAGTTCCAAAACGGCTGGCTTAAAAATTACATCAAGTAGGTGGACAAAGTGTGAGTATGTGCAGGCTTCTTTATTCCTTGCATGTTTGAAATCAGACAACACACGTGGAGGTGGAATGAAGCGTGTTGTTTTGCGACACACCACGATGTCTACAAAGGCACAATTCTTGTTTATAACGCACAGCTCAGCGCCGAGAGGTTCATCTCGCCTTTAGCTTTCCCTTTGGCTTATGCAGAGTGTGAAATAATCCCCTGAATGCCTGAGAAACCAACAGCCTTCAGCTTTTTTTTGTATTTATTTTGATGGGCAGAAAGCAAGGAGGGGGGAGAAGGCAAAAAAAAAAGGTTCCTGCTTGCTATCAAGGCAGAGAAACGGCCGTGGAGAAACCGCCGTCGCTTCTTTGCCCCATGCTGGCTGTAAACCCTACAGAAATGTAAAGCAATAAAAGTTTTATTAGGGGTTGTTTTTATAATGTTTACCAACTTCATGCCTCTATGACGCTTTCCAGAAGATAGCATTTTAATAGGCCTTCTTTCAGCAGACCAAGAAAACCATAAGGGAAAACCCCAGGTTTAAGGGGTTTTTTTTTTCTTCATAGCACAGCGAAACAAGGAGCCTCGGTCCTGCCGTCTTTGCAAAGGTTTTCTTCAACAGCAATCCGCTCTCCAAGTTTCTTCCTCCATCCTCTTTTGCTTCATTGCAAGGCTGTGGTGGTGTAAATGTCAAGTAGAATGTAGATTTTTTTTAAATGGAGTGCAGATGTAAAAGATAAAGCAGATGTAAAAGAGAACGTAGATGCAGAATGGAACATGGATGGAAAACACAATCTTCGCACCTTATCAACGATTAAAAAGCTTAAGGGGAGGGGGGGAATAAATGCCTGAAAGATATTTGTAAGAAAGCAGCTAAATTATGGATAGCGTTATTAGTTTTTTCTGCTGATTTAAACAAGGCATAAAGCAGGATGAGCTTGATTTTGAGAGTTCCCTTGAGCAGCAACATTTCAAACAACCACACACCCCGTCGTTAGAAACGACCTCCTGTATTTTTCTAATGGTAACCAATTCATCTTTTGCTGGTTTTGCTGCAGGGGCAAAGAATATCTCCTTTTCATTAAAAACAAAATAAAACAAAAAAACACCACAAAACTGTTTATTAGTGTAAGGTTCATCCCCTGATTTATCGATTGGGGTTCCCAAAGCCCGCTGCAGTGGGTGCACAGCAGCCCAGTGTGCCTGTCGTATGTTCCCAGCTGACGTGTTTACAAGAGTTTTGATTTACACCTTCCAGGTGTTCTTTTGGAAAATATCACTGCCTTTGGTTTACACATTTTTACAATATATTTGTGGTCATCAGCAACCTTCCACATTTGTTACAGTGCCAAGAAGAAGCGGTGGGTTTTTTTTTTTCCCCTTGAACTTGCTGGTGAGATAGGGATTTGGTTTTGCTCTTAGGAAAAAAAAAAAACAACAGATAATTGATGAACTGAATCAGTAAAATCTCAAAATACATATTGTAGATTAAATGAGGTTGTTTCCTTGGACAGCTGCGTGTCAGGCTCGTGTTTCTAGTGTGCCCCTTTCAATTGCAAGGTAAGGCAGCCAGTCTTTATCCAAAAACAGGGGATGAACCTCTTCTGCAGTTCTGCATCTTTGAACACAAATGACCATCACACAGAAAATTTCTGCTACATGTGGTGACTACAAGTAATTTATATCTGCAATTGTACTTTGCAGTGTAAAGGCTTTCCATGTAAGCAAGGCAAAATAAAGCAGATGGATGTGTTCTGTGATTACTGGAATGGTGCAAATAAAGCAGTTTTCTTGGAATTTATTTTGTTTTAATACTCTCTGTTTATCACATATTTTTAATGGTGGATTATTGCTGCCTTTTAATTTCAGGTCAGAAGCCAGGCTTTATTTCCAAAAGGCTTAGAAAGAAAAACTGCCATGAATTAGATGATACAAAATAACTTATAAAGTTGGGTTGTTTTTATTTTATCCAGAAGGAAAAAATATTCTCTGGGGCTCAGTTTTAATTTGCTGGAATAGAACCATCTCACCCTTTAGCACTCAGCTCACCTCTCTTTCAGCACAGGCAGTAAGTGTTATGCATGTTTTCTCACTGCTTGCTTTTTATCTACATCAGGTATATCACTATTAAAATCGAATAGACACAGCTCAGAAATAGTCTCAGAAAGAACAGGTTTTAATGAAAAACTAGTATGATCCTTCAGCATTTTTCCTGATAAATCTGCATGAGAGTCCACAGGATTTACCTGCAAGAGAAGGGAACTAACTCAGATACTTTATCTGTTATTTTTATCGTTTTTGTTGATGATGATTTCATTTATTCTCATGCACTTAGAAAGTCATGAACTGGATTTGAGCTCCGTGAGAGGCACACAAATCCAGCGGGTGTTTGAGATGAGAAATGGGGAAAAATGCACACATAGAAGATGTGAATCATGTGTGACAAGCTGCTGGGAAAAAATCATATCGTGGTTGCTGCCATGCTACATCCACACCAGAAACCTCGGGCAAGACAGAGTCCCCATTGCTCAGTGTCTCAGACATCTTCTGCAGTGCCCATCAGGATATATCTGCTCTAGAGAATGTTAGGGGGATATTATCAGTCTCTCCTGTGTGGGCTAAAAAAAAGAAAGAAACAAAAAGAGCAATTATTTGAATCTCTTTCTAAGTGTGGAGTGCTGATAGTGGAAAGGAAATCTAGGAGTGCAGATTAATTTCTGTATTTATCAAGAGTCACTTGGGAGCTAAATGTTGTGGTTTCCCATGTGCACGCTGCATCCCACAGACACACAACTTCCCCACCCCACCCCATCTGCAGACATCCCCAAAGCTGCAGCTTTTCAAACTTTTCTTCAAACCACCCTCCTCCAAGAGTTCATCTCAATAAGCATAACAGCTTATGATGGTAAATGCTGGGTTCCTCTCTCTGAAGTTGGGTGTTAGCGAGCAAATCCAGAAAGAGAGTGATAGAGGGGTTTTTTTGCTGATATGGATTAAAAAGAAGAATGAAGCAAATACCTAACTCAGCTCAGTAACGTAAAGAGAGAAGATTTGATGGTTGTCAATGCTTGTTAAATGGGCAGGCAGATTAGGAGCCTTGCTTTTTAACATTTAAACATCTGAAACCCGTTTCCTGTTTAAAAAAAAAAAGAGAGAGAAGAAATTGAGGTGGATGACCTCAGGCAGAATTGGGTTGGTTTTTTTCTTATTAACAAATGCGAATTGTACATCATCGTAGAAAGAAGGGGGGGAAAAAAGCCACTCTTGGTGGTCTTGATCCATTCTGTCTATGGGAGAGTGAGAGAGAGAAAGGGGAGGGGGGGGAAAAAAAAAGAAGTTGGAAAAATAAACTTTACCTTCTCACTTTCAGGGTGGGCAATGCCATTCCAGCCACGGGCTCCTCAGCTCTGGGAAGTGTTAAACGCTGTCACCGCAGCCTCTGTCCCACCCGTCGGTGCTTCCCCAAGCACTCGGTGCAAAAACATTCCCTGAATTCCTCCTTCCTTGCTCCTATCTTCGCTTCGGATCCGTGTGCTGCAGGTTCACGGCGCTACTGTCAAAGCACCGTGGGATGCGGCCGATCGAAAGCTGCCGCCGAGCCACCGGCCGACCCAGCAGCACGGCAAAAAATGCTGACAAATTTGCTGCTTCAAATGCTTTCTGCTCTTTCCAGCGTGTGTTGGCTGTTGTGTTGACTTTTTTTTTTCTCTCTCTCTCTCCTTCTTCTTCTTCTTTTTTTTTTTTTTTTTTAAATAAAGCTATAAATACACAACCCCAGCTGCAACATGTTGCTGAAAGGCGCTTTATGGATCTGGCCGTGTTCTGACATAACGCGTTTTGCTGGCTTGGGGTTCAGATTTGATATCGGATGTTAACACGTTGGTTTTTCACATCTTTCAAGGTAACAATGGCAGCTGGCTGCTGGGAGCTGCGGGTTGTTCTCCCCCAGCGAGGACTCACCCTCTCTAAAAGCTAATAAAAGGTACCATGTGAAGGTAACACGTGCTTAAGCATCCATTTAGTTATTATATCACCAAGGGGAAAAAAATACCCCACACCTATCTTTGTAAAGCAGTGCATATTTCATGTTTATACACTGATTTAATGTAAGGTCCTTGGCAAACCACATCATCATTAAATTTGTCTTTTCTTCCTATCTCTGGATTTCGTTGAGCTGAGACACGTTCAGGTTTCCTACTGTACGTCTGCCGTAAAGCCTTGAGGGCTTTGCATGGAAGGAAAAAGTAGACTTTGACCTAAAAAAGCAAGAACACAGGTTAGATATGATCTGTACTGGCAGAACTCAAGGGTTTTCAGCCAGCTAAGCCTGTAGACACCAGTGTTGCTGTGAAACTGCAGGTCTGAGAAGTGCACCGGTGGTAGTTCATAATTTAATGTACCATTCAAACGTAGAGATAAAAGTTCCACCCTTATCCAGCCATTGGTGTCACTAGGCTGTAGATCAGACCCAGAATTTATACTAGCACATTTATAACTTAGTGTTATTATAAATAAATTCCTTTTTATGATAAATAAACTGCCCTTCTTCACCCAAAATGCTAGTTCTAGGACATTGCCTGGAGAGGGGCATGATTGCGTCCTGACATCCATTCCCCACGAATGCCAGCCTTTATTTTTCTGATGAGCAATTGCTCTAAGATGAAGTAAATCAATTAATCTTCTGGGCACTCTAGCAAATGAATCCTCATATTATCTGCATATGCCGTCAGGCAGGATAGTTTAAAAAATACCAGCTCCTATCTTATCTTGTCAGTTCATACGCTGATGTAGGGGGGAAAATAATGGCTGAAAGAGCCACAGGGTAGGATAATTAGTAAAATCAAGTGACTTGCTGTTTGTTTGCTTTGCAAAATGAACTTTTACCCCTCCACCCCCCCCCCTCCCCCCCCCCCCAATTTTCACCATCTTATCATACGGAATTTGACATGACAGGTTAATGAGAAAACCCCCAAATTGGGCTTCTGCAGCTAATTGTAGCGATGGTGGCTCTTTGCTGAGACGGCTCCATGATCCAGCATCTTCCCCCGTGAAATCTGAGCTCTCAGGGGAATGTAAAGCCTGTGGTTGCAAACCTACAGAAACACTCACCTATAGACAATAAGTATCCTTCCTCACTTTGACTTCTGGGCTGCAGGGTTTTTTTGTCAGGCACGGTCTGCAGCAGTTTGAGCTTTTTTCATGCACTTGATAATTGGTTTTTAATATAACCCACCGTTGCAGTGACTTGAGCATCCCCTCAGCTCCCTCCTTTGGCAATTGCAGTTTTTAGATGGAATGATTTGGACAACAGAAGACAAACCGTTGCCGTCGGCGCGAGTGGAAAAAGAACCACATGGCCTGCTCTCACTATTAATAACCCAACATGAAGATCAGCCCGTGCTGGTCTGCAGTCACACACTGCTACCTCCCAGCTTCTCGCATCGCTCAGGCTCTCTGATTTTTTAAGGGAGGGCATTTTTGGGCAGTTTCAGTGCAAAAATCAGGCCTTTCAAGTTCAAAAGCCCTTTTGCTCGTCACATTGAAAAGTGAAACATTGGTGACCGTCGAGTCGTGTCTGTGCTGTGCATCCTGCCCCGGCTCCCTCTGCTCTCTGTGGGGCATTCCCTCCCTTGCAGCCCTGCAGCGGCTCTTTTCTCCTCATCTTATTTATTTCTTCTCTTCTTCCTCTCTGCTTCCCTTGACAGCACCTCTGAGGTTGCTGAGACTGCCACAAAACAGGGGGTTTTTTCTACTGAAATCTCCAGCCGGGAGGAAAATCAGCTCCTGTCTGTGTCCTATGTGGAATGCCAGAGCTCTCAGCGACTCAGGGACACAAAGCAGAGTGGAGAAAAACCCCTTTCTGCAGCTACCTTTCTCTATGAAAACCTTGATACCATTAAATGCCCCCTCTTTGGTGACAACCCACTTACAAAGCTACTGCCTAGACTTTTTTTTTTCCCCCAGAAATAATCTCTTATTTTACTGTATGAGGCTATTCAGTGGTGTCCAGCGGAATCCCACGACCAATGCACACGGTCAGACTCTCAGGAACAAACCGCTCAGCCCCATTCTGCATCAGATTTCATTTCCAGTCACTGGATTTATTGACATTATAATGGCCAGCCCACACAAACTGCAGCTATACAGCCAATTAACAGGACAGACAACAAGAGACATTTGAGAAGTTGCTAAACTTGGTCTTGAAAACGATCTAGCTCTCTCCCTGTAAAAGGATCTCGTTCTGTCATCGTGTATTAAACTGGAAAGCTTCACACAGGAGAGCAGCACAAAATCATATCCTGATAAGGCCTCACATAATATTCCATCAGATCATATCTTTTGCAGCTTAATTTCCTAACTGCAATGGGAACACAGGAGTGATTTGCTGAGACAAAAAGTTTCTGCACACACTTGGAAATTTATCACTGTGTTGTAGTTAAGAGAGTTTTCTGCCAATAACCACAGGCCTCTGATCCAATGAGGGGATGAAGGGGAATGTCCATGCTCATTTCAACCAGCAGCTCTGCATTTAAAAACAACATCATAGTCACTCTCCCAAATGAGATACAAGTGTGTGTGTGTGTTTGTGTGTGTGTGGATCTGGAGGTCAAACAGTCTATGGTTAGCATGAAGCCTACCCCAGCAAGTCCACAATCTGGTTTTTCATATACTTCACAGCAAAACTACCTCAGCCATGTTGTTTTCTCCCCATTTGAAACACAGAGCTTCAAACAGAACAGCAAAACTACCTCAGCCATGTCGTTTTCTCCCAAATTGAAACTCAGAGCTTCGAATTGGCCGAAGCGTTTCGAGAAAAAAAAAACTGTGTTGGTTTTGCTGAATTGTTCTCACCATCAAAAGACTCTCAAAGGTCACCTCCTTTCTTTTTGACATTTAATGAAGCATTGCAAATAAGGCAACGTATCTCTTTATTTTACAAAGTTCAAAAGTCCATTAAGGCTTTCCATGCTGTACAAAAGGTTTAATTCACCGGAAACCATTTTTCTCCCCCAATTGTTTGGAGCAGCAAGTGAACCAAACAATCCTTTATTCACGTAGATCTACCCAGAAATGTGTTTCCCGTGCCCAAGCGGTCGATGCTTCGCATCAACAAAAATAACTTTGCCTGGGGTTGCTTTAAAACATTAAATTTGCCCCTAAAGAAGAGTTTTGGGAGATGTTCTGGGGAGCGTTTGTAGGCACTTTGCGGTGGGTGGGAACTAAATCGAGACGATGAGGTTACAGAAGACATTGGATCTTCAGCGTCCAAACTCCAAGCCCGTGGAGCTCCCAGCTCCAAGATGATGTTATCAAAAGACACAGTAAAATAACAGAATTTTTGTGGACTGACCATTTTCTGGTGCAATTTGTCCATTTTTAAGCAAAATCTCTACTTTTTCCCACCAGGGCTTTGGAAAACAACGGCTTTCGGCGCTTTTGAAGAGACCTGCCTGAGCATAGCTCGTTATTCCTCCATCTGAGCTGTCCAAATTGCCCTGTGTAATACCAATGTTATTTCCTCTCTATTATAAATAGGATTTGGGTTGCATATGAATAAACTCATACCCGTTGGTATGCTTTGTAACTCTAATCAGCGTTTTCCTGAGAAAGAAAGGGGAAAAAAAAAAAAAAAAAAAAGAAGGAGGAATGTTTATCCGAAAAATAAAGAGGTGCTAATTTTATCTTGTGAAAGTGGATATCTCCTTGGGTCCCTCCAACTTCTAGGAAGATAACCAGAATGTATTATATCGTCTAAATCCAGCATCCTATGAGATCAAACAGAATAATGTACACATCTGCCAAAGCTGATTGAAGTATTGCTGGTGCTCACTTCCGCTTCGCTAAGTATGTGTTTCATTGAGATACGTAGTTTGCCACTGCCATGAAAGACATTCAAAGTCCTCTGTTTGTGCCAGTTGATTTCTATGATATCTGGAGGCTTTTAAAATAGGGATCCAAAATAGATGTGCCCTTGTCACCCCTGTGTTTAAGCTCTCTCCAACAGGAAATGGCACGGGTTCAAATTTTTTTATACTGGAAGCCACATGCAGCTAGATAAGAATCATGTCTTGTCTATGACTAAGCATTGACATTTAAATGTTTAAAATGCAGTCAAAATGATCCATGGCAAACCCACCTGAGACTATTATTCTTTGTCTAAAGTCCCACTTTCTAGCCTCTTGAAAGGGAAGGTGGAGCTCTTGGGGTTGTGACATGACGATGTTATGGTAAGGAAATGGAAGTTTGCTTTATTGTTTGTCTTCAAAGACAAGGGGAGGGGTTTTTTTTTGCTACCGAGCACTGCATCATCTGTACCAGGAGAAGGTTTTATCCCTACCTTCTCTTCAACAGGTTTAAAAAGCAGGATGGAGGCAAGACCTTAACTTTTGCCAAATCACAGACATTGGGTTCAACGTGCTTGGAGGGGGAAATTAAATAAATAAAAGAAATGAGTGGTATTTCCTTCAAACTGCTGTTTCTCCTAAAGGAAGGGGGCAGCTGGAGGGGTGAGGAGGGCTGGGATGTTTATGAAGTGTGTGAGGACTTTTGAAGGAAGCTCACTGAAGGACAGATGGTTGAGGGGGGGAACTGGCAACGTGATACTGAGCCTTTCACTTTGAGGTCGCCCGGTTCAAATACAGCCTAGGTCAAGGATGACACAGAGCCATCTCCAACAAATGACTATTTTGGTGCTGCATGAGAAAAATGGCTGGTGAGGCTCAGCTCCCTGCCAGAAGGAGGACAGAGATGGCTTTTTTCCTTCCTGGTCCATTAGTGGAGACCTAAGGAAAAACGTGCATGGATGTGCAGAGGAGGCTTACTTGGTGGCATGGATTCAGTGACGTTGTACAGGCACACAGTCTCACTTCTCAAAGCCATGACAAGGGATCACCATGGGATGAGGCCAAGAAGCAGCATCCTCAGAAACGAGGCTGTGTTCACCTGCCAGCACCGGCTCCCAGACCCAGTACAGGGAGAATCTCCTCTTACGTAGGTGTAATTTCTGATAATGTTCCTATTTACACCAGGCAGACCCATGGGCCAACATCTTCTTTCTAGAAAACAAGGTAAATATCTCATTTTGTCACTCAGACACAATCTCATTGGCCTCATAGAAATATTCAGGAGATTATTTTGTGTTTTAGCCTCACTTTACCCTTACTGTTTACTTTCACTCTAAAATACCCAGGGCTTTGAGGAGTGTATCTGTTGGGGCATTTTAAAGTTGAAAACTAGTTTTTCTCATTGCCCTTTGGTTTTGGGTTTTATTGAGTCAAGATAAGAAACTATTTTATTAGCAATACAAAGAAAGGAAAGGAAAGGAAAGGAAAGGAAAGGAAAGGAAAGGAAAGGAAAGGAAAGGAAAGGAAACTAAGATTATTTGAATACAAGAGGGAGGAAAAAAAGCCTACAGAATGTTTAAGCCATTGAACACTATAGGAATATTCCCAAATTTTTAAAGCAAACCCAGCTGTTCACAGAACACCACTTTTCTGCATAAATGCTACTCACACGCATCAGTTAGGATCCTACATCAGTTCAGGTTCAAAAAAGTTCCTTGTGCAGTCATTTTTAGTGAGAGATTCAATTTAATAAGTCTCTTATGACTTAAATATTGTTTTCTAAATTCATCAACACAATGGCATCCCACAGAGGTTAATCTCAAATTAAACTACCAAGGGACAGTTGCAGCCAAAGGTAATTACACAAAGCTTGGCTCTTTGTGAGGGAAGGGATGCTGCTGGGCTTCCCAAGCTAAGGGACTGGGTTTTGGCTGTTTAATATAGGAAATTGCCAAACTAATCACAAGTTTATAGTATTGCTGGCAGCTGGATGGTGTCTGATCTTCTGAAGCTGATCTTCTCTCAGACATCACTGGTGCCTAAGACGTTCAGGAATGTCTCCATGCCTAAGCAAAACTAGGCAGACATATCAAGAAATTAGGCTGCCAGGATTGTGTGTCTTTTCAAGTCTTGTCCAGGCTAAATTCATCGATGAAAGTATCTGGTAGGAAAGAGAGTGATCATCCAACAAAACACAGGCAGAGAGATAAAGTTGATTCTGAAATAAAAGGCAAGAAACTCAAAGCACAGCTCCTCACAGTTCTGGACTCCATCACTTCCACATGCAGCATTGGGCTCAAGACCAAAACCACTGAAGCTGATAAAAGATCACTGTAAGATTCAGCCAAATAAAAAGTGAGCCACAGAGCTCAAATACATATCCCTGTGGTAACAAGCTATGGGTGACAGACACATGCCAATCTTAACATTTCACATATATGTTTTTTATAAAGGTCATCCAGCTGTTGAGAAGTAGTACATGGAAAGAGAAAGGAACAAAAAAAAAAAGAGAGAGCTCTCGTCTGGCTTTGCAGGGGAATTTTTCTGTGCATAGGGGTCATCCCACCAGCAGAAGGAGCTCCAGTTAAAATCCTGGCACTGCTCATTTGTACTGATGAAGTACATAAACCTCATGAAAGAACAAAGGAAAAAGGTGAAATTGCCAAGTTCAGAAGGAGACAAAGGTGGGACGAACCTCCAGGCAGAAGCAGGACCAGTGACAAAGCGATGTGGGCACAGCTGAAGGAGCACAGATGATCCAGTTGGCACATCCTTATCTGCAGGAGCCACAGCCTTCTGGACTGTATTTTCATTTTCCAAAGTAGAGGCTAAACATGCTGGTAGGATTTCAGCAGGCTGCTGTCATTCAAGGTAGGTCCTGCCAGACAGCTGACTGGTAGTATCTTACACTCAAGCAAGAAGCAAGATCCAAGCTCTTCGTTTCCATTGGCTTTGTGGATGCATTGCTCTCTTTTTGGTGGGAGCAGTTCTCTGAAACTTCTCTGCTGGCTTTAACATTTGTTATTAAACATTAGGAAAAAATAAAGATTAAAAAGGAAAGAAAAAAAGAGAAAACAAGATAAAGCTCATGGGAAATGATGCAGTTAGTGTAAGCCCACAATTACTATTACAGAGGAGTTCTCAAGTTTAAGGAGAGAAAAGAAAGCCACAGGACTCCAAGCCAAAACCCAAAATGCCTCCAGCAGGTCTTTACAATTGGCCAATGTTTATGCTTGAACAAAACTAAGTAATAGGATATGGGAAACGCAAAATATTGTCAAACAAAGGAACAAGAATGCCTACAGTGCTGAATTCCATACATAAAATACACTCCTTAGTTTAAAGCTGATAAAAGATGATGATCTTCTGCCACAAGCTGTTTTACAGGCTGCATTTTCCTGCAGAAAGTTAACTACACAAGGAATTAGCTTTTTTATCCTTTGTTTATATGTATTGATGATAACGTAAAGGCACTAAAGAGCTTTGATAAGAGATTGTTACTTCTGAGCCACAGAGACTCTGCAAAAACTCCCCAGGAGTAAGACAAGACAAGATCATGAATTACACTGTACATTTTCTGCAAGTTCATGCTAATTTGCTACATCAACATTCACACCTTCTTCAGCTACAAATCCCTCTGAGATGTCCTTAAAGAGACATTTTTTATGTGTGTTGTAACTATGTAATGTGTTACCAAACCAAATTCAAAAGGCAGGAGGGATATTCTTGGTTATCTTCCCTATTTATAATATCAGAATCCTTCTCTCCCTTATCAAATCAATGCACAAGAAAAATAAGATACACATGAGAAGAAGCAATAACTTTTTTGTAGTGTTTTTGTGGATTTAAGTACCTCACATTGAAATAAAATATATAATACATGTATATAACATATATATATAT
>WBNH01001379.1:0-11092 GCA_013401255.1 Urocolius indicus
GATTGCTGTGATATTTTCTCTCATATATCTTTCATATTCCGTTAGGTATATTTTTAATAAACTCTTGGGCACCTTGAACCATGTAAGTAATCACCTACAACGAGAGCAGTTTTTAAATGCAATTAGGAATTAGAGGCATGGGGAAATAGCTATATTTTGGATTTGAGGCTCATGGCCAGATATAAATGCCTGGGATTTAAGTCTTAGGGACATTTTCCAGCTCAACTTGCCCAGGACCCTTGAGCATTCAGATGGCTGTGTATTTGGCTTATTCAACAAATAGAACGGGAGGAGCAGGACAAAGCTGCTGCGTGGGTGCTGGTGAGGCAAAAGCATCCTACCTGCACTGTGGGCAGTGTTTGGAGAGCCTCCCTGCTCTTTTAGGGCTGTCCTGATTCTGGCCTTGCCCAGTGTTGAGTCTGAGCTATCTGGTACCTTGTGTACGTTTCCACTGCTATGTGATGGCTCTGCCCAGAGTGACTCCAGCAGTGAGGGTAAAGGAAAGCAGGGCACCTGCTCCAGCCATGAAGCAGTGGGAGTGACATTGGGCTGGGGCTCTGTGAATCTTACCAGGGCTGTGCACCTTTGCCTGATGCTGGAGGTGGAGTTGTAAAGCAAACTTTTCACTTTGAGACTGATGTACAACAGAGGTAAGAGAATCCAAGGAGAAAGCCTAAAGCATGGTTCCACAGAATGGTTGGGCAAACACCCTGTCCTGTCACTCCGCCTCTGAGCTGTGAAAGTACAGTTTCACTCCCATCCTGGCAGGGCCTCATTCAGTTGTGTTTTGGCTCTGAGGCCATCTCTTGCCATGGACACCGGGTACTCAGAGTACAGGCTTCCCCATCAGAGTGCAACCTCCCCATCCTGCAGAGGAAGCATTTTGGTGCTTTTGAATTCCTGCCCTGAGAATGACAAAGGGACCTGCCATGATCATCTACACGTGGTCTAATATATATCTCTCTGAACACACACAAATACATTCAAATCTCCATACAGATAAGGTCCTTTGCCTAGGAGGTTTTTTTTTGGAGATAATCCCATCCAATTATCGAATTTTAGTTTCCAGGCTGCTCATTAGCTCTCTGTTCAGACACAAGATTCCTTTGACAGTTTATCCATCATTACAAATCAATGCTTGTTGCTATGCAGATTGTTTAGTCATGTAGCTACATTTACAGGTAACAGTGAATTTTTGTGAGTATTCACATCTGTGCAAACATCTCGAGGAAGATGCAGGTGCTTTTAGTACTCTGCTCTCCTATTTTCTTTTCAGAAGCTGTTCAATATTTTGAGATTTCCATGCACTAATTAAAATTTCTGGCAAAGTAGAACCTCCCCAGCTGGTTTTCACTAGTTACATTTCACAAGTTTATCCTGTACCAACGAATACATTTGGCCCTGCACTGTATTAATACTTGGTGCAATGGCATAGGATAGATTTTGTTCCTAGTGCAATGAACACGTGAAAGATGAGTCAGTTTGAAAATCATTTTGGAAAGTTCCATCTTTCATTGAAAAGCGTTTTCTGTACAGGAGTGCACTCCTCTAGATGGCACTCGAAGCTCTCTTTTCACTGTTTTGAGGGGACCAGATATTGCACAAATAAGAAAACTTCTTTCTCCTCTACTTCTGAGCTCAAATCTCACAATGCTGTATAAACTGTCCAATGGGACAGAGTTTCTGGGCAAGCTGGGCAACTTGCTGTAGCAGGGCACTCTCCCTAGTGAGAAGATACAAGCTGAAGGTCATGTTGTTTTCTAGCAGTGAAAGCTGTTAACAGACTAACCTGACTTGACTATCTCCAAGAGTAACTTGGGAGGATGAGAAAAATTCCTGAGCTAGTGGGCACTGAAACAGACATCTCAGGCTGTTGCTGGAAACTAGATGTTCTTGCTGTCTCTACAGAGATGTAAATTCAACCAGATGACTGTCAGTCAATTACTTTATTCTATAAAAGCCTGGTCCCATTCTGTGGGGTGTGAAAGGATTTCTGCATACTCTCATTTGGACTGTGTCTGAGCAGAGACACCCTTCAAGGTTACCTTCCGGAGCTGAGAGAGAGAGAATCACCTGCTGCATTTGATATGGGTGAGTAACATCATTCTCTACGAAATAAGTATTCTCTATAAAACAAGCTAGCTTTAAACTGTTAATTAAGCAATAACAAATAGTAGCTACAGTACTAATATAGTGTAGTAAGTGTTCCTCTAACCCATTGCCTACTAAAACAGAAGCCTCATATCCTTATCCTGATAGAAACTGTATGTGAAATATATTTCCGGTTCTGATATTCATATTATTCTGTAAAAATACAATTCTCTTTTACTGTACTCTCTGAGTTTGCCATCATCATCCTGTGAGCATGGGGAACACTTGTCTTCTTGTAAGATGATTTGTGTGGGGTAAGGTTCAGCTTATAAAGGAAAAATTGGTGCTTAAGAGAGTGCTCTTTTATTTTCTTTACTGGCATCAAGTTTGTTGTTTTTCTTCCATGTATGAAGGAAGGGGTTTATGATTCAGACAATGAGCTGGACCTCAGAATAACACGATTTCATTCCCCTGCTTTCTTGTATGACTCTTTAGGCCCTTTCATAGCTTCATTTTAATTTACTTGTTCTCTGTTGCAAAGACAGAATATGGTGTAAATTATAATGAAGCTTTAAGTGTCTTAGTCCTTTTCCATTTGTAAAACAGGCTTGATAATAGTCCTTATTCAGTCACATGTTGCTTGTCTCTTTCATTTAGGTTAAGATTTATTCACATAGTGGATAAGTGCTACTTAGTAACAATTAAAAATTCAACGTGTTATCAACATTATTCTCACACTAAATCCAAAACATAGCCCTGTACCAGCTGCTAAGAAAACTAACTCCATCCCTGCTGAAACCAGGACATCTGTTCTCATTTTTTCTTCCATTGCCCAGGGTTTTTCTTTCCCAGTTTTTCTAGATGAATCATACCTTTGTTGCTTTCATCCAGGTACAGAGAAAAAATTTCATCTGCCATGTATGCTATATCAAAGTACTCTTAGATTTTTTTACAGTCATTAGTGTCTCCAATAATCCCTGGAAGACAGTTCCTCTGTCATGGGCACTGACTTACAGACCTTTGGTCTCTACAGTGTTCTGAGGAGGGAAAGTGGGGATGGAAATGCCGAGCTCTTCTTCCTGGCATCCAGGGATGGGACGTGTTAGAATGATTCAAAGCTGCACCAGGAAAGTTTCAGACGGGATGTTAAGAAGCATTTCCTTACCAAGAGAGTGGTTAAACACTAGAAGAGGCTTCCTGGAGGAGTAGTTGGTATCCCAAGCTTGTCAGTGGTTGAGGCATTTGGACAGTGCCCTTAATAACATACTTTAACTTTTGGTCAGCCCTGAAGTGGTCAGGCAGATAGACTGGGTGATTGTTGTAGGTCTCTTCCATCTGAATTATTCTATTCTATTCTATTCTATTCTATTCTATTCTATTCTATTCTATTCTATTCTATTCTATTCTATTCCATTCCATTCCATTCCATTCCATTCCATTCCATTCCCCTTCATATGTATTATCTCTTTCAAGATTAATTTTTGCTGTCTTGGCTTTGGGATACATGAGACATCCTGCTTCATATATAACCCCAAAATAGCTGACCAATACAGATATATTCATGTCTTAACCATGCAAGAAATTACTGGGGTGGGAGTGCCTTTGTTTTTAATGCATTGATACCTTCTTTTTCATGTCAAATCACAGTTGTAGGTTTATTTGGCTGGAGATTGTATGTAGATGTTTAGGTGAACAGCTCGCTTTTTCAGATATTCAAAGAATTAGCAGTACTCAGGGAAACCCACCACTGTTAATAAAGAACAACCTGAGCATCTCAAACCACGTATGTAGGTGAGGTCAAAATCAGCCTCATTACAAAATGTCTGTGTTCTGCAGGTCTGTGGCTGTGCTCCTTGTATTCTTCTGAGCTCTGTTCCTGGCTATTCTTGTGATCAGGAATTCCCTTGGGTAATACTTTGTTAACCTGGTTGCTTTTTTTGCTAACCTTTACCTTAGTAACCTATACTAGTATAGTATAGTAACCTATACTTCCTCCGAATAGTAACCTATTTGGAGGAAGATTTGATTGCAGCTTCTTGTTTCTACTGCTCTTCTCTTAATTATTTCATTCACCTTTTAAAAACGTCATCATGATTATTTCTGTGCTGTCATTGCTGCCTTGGAGCTCAATTTTAATTGACTTGACTCTGTCACCTTTGCAACAGATGCCTACATCCAGTGCTGTCTAGGTGCACTTTTATTTGTAGGCCTAAGTAAATGGATACTACCCCAGAAACATTTTATGTGAAGGCTGCTTTGCAGGCAGATGTGGGCTGCTGTTAGAATCAGATGTCCTTTATTGCATTCATTATCTTTTTCTGGACTGAATTTTTCTGTCTTGATCACCATCTTTTCCTCAGTCCTGGTATATGCTATTCCTGCCTTATGTGGCACTTCTGGGTTTATTGAACAATGACTTTTATATTTAGGGAAAGTCCAGAGAAATATTCCATGATCCAGACATATGCTTAACACTTAAGTGAACAGTCTCTTCAAAAATAGAGTTCTCTTTAGGATAACTGGCAGCAGTTGTCTTTAAACCTACCAGAAAGACATAGAAATGAAGAACATCTCAAGCTACAGAGTTAGACTGCAGCATGTAGGACTGTTCAGCTTGGAGGAGACTGAGAGGGGACCTCTTTAATACTTACAAGTATTTGAAAGTTGTATGTCAAGGGGATGGGGTAGTTTTTTGGTTTTGGTTTGTTTTTTTTTTACTGTAGTATCTAGTGATAGCACTAGGGGTAATGGNCTGTGGGACCTGATCTAGGTGGGACCTGCTTTGGCAAAGGGTTGTACTGGATGATCTTTAGAGGTCCCTTCCAACTTGGGATTGTAATGAGTGAAAAGTTTCCCTTACCACAATGTTTAGAGACTCTGCTGTCTCTAAGCAGTCACTTCAGCAGATAGTGGGGTATACTTGAATCTTCTGCAAATGTGAGCTGGGATTTTGAGAAGCAGAGAATTTGAATACTATGATCAGTAACTCACAGTACTCGAATCACTATTCATATGGTGAGTTTATTATGAATTAAGAGAATACAGTGTTTTAATGATACATGTGAAGGCTGTCATGTCTGCACTCTGGTTTTCATTGTGCACTTAAGAGAGGCATTAATATAAACAAAGAAGCAAATAATTATATACATCTCCTTTCCCATAAAATCTTTGCAGCAATTCCACCATTGTGGCAGATGATCCTGTGCATTTAGCTATCCAGTAAATATATACATTACAATTTATTTATCCACATTTTAATAATTACTCTTTTGTCGGCATGTTTTATTTTGGGAGCTTAAAAATGTGAATTACTGATATAGTTTTTGGTCTTGAATTTATTCTCTCAGTGTCCTAAAAATTCTTTTAAGGCTAAATATGACCCACCACAATAATTAATAAAAAAAGAAGAAAGAAGAGAGGAAGAGGTAAAGCTTTAGTCTCTCTACACTAGTATTTTGGTTTTATTTTGCATTTTTAAATCTTTGTGGAATATACATATTATCTTAGCTGAAATAAAGAAAAAAAAATTAATAAGAAAGCAAAAGTAGGTCAGAAAGGTCCAAAATCTAAACTGGTAAATATAGTTCTCATAGTACTAGTTTTTACTCCCTTCTGGAAAGAGTCTATAATCTAAAGCTAATCAATATGTTTTTTGAGAAGCCTATTTAACAAGTCATTTCTGGTATTGTCGAGCCTTCCAGTGGTTTATTTCCATGGTTCAGGTATCTTTTCAGACTTTGCTAAAACTTAGGCACCTCTGTACTTGTAGTAATTGTTCCCTCTGGTGTAGATTTGAAGAAATCAATATTGTTATTGGTGCACAGTCTAGCACATCTATATACTTGAAAATTTAAACATGGTCAATTCTGTTCAACTCATTTCAGCTGTGGGGGTTCTTTAATATTTGATTACTAGAAAACTAAGAAAACACTCTTTTCTGTACACGTAGATTATTGTACTTTCACTAAGAGTTGAGAAAAGACAACCTTCATTTGGTTGTATCACCAGGAGTACTAGATTGACTGCCTTTTTCTTCCTCCAACAAGATTAGCTCAGTTCTTGCTGAAGATGTCACGATAGTTCGAGAAACTGGAACATTAGATGAGGCTCCATCAGTTTCAGCTTTTTCACCCTCAGATGTTTCTTTAGGTGATAAGCTTTCTTGTGCGTCAAAAAATACATCGGGTTTGTCTGATGGGCTGTCTTCATCTGAGATTCTTCCCTCTTGATGACCCAGCTCTTCTTTGTCAACAACCTTAGCCTTTTTGGAAGGAGAGGTGAAACCAAGTTTGGGAAGTCTAAACCACCCAGTTTTTTCCGTTTGCTTAGAAGAATCGTGATCTGACGTTTCAGCAGGTTTCACATCTTCTGGAACTGATTTCTTTACTTCTGTTTTTGAATCTGTGCTTGTTTCATCACTCGAAGATGAAAAGCCAATGCTTGGAAGCCAGAATTTGAATCTTCCAGGAGATCTTTTACTATCACTCTTTTCTTTTGCATTGGTTATGTCATTTTCTTCGTGTTCTAGTGCTCCAGCTACATCCTTATCTTTAGAGAAAAGACTTGCCGTTATTCCTTCTGGTGACTTATCAGGAAGACTGGAAGGCTTTACTTCAACAGCGTATGTTTTTAACTTTGGCACACTTACTTCTCCACTAGATTCTTCACTCTTACAGTGTGGTTTGACAGACAGTTTAACCTCAGCACTGACAGTCTGTGGTGCTACTTCAAAGCTTTCATCAGCACATTTAGGTTTACTCACCAATACGTCTGTTGAAGATGGCTGCTGGACTAGCACTTCTAAGTTGCTATGTGATTCAGGCAACTGCACCTTGAGCAGTGAGAACCCCAAAGTAGCAGTTTTGACTTCTGATGAGAGAATCTCTGATTCTTTCACTATTTCCGTAGTGTAAATCTCACACCTTTCAATAGCAACATGTTCAGGTTCTACTTTCTCACTCACCTCTTGGCCCTCTACGTATGACCAATGAATGTCATTGCCTGCATTTGAAAGGGAGGACTGTACAGTGGTAGTCATCTGTGCTGTTTTAACAGCAGGTTCAGTTAGTGTTAGAATTTTGCTTTTTGCTCTTTGAATGTCACCCTCTAGAGCCACTGGTGTTTCTTCAGGGATAGCAGAACCTGCTTGCAGTTGCACTACTTCAACATCAGTACTATATCCCTTCGGATCTGTTATCACTTTTGACACTGAAACATCTGCTTCAATTGGGAGAGACTGGAAAGTGAATCTTGGTATTTTGAGTTTGGGAATTTTTACACCTACTTCTGGGCCATCTTGTGATTTGGCCACTGTTTCCACTGTTACTCTGACAGGCGCTTCCACATGTTCTAGAGCTGGACTTTTCAGGCCAATAGAACCTTCTGAGTTTTGAAACTGCATTTCTACTGTGCCTATTTCAGTTTTAGATATGGAATCAGCTTCTGATATTGGCAAATTGATATCATCTTCAAAACCACTGACTTCTGAACGCAACACTCCAAACTTTGGAATCTTAAACTTGTATGGTTTAATTTTACTTGTTTCTGCTCTATCTTCCACTTGCACTTCTGCCCTTGTAGACGTGTCCTTCTCAACACTCTTCACTTGAAATTTCATTTCAGGATCTACTCTAGTAATTTTAACATCCATCTTCACTCCTGGAACTTCTACCTTTACATCTTCCAGCTTAGCTGTAACATAGGCACCATCTTCTGAGTCCTTTGTTGTGGACCACCCATATGTAGGCCTTTTAAATTGACTTCTTTCACTGTCTTTTCCTATCATTTCCATCTCACCCTTTATCTTTCCTCTTTTAATTACTGCTTCTTCGTTTTGAGTATCTGTCTCTTCCTTTGGAAGACTAAGATCCATTTTATCCTGTGTTGCATCCAGAGCAATTTCAGCTGGTGATGGTTTACATCCTACTCCTGAAGTCTCTAACTTGGTGGAACTTTCTACCTTTGGAACTTCGATATACTGTGATTTGACATCATGGTCTTGAAGAGTCAGAGTACAAGCAGGAAACTTGTTTTTTAAACTACTGTCTTTGCCAATTTCTGAAGCGCTTCGGTGTGATTTAGGCAATTCTGCTGAAGACACTGTGAATTCTGAAGCATGCAATTTTTGTCCTTCAGCACCACGTTTAACTACGTCTGCGTAAGTTTCAGCTTTTGGAATATTCACTCTACTCTCTGTTCTTTCTGTGGATAATGAAATCTCTCCTTCCATCTTAGACAAGCTAACATCAGAACTCTTTACAGAATCTCCTAATTTTGGAATCCCTTTTTCTTCAATAGCAATTTCAGTGACTGCATGTGGTAATGCTTCAGTTTGTACTTTGGCAGAAGGAACATCTGCCTGAGCTTTTTCTGCACTTCTTTCAATGTCAGCGCTACCTTTTTTTTCCTTTAAGGATGTCCTGCCAAATGCAGGTATTCTGAATTTTGGCATCTTAAACCATCCCTGATATTCTTCATTCTGAACTTCTCCAGCTTTTATTTCATGTTCTTCTTTTAAGTTGATTTCTTTCTCCTCAAGCCTCTCAGTAGCTTCCTCTGCAATTGGTTTAGAGATTGACTGGGGGCTTATGTCTACCTTTGGAGCTTCAGTGCCAGCTGTTAGAACTTGGGATGTCTTACAAATGTCTAATCCAGGATCTGACATATTAGATGTAAGTTCTGATGCTGGAACTCCCAGAGCAATGTTAGCGATTTCGTTTGTCATTTTCATCTGGGGTGGCTCGGCTTCAGTTTTTGGAGAGCTGATCTCTGCCTCTGGGCCTTTCCCTTTAGTTAGGGAGATTCCAAACTTTGGCTTCTGGAATTTGGGCATTTTAATCTTGCCTTCAGGACCTTCCAAGTTTGTCTTCCTTCCATCCACAACTGAGGATTTTTCTGTTACTATTTCAGGGCTCCTCAGTTCAACTGAAACTTCTCCTCCGGGCACCTTAATGCTTGTTTTTTGAATAGTATCTTCATTGGTAGAACTTGATTTTAGGACTACCTGTTGTAAACTCCCTTCTGAGAGAGGCAGAGAAGCATCAGTCTTTGCTGAGCTGACTCCCACTTCCATTTGAGAGGTCTCAGTTACTGCTTTGGAAAACTCCGGAGAGGGAATCTTAACATCAGCCAGTTTGATGCTTATTTGTGTCCCCTCTTCTGTCCTTTCAGAATGACTTCTTTCTATATCAGGTATCTGTATTGAATCATCACATTTTCTCTCTGTTTTAGGAGGAGTAGCATCTGCTTCAGCTTTTGATGAATGAGATTTGGGAATCTTGATCTTGGAGAGGGAAATTTTAGGCATGACAAACTGAGGCTTTTTACTTGGACTTTTTTGTTCAACTTTTCCTGCGGATATTTCCAGATCAGGACTTTCCCCAGCACCATGATCATCTGTTGTGGTTCCTCTCACTTCTACGTCTATTTTACTCAACGCTGCAGCAGCTTTATGATCCTCCAAACTCACTTCAGAATCTGCTTTAACTCTTGATTCCTTCTTTGGTGACCAACTGAAATATGGAAGTTTAAATTTTGGCATTTTGAAATGTCCCTCTTTCTCTTCTCCATCTCCATCTTGCTTTATTTCCCCTTTGATTTTTAGCGCTGCATTGGAATCCTGAATATCACTGTCTGGTTTTGGAATAGAAATGTCAGCCTCTGATGCCTTATTGTCAGCTTTGATCATTTTGACCTTAGGGCTGTATGTTTCTGTTCCTTCCATCTCCAAATTTGGTGCTTCAACAGCAATGTCAGCTATTTCTACCATTGCTTTTAGTTGGGGAACCTTGATTTCTGATTTGGTTTGGCTGACATCTTTTTCAGATCCTTTCCCTTTAGAATGTGTAATTCCAAACTTTGGCACTTGGAATTTAGACATCTTTGTCTTCTCTTCAGGACCTTCAATTTTTATTTCTACATCACCTACAGCAGTTTCACTTGATGTTATTTCAACACTTGTGTCAGGACTCTTTACCTCAAGGGAGTCTTCAGTTATCATCTTAGTACCTGAGGTGGCAAGGCTAGCATTAGCAGACGCTGATTTCAATGTCAGGTCATCTTTTTCACGTGTAGGAAGTATGATCTCACCTGTAGGCATGCTAATATCCATCTCTATTTTGCGAGCTTTGACTTCTGGCTTGGAAAACTCCAAAGTCTGGACTGTAACTTTTGACATTTTTATGCCCATTCCTGCTACTTCACTACTCCCTTTCTCAAATTTTTGTACTGAAACACCTTCTTTTTCTTGTTTAGGATCACAAACATCAGTAATATAAGATGTTATTTTACCCTTGGAAACTTCTGCTTCCACTCTGGAATCAACCGCACTTTCAGATGGTTTTCCCTTAGACCAAGAAAATCCAAATTTTGGTTTTCGGAATTTAGAAATTTTAATGGTAATATCTGTGTCACCCACAGGTATATCACCAGCAGGTGTTTTCTCTCCTGGCTTAAGATTTGCTTGCTCCAAATAACTATCTTCATTTAAAATTTCAAAATCTGTTACTAAAAGACTTTCATCAGCAAGAGATGGTATTGTGTACTCAGATTCAGCTACATTCATTTGGTATTTGGTAAGAACAATATCCCCTTTTGGCAATGGGGAATCCTGTTCCATTTTAGAAGAACCAATATCAACTTTAGAGAAACCTAAGCTAGGAATTCTGAATTTAGAACTTCTAGAATCAATACCACTAATACTGTCAGAAAGATCTTTAGATTCGACACTATCTGCAGGAACAGGAGAAGTTCCATCTGTTACAGAAGAACAAAGAGCTTCTGACACAGGCACTTCAACACCGGACTTAATCTTTGTCTGAGACTTAGAAATTTTAGAAAGAGAAACCTTAGGCTTCCTAAAAAGGGAACTTTTAGGTTTCAACAAATCAACCTCTTGCTTCAAGGATGAATCAATGACAATTTCAGAAGAGGGGTCCTGTATGTTGGCTTTGGGCAGCGCAACTTCAACCTCAACGGTACCTGACGGCACCGTCACTTGGGG
>WBNH01001380.1:0-11681 GCA_013401255.1 Urocolius indicus
GAAGAGGAACTCCCACTGGTTTGCATTTTCACCTTGATGGTCTATCTCAGCCTAATGTAGAGCCTAAAGGGTGTTTTTCACTCAGCTAGTGTTTAAGCCCTTCAGTCCTAAAATGATAAACACATTAATTCTGTTGTGTTTGTCAGTGAAAACCCATCCTGTGAGGCATCCGTACAGCAGAGGAGCTTTCACTGGGAAGACCTAAGAGTGTAAGGTGGTCCCTTAATCTGCAGGGACAAGGCACTGGAGTAATTTGATAAAATCATAGAATGGTAGGGTTGGAAGGGACCTTTAGAGATCTAGTCCAACCCTCCTGCAGAAGCAGGTCAACCTAGATCAGCTCACGTAGGAGCACATCCAGGCGGGTCTTGAAGGCCTCTAAGGAAGGAGACTCCACACTCTCCCTGGGCAGCCTGTGCCAGGGCTCCATCACCCTCACACAAAAATAGCTTCATCTCATTACCCCTTGTCCTGTTGCTAGATACAATAGAAAAAAGGGATGCCCTGTGCCCACTGGAAATCAAAGGAATGATGTAACTGATGTTTGGAAAAAAAATGCTTTAGGAGCTAGTAAAGCATTCAGTCCAATCCTGGAGCTGTGGAGTGGTTCTTCTAAGTGATGTTCCAAGTGTGACAAAGTCAGGCTCTGCTTCTGTTTCCTCTGAATTTCCATACAATTTTCTCTCTTCAAATCTGACACCCAAGGGTTTCTATCAAGTAACCTCCTACACAAGTCAAAGCCTGCGCTTCAGAAGTGCAAAGTGTCAGTTTTGCTGTCCTGCCTCCAAACTTCTCTATGAATAAAGAACTTAATAATGTCATGGTGACCCAGATGGTGTCCAACTGCCCCATCCTCCACAAGACCTTCTCTATTCACAAAGAAGACGTCCAGCAGGGCACCCTCGCTGGTCAGCTCACTTACCAGTTGTGTGGTGAAGTTATCCTCCACACATTCCAGAAACCTCCTAGTTTGTTCTCTCTCTGCTGTGTTGTATTTCCAGCAGATACCTGGGAAGACGAAGTCCCCAACAAGAACAATGGCAAGTGACCACAAGATTTCTCCCAGGTGCTAATAGAATGATTGATCTACCTCACTGCTCTGGTTGGGAGGTTTATAGCAGACTCTCACAGCAATGTCCACTTTATGTTGCTTGTCTCTTAACCTAATCCAAACAATCTCAACCCCATCATCACTATACTTAAGTTCTGAGCATTCATAAACATCCCTAACATAAAGAGCCAGCCCACCACTTCTCCTTCCCTGTCTGTCTCTCCTGAAAAAGCTTGTAACTATTGATTGCTGCGCTCCAGTCATGTGAGGTATCCCACCACATTTCTGTGATAGCCACTGTGTCATAGTTTTACTGTTGCATCATGGCTTCAAGCTCCCGCTGTTTGTTGCTCACTCTCCTTGCATTGGTATAGATGCACTTCAGAACCCTTTTGTCCTTCTGAGAGGTTCATTCCATTTGCCGTCAGCAAGTGATGATAATCAGAAAACCCAAATCTCCACCAATAACACCAGTTCTGAAGCCATGAATTCCCTGATAGCACTTCCTGTTGATTCCCTATCTCTCTCCACCTCACACTCCCTGATACTCCTTAACCTCTCCTCTTCCTCCTTAAGCTCTGCCAGCAGGCTGAGCAGATCATTCAGATGGTCACATCAGACACAATGTTGTCTCTGCCATCCTCTACTACCAGGGACAGGCTGAGGCACTCCCTGCAGCCAGAGACCTGCACAGCAACACGCCTGTGTGAGAGCTCTCTCTGGGTTCTCACTTTTTTCTGTTGTTGACTTTTGCATGAGTGGTCAAAATGGCTACTTCTTGTGACAGAGTGATGTCCACTAATGGAATTAGCCCATTATTAGGGAAGAGAGACCAGTTACTACCAACTGAACTTACCTCTTGTGTGACACATCTCCTTTCTCTGTTTTTACTCTGTGCACAGGGACCTCAAGACAGCTGGATCTGCCCATGTGACTAACCAAGGAAACTTGCACAACACACCCAGAGGGCTCACCCACACCCCCTGGGCTCGACCTTGCTCAGTGCACAGGGACTTGTGATCCCTGTGCTCCTGGGGCATTTCCGTAGCCCACGTTGGTTGCAGCTCTACCCACACCTGGCCTACCTCTCTCATGAGATGTTGGCACTGACAGGGACTCCTTCACTTGCCACTAGGCTCCCAGCTTCAGAAAACCTTCCTGCGCTCTATCTGCCGATTTGGCCATCTGCCTGGGGGAAGAGCAGCTCTGATGGCTGCTCTCAGTGACTAAACATCTACCACATCTTTTAAATACTCCACCACCTCCCTGGGCAGCCTTTGCCAGTGTTTAACAACTCTCCCAGTAAAAAAAAAAAAAAAAAAAAAAAAAATCTTTATTTCCATTCTAAACCTCCCCTGGTGCAGCTTGAGGCTGTTTCCTCTTGTCTTCAAGTAGTTGTAGAGAGTGATCATGTCTCCCCTAAGCCTCCTTTTCTCTAGACCAAACACCCTCAGTTCTCTCAGCCACTCCTCATCAGACTTGTGCTCTAGGCCCTTCACTAGCTTTGCTGCCTGTCTCTGGACACACTCTGGAACCTCAATGTCCCTCTTGTAGAGGCCCAAAACTGAACACAGTATTCAAGGTGCAGCCTCATCAGTGCTGAGTGCAGGGGGAAAAAATCACTTCCATGGTTCTGCTGGCCACAGCATTTCTGATACAAGCCAGGATGCCTTTGGCCTTCTTGGCCACCTGGGCACACTGCTGGCTCATGTTCAGCTGCCTATGTGCTGAATGCTAAATCCAATTCCTTCTGAAAAGCACTAGCAAAACTGGCATTTCTACAGGCAAATAACCTGGCAGGTCTGTAGAGAGTAATTGATTTCTGGCATTCAGCTGCTCAGCTGTGTATTCTATTGTCAGTTTGAGGTATTAATTTCAAGTGCAGAGAGGAGAAATCCTTCCAGTGCTCCTCTGCAGGGAGGAGCACCCTGTATTTGCATAAGCCATTGGAGAGTGTGTTTCTCCTAAACCTAGGCCTGCTCAGTCCCATATTCTTCCAAACTCAGCAGCTTCTTCTCATTTACACAGAGATGCTGAAAATAGGAGGTTTCACTTCTTCAGAGCTCTGCCACACAGACATTTAAGGAATGCAAATGTCGAACAATCTCTTCACTGATGCGATAAACACATCCTTAGAAGCAAATTGAATTAACCTCACTTGTTTTCCAACTAAGTTAGTCTTCAGAGAAAACGCTTGTGAAAACTTCTCAACTGATGAATAGTCAGCTTGATAAACAGAGCAGAAGGCTTCTTGTTTGAAGTTCACTTGGGTTTGTAACCAGAGTACGGACCATCTGTTCTGATTTGCCAGACTGATATTTATAGCTTGTAATCTACAAAATATAGCCATAATAGTCATTTAGAAATGTCAGTGAGAGTTATCAAAGCTGTCCCTACCACAGTGGCTTTAGCTCTGGTGTTCAACAACTTAAATGTTTCCATAGATTTTAATTACTTCTGTGTATCTGAGGGGATACATGTCTCAGGTTGTAAAAATCCTGTCACTCTGAGAATACTGACTTTAGGACTTAAAAAAAAAAAAAAAAGGATCTGTATGTTTGGTCTCCTTGTGACAAATTCCAAGTGTCTTGCTGCTCTGTGTGTGAAAAATATATGACTCCTACAGTAGTCTCACCAGGGAGTGCCCTGGGAATTGCTGCATATTTGTTTCCAGCCTAACAAGCAGCTAACAAGAAACTTGCTATTAAGTCAGAAATCCCTTTCTGAAAAATAGAACCTCGTGTTTGAAGACCTGGACTATTTTATTCACTGTTCTGCTGCTGAATAAAATACCTTCTTGCTAATCATAGAACAGCTCTTGTGGTTTTAAACCATAGGAGCCCTCCCTGCAAGTTTTTACTCACATTGTTAGCTCTGAGTAGAAGCTGTTAGCTTCAACATGTCTGCTCAGTTTAATAAAGGGCTTCTCATTTCTGTAATGCAGAATAGCCCAATATATGCATGTGTACAGGTGTACAGACAAACACTCACCTTTAATCTTTAAACCACTGCTTCATTTTAATGTACACATGCAGCTCATGATCAGCTGTAGTCCTATCTTGCAAACTTCTCTTTTCACAAAAGAGGTCTTGCATAAAGCAATGCTGACACAGGAATTGTGGCACTGTTTAGAGGGTGGCTTCTTGATTTGGAAAAGGGTTGCAGCATCAACAGTTAAGTTAAATGTGTATTTCAACACTTTCCAAAGTAGATCTGTTCTGCCGAATTTACTTTGTGTGATCCCAGCCTCAAAGGGACTCCACATTGTCCTCTTAGCTACATCTAGCCACAGCAGCCACCGCGCGAGATGAAGGCACAGGTACATTTGCCCTGTGCCCATGTGCTCTTCTAATAGAGGCTTTTATCAAATAACAGCTGAGAGCTATAAAACTGTTAATCTGTAAATGACAGTAATAAGAGATAAGGAAAGTTTCTAAAATACAAACTGTCCAGGAAGAGAGATACAAGAGATACAATCCTGTCATCACCACTCCAGGGTTTAAAGCCAAGAAGATTTACCAGACAATACATGGGTTCAGTTCCTGGAAACATGAGGCATAATTGTCTCCATTCTTTCTGGGCAAGCTTCCACAACTCATGAAAGCCAATATATACTTCACTGAGAATAGGATTAGAGAATTCACGCTAAAAATCTGATTGAAGCTTTTCGATCCCAGTCTTACTCATCAGGAAGACAGCTCACACTGTGCACATCTTTCCCTGTGTGCACAGCATTTTATATGTTACATCTTCCTAACAGTATTTCCCCCAGATTAATTTTGTCTGTTTCCAGAAATTATCTGTTCCACTGCTTATTGACTTCAGTAATTAGCAGAATAATCAATATTTTCCCCTCAGTTCACATACAGAAGTAAAGATACATTATGTCAATATGAAGCTTTGCGTTCTTTGGATTTCTTAGTTCTTTGGCAGTAAATTGCACCAATGACAAGAAATGATGGTTCAGCACAGCAGCCTCTTCTTCATATTCTTAACATTTAAAAAAAAACCCAAAACCAAACACCACCTGGACTAAATCATCCTCCTTTCCTGTATGAGAAACGTAAGGCTGTCTTTCTAAACCAGTCCCATGGCTCAACAGTTGTCATTTGTACTGCAGACATAGACAAGCTACTCTTCTGCTGAGGGATGATACTTGCAGACCTGGTAGGACTAACACTGTAATGAATTCTATCTGATGTTTCTCGTGCTCAGCCCTCTGTCCACTTGCACAGACTTCTGCCAAATATAGGCCCGAAGGCAAAAGACTTTCCATTCATGCCTCTGTAGGTTGAACCTCTGAATATTCAACAGAATCAGTTTAGCTGTCTCCAAGAGACCACCGTGTGAGCTAACTGTCCTTAGATTCCTACAGCTACCTGCCTGTGGGAAAGCAGGTATTTTAGAGAGAGGAGTCATCAGGCCTCAAATTTATTTACCTTTTTTTCTTGGATAGGATTTGTCTGGAGGAGGAGGGTGGGGATGGTGGTTAAAGGGCATGTAATTAATTTTGCACCAAGGATGGCACTCTCTGCTAAACTCATTCTCAAAAATGATATGACAACACATCAGCCTTTTTCTCCCAGAGTCAAATGATGTTGTCAAAACTAATATTGCAGCTGAAAACAGCCACATGTCTGCTCTGCGAGATGTGTCAGTTATTCTCATCTCTGCTAGAGATTTAACACAAGGTACTGTTTTCAGCCTAGACTAATCTAGAATGATTTGGTCTGAGCTGAAGAAACTAACAGAAGAGGGTCTGTGTTTGAAGCTGCAGATAAGATGTCATGTCTTGATGAATTTCAGGTATTACCAAGTCCCAGGTAAATGACTACATGCATGGAAATTGTATTCTGTTTGACTTCAATGCATAGAATTTCCTTTGAAGGTTGCAAGCAAAATACAGGAAAATTGAAATAGAATACAATGCTCTGATTTTTAACCAAAAATACCTTAAAATGTGTGCTGAAGGTTTGCAGTGGTTTAGCCCTGGCTGGGTGCCAGATGCCCACCAAGTCATTCTGTCACTCGCCCTCCTAAAATGGACAGGGGAGAAAGAAATAGGAGAGGTTTGTGAGTCGAGATAAGGACAGGGAGATCACTCAGCAATTAGCATCATGAGCGAAACAAACTCAACTAGAGGAGAAAGGTTTTGACTTATTAATGAACAACCAAAACAGAGCAGGGAAATGAGAAATAAAACCACATCTTAAAACACCTCTCCCTACCCCTTCTTCCCAGAACACTCCCTCTTCCTCCCCTCAGCAGCACAGGGGATGGACGTTACAGACACTTCCTTACAGATGGACTTTTACTGCTGCTTCTCTGGGGGAGGCCTCCTCACACTTCCCACTGCTACACTGTGGGGTCCTTCCCACGGGAGACAGTCCCTCACAAACATTGTTCTTCCCCATGGGCTACAGTTCCTCACGAACTGCTCCAGCATGGGGCCTGCCACAGGCGCAGCTCCTCACACCCTGCCCCATCATGGGCCATCCATGGGAGAACAGTCCTTCAGGTACCGACTGCTCCAGCCTGAGTCCCTCACAGGATCACAAGCCCTAACAGCAAACCTGCTCTGGCGTGGGCTCCTCTGTCCCCACAGGCTCCCAGGTCCTGCCAGGACCTTGCTCCAACATGGGCTTCCCATGGAGTTACAGCCTCCTTCAGGCACCCACCCGCTCCAGCATGGGCTCCTCCATGGGCTGCAAGGGGGTCTCTGCTCCCCGATGGCCTCCATGGGCTGCAGGGGCACAGCTGCCTCACCATGGGCTGCACCACAGGGCACAGGAAAATCTTTTTCAGTGCCTGAGCACCTCCTTCCCCTCCTTCTCCACTGACCTTGGTGTCTGTAGAGATCTTTCTCTCACATTCTCACTCCCTGTTGCTGCTGCAATTTAACACCTGTCCAGCACCTTCCCCTTCTCAAATACATTAAGCACAGAGGTGTTACCTCAGTCACTAATTGGCCAGGTCTTGGTCAGCTGTGGCTCCATCTTAGAATTGACTGGCCCTAGCCATCAACTACAGGGGAAGCCTCTGGCAGCTCTTTGTTTAAAGAAGCCGCTCCTGTAGACCCCACTACCAAAACCAGGCCCAGACAAAACCACTATAAACTTCCAGAATTGCCTTACTTATACATAAATGTCATTAAATTTGTCTCTCTGGGCCTTTCTTTCAGAGGTGTGGGGTAGGTCTTCCCTTAGAGCATGAAGAGTGGTCAAAAGTGATGTAAAGGGCAAGAGGGGGATCAGTCACAGGCTTCTGAATTGGTCACTTTTTTTCATGAGGCTCTATGTATTGTGGTGGTATCAAATGTTTGCAAATATTTGAACTGATGAAGATGATCACATCTACCTGCAAATGGATTTCACACAATCACAGCAAGACTGAGATTGGGTGGGACCTCCAGAGGTCACCTGAACCAATTCCCTGCTCAAGCCAGGACTCCTAGAACCTGTTGCTATGAACAAAAAGCTTTTAAACATCTCCAAGGATATTAGGAGGCCAATATCCACCTCCAAGACTGAATATGAGGAGGAATTTCTGTCCTGAAAGGGTTGAAAGGCACTGGAATGGGCTGCCCAGGGATGTGCTGGAGTCACCGTCCCAGAAGGGGTTTAAGAGACGGATGGATGTTGCACTTAGGGAAATGGTCTAGTGGTTGATAGGACTGGGACAGTGGCTGGACTCAATCTTAAAGGCCTCTTCCAGCTTGAAATGATTCTAGGATTCTATAAGGATGGAAACTCTACATCCTCCCTGGGTAACCTGTGCCAGTGCTCAGCCACCCTGACAGTGAAACATTCTTTCCAGATGCCCAGAGGGAGCTTCCCATGTTTCAATCTTTGCCTGGTGCCTCTAGTCCTGTTGCTGGGCACCACTGAAAAAAGCCTGTCTTCGCTCTCTATGCATCCTCCCTTCAGATATTTATACACATTAATGAGATTCCCCCTGAGCCTTTTCTCCTCCAGGCTTAACAGTCCCACCTGCCTTAGCCTTTCCACATATGTGTAGTGCTCCAGTTGCTTAATCATCCCAACAGCCTTGAATATCTGAAGAACTTTGCTGTAGCTCTTCAAGGATCCTGAAATCTGTATGTCTGGTTTTGTTAGTAATGCTGCTAAGTCTTATAACTGTCTCTGAGGTCACAGATGCAAACACTTAGGCATCAGAGTCAGGACTACTTTCCAGTAGCATCACAGGAACAGCCTATCAAAATAAGATACCTGTCAACTACATCAATTAAAACATTTCTATGGATCCATTTAGGATACAAAATGGGTATTTTATAGTAGTAATCAATGTTTTGTGCAGTAACAAGGTACGAGTGAAAGAAGCCATTATCAGCAACATTGTCACTATTGGCTGAATACCTACTTCTATGTTATCTGAAGGAGAAAATGCAGCTTGGCTTCATAAGTTCTTGGGGTTTGGCTGCCTGGGCTCAGGGCCAAAGTAGCTCATCTGGGACGATGGGGAGAGCCTCTGTGGGAAGGCCATGACCACAGCCAGCCCTGGTCTTGGGGAAATGCTTCTAAACTGAGGCTCCGGCGCCTGGCTCCTTCTAGATTTAGGGCCACTTCTGCATCGTGGTCTTGCCCCAGCTTGGCTGTGGATGCTGACCTGGGTGCAGCTCACATCTGCTGGCTGAAAGGTATGTTGTCAGACATTACATGATCCAGGCAAGATGAGAGACAGACATCAGTTTATTTGCAGGAAAATGAAGATGTTGGTTCAGCCAACATGTTCAGTTCAACACAACAGGGGTATGTTTTGATGACTTGCTAGAGGCAGAAAACAAAAAGTGCATCCATGGGCACATTTTCCAAAGCAACATTAGGGCTCTTTGCCATTAATTCTGCATTTATGTTGCTGCTGTTTAGAACATATCTGACTAATTGCATTTATGGTTGTACTCAGAGAAGGGGAGACAGATGTTTTAGCAGTTTGGCTAGATGTCATATCACTTCAGGCTCTGACTGGAAAAATTAATAGTTTTCCAAGTACTGTGCCAGAGCCATGATGATCTTATTACTGAATTTGCATCCTGCTAATGGGATCCTTCCTCTGATAACAGGATTGATAGTTTGGAGTCTGAGAGCACAAAATCTTTAAAAATACACCCATGCAATGAAATTAATTGCAAAGACCAAACAACATTGTCACTAAAAGCCTTCTGTTAAACACAGATACAGGGTTTGGGGTGGGTTTTTTTTTTTTCCACAAGTAATTTATCTAATTACAACTCAGATTTTGAGCAGAACATCATTTTTCAGGAGGAAATGACAGTTACAGCTTTCCCAAACAATTACATTTGACAGCAGCCAATGAAGAAAAAAAAAAACCAAAAAACCTTTTAAACTAATTCAGAGGCATAAGCAAGAACTTCAAGGTTGTCGCGTTGGAGGGAAGACACGGGCACTCAATATGAGTGATCAGCGAGCTTCGTTTATTNCTGTTCATGTGTTCCTGTTATGATGTTTAGTAGTACAGAACAGCACTCAGGACTTTGTCACAGCTCCTATGGAGCTGTGGGTTGCTTCAGTGTTCTTGCAGTCTGTTCGGTTTCTCATAGGTAACTTTTCCTTCTCCTCCAGCTGGCTGCTGCTTTCAGGACATCAAACAGATCTCTGAGCTAATGTGTCATCTGTGTGGGTTTTCCAGGCTACTTTTCTGGTCATATATGCCACATATATTGTCAGACACAAATGAAAGAGTAGTCAGTACTCTGCCATTGCTATCTTATGCTGCATTACAAACTGCTGCTGTCAGAATAGTCAATTCTAATGCTCTGGCTGCAGCTGAAACTCTCTTTCCCAGAGCATTTTTCAAGATCAAGTTTCTCACTATACTTTTGGACACTGGCAATGGCCTTATTTTTATTCAAATATTCTGGCCTCTGGGACATTTATGGCAGATTCACAAAAGCAGTCAAACACATAGAAGACATGAGCTCCTTCAGCAATACCCGAGAATACAAGCACTATCAACAGGTTCTGAAAATCCATCTTTCACAGTAAGAGGAGAACAGTGATTGCTTTGGCAAGAGAAAGTCAAAAGGCACACTGCAGCCAGTCAAAGTTGGTGCTTCAGCCTCACCGAATGAGATCTGTCTTTATCAAGACTGAAATCAATAGGCTGAATTACAACTGCTCGATGCAAAGATATATGAGAGATTCTCACATCTACTTGAAAATAAAGCTTGTTTACCCACATTCAACAGGAGCTGGGGATAGAAGCTCTGGAGTCATCCTGGTTTTCATGACCCTGTCAAGCTCTGGGACCCTTCCTTCTCCCCCGTTTCCCAAAATCATCTCCATTTCTGCTTCCATCAGCTCACCACAGTCCCTTAATCATCTTCACGGGCCTCCTTTGGACTCTCTCCAGTGTGTCTCTGTCTCTCTTCTACTGAGGAGGCCAGAACTAGACACTGCGCTCCAGACACAGCCTCAGCAACACTGCATAACATTCAGGCAAAATGTGTGCTGTTTTGCAGGTGGGACGCATTCGTTACTGACACAAACCTTATTTCAGGTGCTCAGGCTGTCACAGGGCAATGTTCATGCTATTGCTGCCTCTGGCTAGTTGGGCAGACGGTGCAGTGCTGAAACAGATGGCTGAGGCCGTGGGAGATTCTGCCTCCTCCCATTACAGCCTTGCAGCACTGTGGACAGCAACTGCTCTTCCTTCCAGTCACTTTCCTGGTCCGCAGCGGTTCTCGTGGCTAATGGCTGTTAACAACAACTGGCCTTGGCACCACACTTTCTAGCTGGAGCACCAGAGCTACGAGGAGAGGCTGAGGGAACTGGGCTTGCTCATCCCGGAGAACAGACAGTTTCGAAGGGACCTCATAGTCCACGAATACTCCATGCACTGGAGAATACAACCAGAGCTGCAAGGGACATCTTGGGGTGAATGGTAATTCTTTAAGAAGGGGGAAAGAGACAAGAACTTATTTCCATATCGAAATATCAGCTTCCTTCAGTGTCTTTGGGTAAAAGTCTGTGTTTTCTCAACAAAGAAAAATAAGGGCCGGTGTAAAGATTAGGAAAAGTTGAACTAGAGAGAAGGAGAAACAATTTTAAAACCCCAAAGATAGAATTTAGATCTTTGTTTTTAAACTCATTTAAATAAAGAAAAACAGTTGCTTTACTCTATGCTTTGCAACTGGTGTATTTTTAATACTTTTGCAGACGTAGGAATAAATGTGTTTCTTTGTGAGAAGAAACCTTTCACATTCACTATATCTACATGTCTTTCAAAACATGCCCCTATTTATACAGAATTCAGTATATTAAAATAAAAGGTAACACAGTAATGACAAATACAGTGATAATCCTAAGCTGCTTCCCATGGACATTCATCATTTCAAAGTGCAAACTTCCCATTTCCATTAAAACTTTCATATGGTACATAAATTGCAATGTCTGTTGAAGATACGAATTTAGCAAATGAAAATGAACATGGATTAACCTATTCCTGTTTTATAGAAGTAAAAAAAAAAAAAAAAAAAAAAAAGAAGGTAAGACATATTTAAAGGAACAAGTCAAACAATTGACTAAAATTATTACAGCTAGTACAATGGCAGAAGAACCTGCTGTGGGTCCAGGTATCTTGAAAGTTACCC
>WBNH01001384.1:0-11106 GCA_013401255.1 Urocolius indicus
TGCCTGAGCTTTCTGATGAGAAACACAAATATCATAAACATCTCTTTGTTAAACAGCATAAATTTCCAATTTTCTAAGATGAAAATATATAAACAACTTCCTTGGTATCCTAGGAACTTTTTTTTTCATCAAGACTCTTGCCTAGCAGTTCTTAATATCAGAAAGCTGCCACAGAGATCTCTAGATATTCTGCCTAAGAAAGGAATGAGAAACTATTTTTATTTTATTGTTGTAGTAAACGGATGTGGAAAATCCAAAATTCACTATCCAGAAACCTATTTATATCTAGTGTCTGTATGGAAGCCTAAATCTGTGTGTCTCAAAGGTTTGTTGTTACAAGGAAAATAAGTTAAATGACAATCACAAAATACTTCAAAATGAGACAATGTCACCTTCGTTGTTAATGCATGTTTTAAGAGCTAACTGTGACCATGAATTTTTTTTTCACTCCTGGAAAAGAAAGAATAATTCCTTTAGCAAATTACTTCAGTAATATTCTCCTGTTGCAAAGGCGCCTGTGGAAAATGTTCAGAGAACTGAAAAACACTATTTCATCTCTGCTGGTGTTATCTAATATAATCATGCACAAAGAATTGGACAAAAAGGTAAGATTAGCTTAATCTGAAAATTATTGTATGACACAGGAAAGGACTAAAGAGATTTCTTCTGTTGACTACAGCATGTTTGAAAGAATTACTCATTGGTGAGGACAGAAATACTGTCAGATTTTTTAAAAGACATGTACACATGTATACACTATATATAGCAATTATTTTCGAAAGTACAAATGAAATAAAAATTAAAATTGCCATTTTAGGAGTGAAAAATATTTTGTGTAGTTATGAAAACATCACTGTGATTATTCACCAGATTTTCTTGCATAAAATAGTATAAACCCAATTTAAAAAAAAAAATTAAAAAATCTAAGCAGTTATTACATCTTATCCTAGCTGGTCAGTTAAGCCAGTAATTTGCCTGCCGCTTGTGGTGAATGGTCACTGGTTAAGCTTGAAAAAACCAAGGGTTCTGAAGATAGGAAACCCTTTTCAAATACTCTGATCCTCTTTATAGATCAGGGTAAGGGTCCCTATGACCACAGTTCTGCAGGGTCACATCCTGAATTACTACTTTAGGGTAAATCCTCTACAAATAATAGAAACTTTCTATTTATTCTGTCTTCCAGCCATCAAGGCTTTATGAGACTTCTTTATTTTACCATTTTTCATATCTTTACATTTGCTTATTTTCTTCTAGCTCCTTGACCAAGACCAGTGATGTACCTTTCAAATCAGATATATTCCCATGTTGGTAAGGATGTATTTGCATTTGATGTAAAAGTATGGGGAAGGCTGGGCTAAACTGAAAGACTGTTAGCACGCAGGGCTTGATTTTGAGTAACACAACACAGCTGAAAACTACAAAACTTCAGCATTTCAAAAACTTTTGGCTCTCCTTTTCATATAAATGGTTTCATAGTTTATTCCTCAGAATTTATGCAAGTGAAGTTAATTTCAACCTCGGTGAACAACATTTTTCTCTCACCTAAATTGTTTTTCGTAAATAACTGCCCTCATTTAAAATAAATAAATATCTTTGAATCTGGTCTGTTTAAGACTCTGTTTCTAAATACACTTAGAAGATGTATTTCCATATGAAAAGCTAAAGCAACATCTTATTATTTCGATTTTTCACTTAGAGTAACTGTGAAGTCTTTCAGTCCTCCTAAAAAGAAAAAAGAAGGTTCAAAGTCAACATACTTTTATAACCTGACAAATATTTTCCATACTTAATCATTCAACAAATGAAAAGTGACAGTTTATAACATTTACAATCAGGTTGAGAATATACTCCACTGTAAAAATGCCGCACTTGTAAACATTTCAATTTACTAATTTCTTGGTAATCGTATCTTATGTGCTTCTATGTGCAACCCCTTTACACTGACAGAGATCGCACTTCAAAATGCTTCACCCAGCTAGGAAGCAAAAGTCAGTGTTGTAAATGATTCACTGGATCTTGTCAGACAAGGTTTTGGGCTCTTGTGGCAATTTCTCTGAGGACAAATAAACAGGAAATAAGAGTAACTACATACAGCTTCCCTCTTGCATTAGTAGGTCCAGCTACACTGACAAAGGCCTGCACAAAGGACTAGTGAAATTATCTGTGTGGGCATACACATATTGAAATCATAGTATCATAGGCATTGGATTTAGCACTTTCAAAAAATACTATGAAAGCCATATATAGAGGTAAAAATACTGCCATACAAAAGGAGCATTCCATTGTAACAAAACAGGACAGAAAATTTCCTGCAGAAAACAATGTAATAGACTCAAAAGCCAAAACAAGTGCTTTCTTTGTAGAGAATCATGCAATCCATAACTTTCCAATAGCACCACAAATAACTTCCACAGACTGCTGCACATGACAGTTGATAACTGAATTGTCTGATAAGCTCAACACGTCATCATTACACTATTAGCTGAGAACTGTTGCCTATACAAACTGACTGAAGACAATTCCTCAAAACAGAGAAGCAAAAGGCTGTCACGTTCTTCTTCAACAGTTCATGACTATCCATCAAACTGTTTGGAGAAAATCTTCTTTGATAGCTAGGAAACAAAAACATTGGTAGACTTCATGACAGTAATCAGAGGTAGAGCCTTTTAAACTAGGTAAATGGTGAAACGTCTCAAATAGCTTTACCGCTCATATTTTTCAAATATGAATGCTTCTCATTTGAGGAACATCCCATAAGAAACCACAAAGCAGTACTTAAAGAAATAAGAAAGTCATATCAGAGATTTGCATGGCTATTAAAAGATACTCTAGCTATTACTGAAGCCAGAGAGCTACAATCAAGATGATCCTTACTAAAATAAACTAATGAGATTTGACAAAATATGAATTTAAGCCTAAATACCAACAATGTCATGCCGTCAGCAAATGAAATATATTAACTGAAAACTGTTGCATTTGATTTAAGGCCCTATCATATAAAATGAGAAAAGAGGTCACCCTGGACCTTCAGGGAATCTGTTCTTACAGAAATTTTAATTTTGTTCACAACTCCTGGGGAGCAAAAATAATGAATTGCCTTGCTGTGAGATGTAAGAGGTGTACCAGTCACACACTGACAGCATTACAGATCATATTACCTCATCTGCCTACACAGAATATTCAGTTAAAATAACAATAATAACTGGGACTAGATAGCACACTCATTTACTCACATCGGAACTCTCACTTCAGTGGAACTGCAGATCTGATCAAGTGTTAATAATTTCTGAGAATAAGTGATATACCATGTCTGTCTCCTGTTTCAAGCAGAAGGAACAGGTTTTGTATGTTTTAATATAATAGCTCCTTATATAGCCCAGAAATTGTAAAATAAAGTAGCAAGAGCCATACATTCTTTAAACAAAGGCTTTTGGTCAGTTATTGACAGCAGCTTGTAAAATGGAGATGTCTGAGCCTGTGCAGTTTTGGATCACAAAAATATTCACCCATCCAAACCTGAGACTGCATCTGCAAATCCAGACAACAGTACGTGCCAATAAAAAGTGACCCAAAACTGTGCGACACAGTTTCAGTTATACATATTTCTAGGCCAGCTGGCCTCAGAGTGTGAGCAAGCCAGCCTGAAGGCTTAGCTCTCTGCCTCTGGATAGCAGCTTGTATTTTGCACCGTTGTCTGCAGGCAAATGCAGTATGCTGTATCCACCACCTCTTTGACAGCCAAGTAGCTATGGCTACTGGCTCCTGAATGGACTTCATGATCCAAAGTCATCTAACGCTAACATTTTTAGGGGCATTATTATTGGAAATTAACTACAATTTCCCACATTTTAAAATGCCTCAGAAAACACCATTTAGCACAAGACAAACACATTACAAAGTTCCAGCTCCTGCAGCACAATCCTAGCCCAGATGTACAAAGCAGGTCACAATACGAGGCAGGATCAGTGATCCAAGCTCACTAGTAGGATCTCTACTTGAAATCTTTTTATATCAGTCCAACCAGCTGCTTAAAAACCGTACTGAGATTGTCCAGTGGACATTTTGGAAACTGGCCAAAATCTTCTCTTTGTTACTTAAATACTGATAATTTGGGAAGACATGCAGAAACAGGCAAAAAACCCCAAAACCCTATTGCTAGTGGCAATACTACTGTCTAGTAGTAGACTAAGAAAAAGTGGTTTTTTTCCTGTCTAAATCTTGAAAGATGAGAGCACAAACAGGAACGCTGCTTTAGCGTAGCAACATTTTGTTTATACTGGTCCAACAATGAACAAAAACTGCCTGGGTTTTCCAAGTGAGAAGGTCATTCTTTGGACTCACTTCTCTCAGTTTTGAGAACACAATTGCTTGAAATCACTACTTTCATCATATCAAATAGTAAAGTCTAGTCATATTCATATAGATTGAAAAAAAATGTTATCTAGTCTCTGTGGGGGAGTATCTTTCTAGCATGATACATTCATCACACACAGATAAATCACTGATTTACCAACAGTCACAGTGCACATTCATTGACTATTTCCAAGAGTCATTTGAGTTTGCAATCATATGCACTGCTTTTAATAAATGAGGGTAGTAAAAACAAATAAGTAATGCACAGGAACTGATGATTTTTTTTTTCATCTTCAGAGCTCTCTGAAAAATCAGCAGTTAAGATAACTGAAGTTGTCAGCTTAAAAAACACCTTATCCTCTACTGAACCAGCAGCTCAAAAATTATTTCCAATATTTTCCTTATCACTTCCTAGGACATATTTTAAGGGTTAGCTTTCTAATATCTAATGGAACGAAACCTTCTTATTTCTGAGATGTAGAGTGTAAGAATACATGTAAGACCTTTGAGATCTGCTGGAGACAAAAGTGTAAGTATTTTGCTAACTTGCATGCTGACAGGAAAAAGTTTCCTGCTTCTGCTTTTGCATAGCATCACAAAGTCTTTATTCTTGTCTTCCTTCCTTCCTTCCTTCTTTGTTTCTTGATCACACTCCATTTCCTTCTTACTAGTTCATCTTCAGAGTCTCCCAGGAAAACAGAAACATAATTAAGAACAAAACATACACAGCTTACAGAAGATGAAAAGAAAAAACATAACTGGTCTGATGTGTTGAAAAAGCACAACTACTTGTGAGACACAGTATTAACATTAAAAGAGCCCTCAGAAAAGCCTGGAACCAGCCCAAGTTTATAATAAGTCCAATCAAATTCCAAGGCAAAGATAACACGGATCAGAAGACAAAATCAATGAATATTCTGGAGGGAAATGTATAAAGATTGTGTGATGAAGTGCTAAGTCAAAATTGTATTTATATGAAAATGATTCTCCCGATATTATCAGTCAAAATAAAGATGAAGCAAATTCCTTTTATGGAGACCATACATCTATCTCCAGAGTCACTGATGCTAAAAGTGATATAATCTGAACCTTCTTCATGCACTTTTTTTGGTGTTCCATTTCTTAACTAGTAGAAATGCAAATATTGTAAAAAAAAGAGGAAAAGAGTATGTAGCCAGGAATATTAAACAGCTACGAATGTCCAAACCCCATTTTCATTAATGTCCGAAGAAAATAACCTCATACTGTAAAAAGCTGGGCTTGTGAAAAGAAAGACAAAACACTGTAGTCTGAGAAACTATAAATAATCCTAAATGGAAAGCTGGCTGTTTAACTGGCATAAAATAATTTCCTTTATTTTCAGTCAGTTTGGAAAACTAATGTTTGAATGTTTCTTCAGTGCTTTCTTTTTTTTTTTTTTTAGTTCAGTACTAAATTTTCATGAATATGTAGGATTTATTTTAAAAGGAGTATGTTATGCTGGTTATTTTCCTTTACATTTCTGTAACTTTACACTAGAGAGTCACAGCATCCACCCTGCTAAATTTTCCACAGAGGAACTGCATAACTCATATTTTTTACCATATTATTAGCTTTTACCTTACATCGTCTTCCTCAGTAGGATCAAGTGTGCTTCATTTTTTGCTGTCAAGCAGACTCCTTCACAACTTTCTCCTTTTTTTCTGGCTTAAGTCTGAACACTTCCCTGTACATGAATACCTTTTCAAAAGATTATCACTGTTAGCTAAAACTGCACAGTTACAACAGCTAGCTTTGAACTCAATGAGAACAGAGAACAATAGGTAAGGTAAACAGAAATAATTTTTTTAAGCACACAAAGATCATGTAAATCTTGTCAAGCTATTCCATTGAGAACTGTAGCACAGGATTAGTTGCCAGAGCCCAGGAATTTCAGCTAGATGTTTATTATTTTTTGGAGAAAGTGATTTCAGAGTTATTAAGGGTGTCTAGCAAAAGAAGATCACTGTCACATGAACTGGAAGGTGAGTGAACGACAGCAAACATCATGGTGAGTGGCAGTAAATAGAACTGAGGGAATACCTGAAGGTGGTAGTGTCTGCGGTGCCTTTGGGACCAGTGTCATTTAGCAGATCTATTATTGATCAGGAAGATGCATGTAAAAAAGAATGATACTGAAATTTGAAGCAGATTGTACATAGAAGAGTACTAGGAACAAACGCAAGTTGTGTAAGGAGAACGGACTATGTATTTTTTGTAGGACAATAAGATGGGGAGTAAGATGTGCCTGGCACTGTTTGCCAACGCTTGATTTTTTGGCAAATCCTACATGGGCTACATCACAACACTGAGGAACTCTGATTTTTGTATCAGCTGTGCATGTTCATGGTTGCAACACTCTCTTCACCTAAAAAAACATCACACAGGCACTAACTACTGTGATTTGAAAGCTTTTGAGAACAATTTCAGGGCTGCTAGACTTTTACAGGACCTGAAAGGAGGTAACTCAAGAACTGATCAACTCAAAACAAAACAAGCCTGAGAAGCCATGGACCAGTTAACAAACCAAAGCTCTCAAACTCGTCCTCTCTTGCTCTTTTGCTTTATCAGGAAGCCCACATTTTAGCTCCTGCTTTCCCAGTATGCTTCTCCTCAAATCCTGAAAAACAGTCAACTTTAAGTGGTACCAGAGGGAATTTCCAAATCCTTTTGAAAAGTGGTCCAACACAGCATGAATCACAAGACTTGCTTTTACAGGAAATGCTGTCTCTGCATCCATAATGAAAAGGAAAACTCCAAATATTGGTACAATGACACTGAGCATTCATTTTTTGAGTTGTTGTCATGGTCTGAGCTGCTAGGAATAAAAATCAGCATGCCTATAAAGTTGCCCGTCAATGATAGTGCTCCTAGGTATGAGCAAACATCATATCTGTTCATCTTATCTGGGATGGGTTTAAGCAAACAGCTTTCATTCTGTATGCTTTCATGGTCAGATACTAGGGGAAAAAAAAAACAACTAAACTATGCTGGGAAGAAAGGCAGTGCAGCACTCTTCATTGCTATTGTAGATACGATTCTGTGGTTCCTTATGCTTTACAAAAATGATGTACATGCACAGAACAGTCATCTGCATGTGGAACTGTTCTTCAGCTGGAGCTAACATCTCTCTAAAACTCTCCATAGTATTTACAAAAAAAAAATCACTACCGAGAGATGCAAATTAGGCCTCCAAATGTAACAGAAGACTATAAATTCTCCTTTTTTTAGCCTTTGTCAAATGCTAATCAGCTAAGTACCTCTGAGACAGTACAATGTAGCTCACACTTTGTTATGCAGAGCTCTTTTTCTTAACCCAAGACTATCTTCTTAAGTGAGTTCATAATTAATGTTATGTTTATTTTGATCCTCTATCTTTGCTCAAGAAGATGGCATCTTGCATGAATTCAGTACATGGAAGCATTCATATTGCCTCAAAACAGCGTTCACCTAGCCCAGCATCTTGCTCATCAATATCTAGTAGTTGCAGCCTGAAGGACGGCTATGAAAAAGTAAGCAAAAAAAAAAAGCCTTCCGCTGATACGTTCCCTTGATATCCAGCAACCAGCCGTTTACAGACCTCAACCACTAATTGCTTGAGTAAGTACTTTGTACTAGACTTTCAGCTGCATGTCTAGCTGTGATTAAAAAGCCCCTAAATCCAGTGTAGCATTGCATGTGGATTTCTGAGTTTAAAAAAAGTCATAAACCAAAGGAATTTTATTATATAATTCATTTTCATTTGTTTCAAATATAAGTACTGAGCTGATGCTTTTTCATCAAAGATTTCACCAAACAACACGGACTACTTTAATTTAGTACCCACTCAGGGAGTGCTACAGACTCCCTTAAAGATGGAGCTGGGACAAATTTCCACTTAGCAAAAGGAATAGGTGTTTCACTCATGCTGTTTGTGGGCTTTGTACAATACCCCAGGACTCTTCTCCTATGCTTTTACATGCACTTAGGCTGAGCACTTCATCCTCACTCAGCTCACGGCTGGCTTAAAAAAAAAGCTTACCACGTCTGTAATAAAAATCCATGTTGCATTGAGAATATTTAACACCATTCTATTAGTAAATCTTCAAAATCTCTAATGTGCCACGATTAATTTTAAGATGTACTGAAAGACTTTCTGTTAAGACTTTGTGGTGGTTCATTCTCTAGTTACTTGCACCTGATTTACACTTAGAAAATACAGTGAATATCCATACAGGTTCACCATCCAGGACACTTCTGTTGTTTCTTTTCACTATTGTATCATAAACCAAAAACAGGGCCCCTACAAGATTTACTGACTTAAACCCCACAGCATAGGTATGAGAGCAAGTTAGCAGTGGTGTAAATTCACTGGAGTCTATTCACCTCCTAGCAGCCAGTCCCATCTAACCGCAGTAGCTTTCCCCAGACTCTATTCAGTGCTGGCACAATCCCCTTCACCTTTCTAAGTTTTTTGACTTTTGAAAGTATTTTGATGAAAAGGAAAAACAAAAAGAAGAAGAAGAAAAAAAATAAGATGATCTCTAAAGGTCCCTTCCTACCATTCTATGAGCCTACGAGTCTATGAAGCTGTCGTTGTGCACTAAAGAACCAACAAATAACCAAAATTCCCCTACAAATAAACCAAGTAACAACTCAAACGAGAGGGCAGAGGAAGGAAACTTCTTGGAAAATAACGGTAGTGTTATTTCGGCAAATGCCTCAACGGGTCACCCGGGTGCGGGAGCTGCGGGGAGGCACGGAGGAGAGAAACAGAGATACAACCCGAAAAGGCAAAGAGCCACGTCTCGGGTTCCACGGGCTTCCGCCGGCGGCCTCAGCGCTGCCGTCGGACGCTGCGAACGCACAGCTCTGCGCGCGCTGTGCGCCGCGGTCCCGGGGCGCGGCTCGGGTGGGAAGGCTGCGGCCGGCACCGCCCCGGGGCCCCGCCGGCCTCCTCCCGCCCCTCGCCCCGTCGCCGCCGCCGGAGGTGTGTTTTCGCGCTGTGCCCCATCAAAGCGTTCTCTGTCATTGAAATATGAGGCCGCTTCCTGCCCGCCGGAGGCCGCTGGCGGGAGGCGGGGATCGGCGGGGCCGTACGGGCACCCGCCGCCGTGAAGAAACCTCTCTTTGTTCGGTGCGGGAGGGGTCGGGCCGGTGCAGCCTCAGACCTGGGCGCGCCCCGCCGCCCCACCCGCGTGTCTGAGACGTCGCTGCAGCTCTGACCCCGGCGCCTCGGGTGCCCCCGCCCGGAGGGAGCGCGGCTGCCGCGGTCCCTGGGGAGCGCCTCGGCGGGGCGCCGGTGGGCGCTCGGCCTACGGCTCCGCCCGTGCGTTCTTGGCACCCGAAATGCCTTCTTTGCGGCTACCTGTGCCTAGCTATTTTACATCAGGGAAATGCCTATTTTTTCACTTTTAATAATAGCCACCAAGCAATAGCCTGATATTTTTAGGCAGTCCCGTTTATTTGTTTGGTTTATTTTTATTCAGTTGCAGCGGGATCTGCTGTGAAGTCTCTGATGAGACACAGCAGTGGCTGACCCCTGCCTGGTGACTGGTAAAAAAAACGATGTCTTCAGATGTGCTTTTGCACCAGGATGTGTTAGGCTCTGGCATTTCCTGATCAAGTAGGATTGATGAGCTGCAGCCTCTTTTGATGGCTCAGGCTGAGAGTTTGACACCCACAATGATAAAAGCTTAGCACGATCCAGGCTGAAAAATTATGTTGGAAAGCTGGAAAGTTGCAGTGGATGTGACACAGTTACATTCTTCTGTTTAGCACTGGAGAAAGGCGGGGATGGGGACTGGGAGGAGGAGATAAAACAAATCTGCAAGACCAAGTTGCCTGGGTTACCTGCATTTTCTAATGTAGCAGAATTTAGAGGTTGGCTATTCAGGCATACATTTCCTACTGCTATTGGAAGACCAGGCATCAAGAACCTTACTTTTTCAAGCAAAGGAAGAAACTACACCTGGTTTCATTTCAAGTTATGTTATTTAGGCCTCAATTTGCACTTGTACAAACCTGTAGTACATCATAAAGGCTTGGCTTTTTTTTCTTTTTGCTTCTTTTTTTGGGGGTGAGGGGGTTGTTTTTGTTTGTTTGTTTAAATAACAGGCTATATTGGGGATACAATGACAGCCCTTTCTGCCTGCAATTGTAGGAGGTGAGGTTTAGTGTGTATGGTTTTCATGCATTTCGGGGGTTAAAGCCACATATTGCATGGATTTTAGCAGATTTCTTTGGGATTTTGTGTCTCTTGATGTGAAATGCACCATATTCCAGAAATTTTTGATGCTGGAGGAGCACTTTGACCTGAGGTGATGTTTATAAATTGCATAAAGTATTTGGGCCAACAGTTGTCCAGCTTTAGGGTTTTGTGATGCCAGCACAGTGAGCAAGGAGTGTTCTGGATTTGGGGTATAATAAGAGAAGCAGGGATTGTTTCCCGGATTAATAATTCAATTGGAAGTTGGAGGGTGAAAAGAAAAACAGGACAGGATCCTGTTATGTCCACCAGTTTCCATCTCACAGTTCACCTCCCACCTTTCAAGCATCACTTTCTCCTCATCTGGAACCACATTCCCACCCTCAGAGTTAACGATAGGGTGGGGGGTAAATAAGGAGTGGGGGCTGGGAGCTAGCAGAGGCAAGTGGTCAGAAGTATCATGTTTCTCAGGGTGTTACACACTCTAAAGCCCTAAACTCAATGATCCTTTTAGGGGGAACACTATCAACTTTTTCTTCCTTCCCCCC
>WBNH01001384.1:11117-102055 GCA_013401255.1 Urocolius indicus
GACCTGAGGGGCGAGGACAGGGACCTGGAAGGGACAGTGTTCAGAGTGGGTGGGTGTGGGTGTGTGTGAGAGAGAAACCGCTTGTGTGGGTTTATTTTTTCCTCTCCTTCCTGGGGTCTGAATGGAAAGCACGTTGAGCTGTAATTAAGACATCTTGGAGGCGTACTTAACTCATGACGTGTTGCTTTTCTTTTCCTCTCGGTGAGAAAGTGACTCTCTCTTCTCTGAATCAGGTCCTCTGCCACCCAGAGCCACAAAGAGACATTCGGGACATAGGCACGCACACGCACACACTGACTTAAGGTGAGCACCAAAAACTTCCTCCACACTTCGCTGTCCTCTGTTTCGAACTGCTGAAGAGTCCTGAGAGCATCTTAACTCGGGAGCTCTGCACAAGGTAAAAAAACCAAAACAAACCAAACTTTTGGGAAAGTTTTTTACTGCTTTATTTCTCTAAGTCAGATCCTGTAAGGGATCCTGTAAGGAATGTTTGTAGCATCAGCTCTAGTGCTGCACTGAAGGGATTTTCAAACGATCTGAATTGGCAGCTAAGTCGGAGGGCGAGGGCAAAAGACAGATTGAAACTGGCTAACATCAATGTGTTTGACTTTAAGTGCTCTGTGTTACCAAAGGAGAGATCATATTGCAACTGCAGATTCCATCTGAAAGACAAAAGTTGTATACTTCTGCTCTGTGGCTTCCTCCTATGGGATTATACATTTCACAGAGATTTGTCTTTCTTAAGGGATTTCTTCATGAAGTCAGATACTTTTAGAAGTTTTTAGAATGTGGGAAAAGGACAGTAGATTGAGCAAGAATTTCAAGGGCTGGAAATAGATTTGCATAAAGTAGGACCATTCAGTTAGAAGGAAAAGTTTGTGATAGGATGTAATAACTTACATACTGATGTCATATTTGACTGTTTATTGTCAGAGAAATCCTGAGTAACAATTGATAGGAGTTTCTCTGTCGTCTCCACTCACCTAGAAAGTTGGGATACCACAGCATTTTGAATGCATAGCTGCACATTAAGTGGTCCATGGCTATGATAACTGTATTATTTTACTGTCTGTTTATTGTTTGGAGTAGGTGAAATACATATAAAGCTGTCACTTAGAATGTTTTTCATGGCAGAACTGCTTATGTGGTAGGTTTAGATATATTGCTATTTGTATATCATTAAAAAGAAGATTGATTACTATTACAGTCATCCAGGGCAGAAAATATTACTGTGTGATGTCATGTAACTGATGTAACATCTTCAGGAGATTCTGGGAACCTAACAGTATGCACAGGACAATATTGTAGATTATTAACAGCAATGAGTTTGTATTAATAGCTATCAAGACTGTTTTAGTGCCTAAATGTAGAAAGATTCCTGTTGTTTTGTTAGGAAAACATTGTTAGGAATATGTATGATGTGGTAGTTGATAACATAGATGCAGTGAGGATGTGTAACTATGGATACACACCCTCTCAATGGACACTTTCTATAGTATTTTCAGCACATGGAGAAATGTATCATAAACAGAAAATTTATTGTCAGCTCCTATGGAGAGGGAACCAGGAGTAAGCAGTCTCATGCCAAGATATGTCACACAGAATGCCAAATCCTCGTGCGACAAAGAGGCAGCTCATGCTTCCTTGGTTTTTCATATCTAGTAGAGGCAAATCTTTAGCTCCCATAAAGCATAGCTGAATGGAACTACTCTGAATGCCTTATCAGAGACTCCAACCCTGATGTACTTACCTGTATTACATTTAGTGACAGAGGGAAAGGGAAGAAAGAAGGTGGCAGGAAGGAGCAAGAAGAAAGTAAAAAAGATTAATTTGTGACTTTTTTTAACATAACAGCTAAAGCAAAATGGGAAATAATTTTGTAGAGAGTAGCTTTTTCAAGTGCACTGATCAAAACACTGTTGGTCTGCAGTGAAATGGTGCAAAAAGTCCCATCTTCCTAATAAGATTCCTGAATGTATAAGCAAATTTCAATAAGAAAGAGAAAAAAAAAAAAAAAAAAAAAAAAGAAGCCTGTGTCATTATGGAAGAAAAATATTATCCATAGCAGTGTTCTCTTCAAAGACATGACTGACAGTGTAATTCACAGCAAGGCATCTTTTCATTATAAATCTGACGGTTTCAGTTTCCTTTTATTTTCAGTTACCATGGTTAAAACAACTAGCAGCTACTGAAAAGACCCTAAAGTAGCACAAAGGCTGAGGTCTGGGGGAAAGAGGTTGCAAAAAAAAGGCTGGAGGGCTTCTGTCACATGCTGCAGTGCATCTTTTACAGTTTGTAAGGAGAAGAGTGTTTTCTACTGCAGATCCCCAGTCTCTCTGATTTTATACTGATATGTGACTAAAATAAATGTTTTTGTCTGCTACTGATCACAGTCTGGAGGCAAAAGAACTATTACCAATACTTACTTAATCAAGTCACTTAACCTCCTTGCACCTCAGTAAAAATCTGGAAATAATATTGACCAACTTTTGAAAAGGTTGTAGATTGTTTTGAGATCTTTAAGCAAAGAGTGACTTTGCAGTTGCTTAGATTGAAATATGTTCCAGGTTTTCCAATTTACCACAAGGATTAAAGTGTGAGAACTGAAATTAATATTTGCTGCTTCTCATTTGCCTTTTCATTAAAGGGGTTGTTAAACTATCCTTAGACGTGGAAATACTTTGCATTTCTGTTTCATTGTAAACCTGAGAGTGTATTTCATTACTTAAAACTCTCCGAAAATAAAAAGTTTTAGAGAAAAATAATTTTGATGTGACAAGCTGCTTCTGTTGCTTGTGAGGAAGTATTAGACATTCTGTCTCTGCTGTTAGTAACTGTGGCATACATTACTGCACTTGAAAAGGTAGCTTGTAACTTGTAGGTAACAAAATGTTCTTTGGGGAAAAAGAAGTCTGCATATACTTAGAATTTCAATCAATGGTGTTTAAGGAGGATTAGAGGAAACAGCTGGCTAAACAAACATTAGGTGTAGCGTGGACGCAGTGGTATAAATTAATAATGCAGTTCTTTATCTGCTGTATGAATGGGAGGTTTTGTGGAGATAAGATGACCTAAACATGGTCACTGTATGCCACCTAGTGGGCTTTGCAAAGAGCATGTCCAAAGAGTTTTCTTTTATTCAGAACATCTGTAGCTAATTCAGGTAACTTCACTGAAAATGGTTAGTTTCATTCAGTTCCACTATTTAAAAAAAAAGGTTTTTTTTTTCCATATATTTTTAGAGGAAGTTTTTCTGCTTTTTAAGTGCCTGTTAGATCTGATAAAAATTAACTATGTCACCTGTTATTTAACATAATTTGCCATTTACATATATTTTCAAAGATTTTTTAAATCATTCAGCAACAAATAGCCACAAAATAACACTTAATTTGACATACTGAGCTGTTGTAAAAGTAAAGAGAGTTCTGTACAAGTATTGTGGCAGAAGAAGCTATGTTCAACAGTAAGGATTTCAAAACTCCTTCCAAAATTCCTTTAACATAGAAGATGTGCTTTTTTTAAATCGCCTTTTGTTTTGTCCCTGAATATTTTGCCAATGATAGACATAGACAAAGTAAATGTCAAATTATTTCTCAGGGACAATAAAAGGTCATAAACCCTCTCCATCTTCTTTTTCTGTGCATGTCATTTATCTCCGCCTTTCTCAGACCTCACACACGCTTACTGCTTGGACTGTCCTTTTTATTAGGGAAAGGAAAATTGCTTTTTGGTCCACTGGATTGTTTATTTAGTCATAGATGTTCAGGTGCTATAAATTCTTGTAGCTCTAAAATATCCCATGAGATGACAAGGTTTTAAGTAAGCATACATCATTCTGGATATACTTGGTGGCTATCTTTATGTTACGTGACCAGATTACATGCTTCTGTTCCTAAGCACTAAAATATCACTATCATCACAGCTTCCACTGCAGTCATCTCCTAGGCACCTAAGCCAAATGATGAATCGATGGTTCTGATCCTAACATTTATCAAGTGCCACAGCGGCTACTGGAGCAAAGAAGTCTTAAAATACTTGGCAAAGTCAAGCTCCCTGTGCTTCACTTCCTCCTGATTTTCATCACTGTCTTAACAGTAAATCAAATGATAACATCACACTTGGCAGAACAAAAGTATACCTGTGTCTTTCTCATTAGCTTTAAATACAATTTTTGTTTGTTTGTTTGTTTTATTTATCACAACAGAATCAAAATCTTAAACTTGATAAATGGCTCTGAAAACAAACATGTAAAACATGCATTAAGAAGACACAGAGAAGTAATCTGCATTGAGTACTTCAGAACTTTTCTCAAGAGTTGTATGAAATATTACCAGAGGAGGCTGTTAACATGGCACAGGAGTTAATGGCTAAAGTAAGAAGGAAATACAACTTTCCGTTGATCAGCTGAAGTTTATAAAGCCTAGGAAGGTAAAATACCATGGCAGCAAATGGGCTAATTGATTTTGATGCTATGCTTCTTAGGTGGTTACTTTTCTTTTTACCTTTGCCTGGCCTGGTAATGTGAATCACTAGAGCCAATAATGGGACCAACTGTATTACAGAGAATCTTTGCAGGGCCACAGACTCTCCCCAGGGACCAAGCTTCCCTCTAGTGTCACTGGCACACAAAGTCACTGGCATTTCCTAGAGCAGGACACATCAGAAGTTATGGTAGAATCTACAATAGTTAATTGTCTGGCATAATAGAAGTAAAATCATGAGACCAGAAGAATGTCCCTGGATACATGCCTCTTGCTGCAAAAAATGTCATCTTGGCATTTTTCTAATAGCAGAAGACTATTATCTTGAGAAAGCTTTCCATTAATAATATGTCCCAATTATTTTAAATACTTGTAACTTACAAGGAACATCTGGACAATGGTGATAGGTCAGATTAAAATGTATTTAGCATAAATCTTTAGTAGAAGAAAACAAATGTTTCAAACTACTCCAAAGGAAAAAGAGGGAAAAGTTATTCGGAGGTAGTTGAAGTTTGGGTTTGATCACTTTTGGTCCATACTTTTGCAAGTGGATGTATTAAGTCTGGCTTCATTTAGGGATTTTTGATATTATGTTAATTTATACTGTTTCTATCATGGAACCTCATAGCTTATCATCTAAAATGTATCAAGAAGTATTAGTGCATATTACCAAGAAATATACCAGCATCTGTTGTGACTAACATTTCTTTATATTCAGAATTCTTTTTCTACAATAATGGCTATACACATAGAGAAGAGGCAGCCTATGTGCATGTATATGTTTATATATGCACACACATACATAAATATATGTATGTATGTTTGTGTATATATGTACTTGCATGCCCTATTAGAATGTGTAATTTATTTTTTGGAGCCTGGTGTTTGAAAATTGATTGTGTAAGATGGCATGTACTGTTGGTTTGTAGTTTTTAGCATACAGACTGCTACACTCCATTGTTTTAAAACTGATGATTCATTGTTCTGCTAGTTAGTGGCTACTGCTGCTTGGCACTTGGATTTTGGAAGATCATTTACACAAAAGGCATGTCACAGTACCACTGTGCTGTGAGGTTCTGAACCAGCAAAACAATACAAAAGCTACTTATGTTAGGAATTCAGGGAAATCGATAGAAATTCAGACAGAGCTCAGTGAATAAAACTATCATGTATTTGCACAAAGGTATCCATAACATCACACCTGACTGATCAAAAAGCAGTAAATAAAGCTCCTAACCTGCAAATCTCTTTAACTTCCTAGTCATAAGTACCTCAGTGATGTCAATAAAGTGTTAAGTAAAACTTTACATTTACAAAGAGTAAAAGAATCAAGACTTGCACCTGTGGAATCTCTGTGCAGAAGTACTTTGTAGGAAAAAAAAAAACCTTTCATTGCTAAAATAACTTTCCAAACTCTTCAACTGGAACCAAGTAACTACTCATCAATTTATTAATATCTGAGAAAATATATAGTACACCCCAAGCAGTCTTTTCCATAAACATATTTTCAAGCAAAAGAAAAACCCAATGCTGAGTCACATAGAAAAATATTGCATAGAGATGGGAAAAACACATTGCAAATGTTCCTATTTTGTAATAGCTGTGAAAATATTGTAGCATTGGGTCCAACCAAGAGATTTGTCAGAACCATGTCAGAGAAAAATAATGTTACAGTGGGTGCAGTAGTGATTGTACTGAAATTCCAGTGATACTTGTGTGTTGCAACTACAATAGACTGTAATGGTGCTGCCACCTTCTGATAGATGCTGCTTATTGTCTAAGGTAATTTGCCTCCAATTCCTGACACCCAAGATGCTGTACATACAGTGGTGAAGCTATGCAATTTTAATTTCATGTATAACTCGAAAGATCAACGAGCACATTGTTATTTTCAGGTAAATTATGTTTCTGGATTTACAATTGTCTGAAGCAAAATGTCAAGTTTTTTATTTGTTTGGGAGTTTGGCTTGGGTTGGGTCTTTTTTTGTTCAGATGTGGCTGTATTTCTTTGGTTTGGTCCAAGCACATCTTCACTAATCAGTTGAAACAAAATGTGGTTAGATTCAGTGATCTTAAAGGTCTTCTCCAACCTAAATTATTCTAAAAACTATTAATTCAGTGACTTTGTATTTGTCTGGTTGTGCATATGATGATATGTCAGGTCACATATGTCATGCTGTTTTGATGTACTTTGTGTGCGTGATGACTATCTCTGTGATCCAAGAACAAAAGAGAGGGAGTAACGATGTCAATCTCTCAACTATTCTTCAGATTTTGCACAGCTCAAACAGTGAATAGAGAGGGTGGTAATTCAGCTGTTATTGTTGACAAAAATAGCTACAGTCTACTATGTTTTACTTTTAAATATTGATTAAAAGTCTTGTTAAATCAAGTTATACCCTGGCCACGTTGTACTGCAGATCTGTTATTTCAAATGCTCTTGAAAATGAGAAAATATACAGCGGTCAATTAGTTTTAGCTTTTGCTAAAAAAGTAGACTATCAACATATTTGAGTGCCAGGGTAAGAGGCACCATGTTGAGAGTGATCTACACAATAGCAAATGGCACACTGATGTGACTGCTTCTTGTGCTGATTTGAAATGACCTGGTCTCTTATGCCCTGTGCATAAGAAAGAACATAGTAGGAAACAGGTAGAAGCACCATTACTACTACAGAGATTATATGCCTCTCCTTCAAGCCTGTAAACCCCATGCCAGAGAAAAAACAGTTATGATCCAAATGTGTGACGTGCTTGTTTCATTCTGACAACACAAAATAGAAAAAGCAGAAAAGAGCAGATAGAAGAAGAATGTCTGTATTGGAGCCAAAGGTGATGTGCAATGAAATAAACAATGATATGTGCTAGGAAATCCAGCAGGAAAAAAACCAAAACCATTTCTAACACAGAATCAGAATAGATCAGAAGAATAATTGAAACATTTATTGATGTGTCTGAATGGTTGTCTTTAATACCAACATTTGGTCTTTTAACCAACAAATGGGTTGTTGCATGCAATTTAAAGACATTTAATTCTGTTTTCTCCCATGAGCAGGCTAAGAGAAGCATGCAACTGTTAGATTTTTCCAAAGCAACCTCCACATCTGATTGCATGTGCATGTTAATGTATATTTCACTCTGTTCAAATCAGACAACAATAAAGACTTTCAAATAGAGTAAGGCATTCCCCAGCAGGATGGGAGAATGATAGTGGCATGTATAACATCTTCATAAACAAGCTGGGAAGGTATTGTCTTGATAAAACTGGTGTGACATGTTTTCAAAACTGGTTAGGAAATCAATAGCTCACTGTGAAAACAGAAGGATAGATCAAATGGGATTTTGCTGGGGATAGTCAGCTTTGATACACTTTAATATTTTCATTAGTAACTTGGATAACAGAATAGAATATATGCTTCAATTTTTAGAAAATACAAGGTAGAATTATTTTGGAAACTCTAATTTTAAGTTAAATGTTCATAAACTGGATAAAAAATGGTAAAGAAAATATTTTTAACAAATAGAATGTCATAAACTGAAGCAGAAAAAAACAATCTACAAAGATGAATAAATTTTAAGGTCTCATTTGAGACCTTAGATTAAAATATTGAAGGAAGGGCACAATAATAACATTTAATTCTTAAAAAGTGCTACAAAGATAAAATAAATCATCTGCTTCCTATGTCTGTAACAGAGCAACGCAGAAGTAATACGTGTATATTTCAGGAAGAAATATTGAAGAAAGAGATTTGTAAAAGATAAGACAGCTCAAGCAAAGATTGCTGGGAAAACCTGTGCAGTCTCATTGTTTCTGTTTTCAAGAATATATTGGAGAGAATGAATAGGAGCAAGAAGGTAGTGACTACTTTTATTTTTTTATTGGACAGCTTTTCTACAATTCTACTGAATTTGATAATCTGATATTTTTCTTTGGAAGAAATACTTTTGAAAATTATGCCTGCTTCAGCATCTAAGCAAGCAGAAGAGTATTCAATAAAATGTAAAGAGGTTAATGAGTTTTCACAGTTTGTGTCTCATTGAAGATAACTCATTTTTCTGGAATGTAGTAATTTAAATACATGATCTTTGCAGATACAGTTGAGTCCAATCTGGCTTCAAATCTCAACTGAGTAAATGAAGTTTGAGAATTACTTATTTTTAATCACTTACTGCAGATCTGAGACAAAAGAAGCATCCTCACCTATGCATATCATTGCACTGAGCCATTCATTTTAGGTAGCAAGAAACGGGAACTTTAGATTGAATGTTTTTCAAGAAGTATCAAGAAACAGAAAAAAATATGCAGAGAATTATGAGATAACATCACTTGAATAGAACATTGCCAAAGAATAATGGCTATCTATCAGAAAATTAAAGCTGCTACATTTATGGAAAACACTGAAGTGATAAGGAAAGCATAAACATTTATTTTGAGATGAGGAGACATAGATTTTGTCACGTCTCATTATAAGGGTGACTTGTTTTTCATGTATCTGATGATTGATGCAGATCCTATTATTTTATCCAAGGAACGTTGGTTCAGGACTGCACCACTGCTGAGTTACTACCATTTCTTTGTTTGGTCTTCAGCCTTTTCCTGACATTATACTGGGGAAATGTGACTTTCTATTTCTAGCTGATTATGAGTTTCAGCAAATCTGTATTTATGTCTGTGACTTGCAATGTACCGAATAGTCATCTCAGAAAACAACCTTTCTTCTGCAGACAATGATATTCTTTTTTTTTTTTTTTATTGCTTCAGAAACTATCATGGAACTATGATCTACAGGTTTTGTGGTTTTTTTGTAGATATATTAGTACCAACTGTCCAGTTTATATTGATCTTCTTACATAAAAGTTAAGTAAAATCTTAGAGATGTAGTGTGATAATGGAGACTACCTATTGGAAGGCAAGAGCTCACTGTAACAAAAAGAGAGAAATTGGGGTCTGAAATGTGGAAGCAGACCATTTTTGAGATCCTTTGTCACCAAATAGCCAGTGTAGCATATTTCTTGGATCAGGTTTGAATATGCCCTAAACTGTGATTTTAAATCATTAGAAATCCAGGGTTTTGGTTCAAAAATTTTGTTTTTCTATATTCTAAGTCCACAGAAATGCCACCTATTGGCAATGGCTTTTTTTGTCAATGGAGTCTGATCATTTCTACTTCAGGGAAAATTATATTACTTTTTATTCCTGTGGGTTTAGGGTGTATATTGTTATTTTAGGAAAACTTGCAAATCTAAAACAAATTGTAAAGGCCAGTTCTGTTTCTCTATAGGTACATAAGCTTTTCCTAGACTTCAATAAGGACAACAGAGCACAAAACAAATATGTGTGGGTTTACCTCAAAGAGAATTTGGTTCATATTTCTCTGCCATGGGAGATTAAATATGGCAGATGGCCTAGAAAACATAACAATCTATGCTTGGAATTCTCATAACATTTTGTGGGTTTGTTTTATTAGGTCATCAGTTTTGAAGTCATAATATTAGATAAGAGTCTTTGCTCTTATTAAGTCTTTTTGGCGTTTATACTCACAATAGAAGGCCTGAATTTGTGAAGTACGGAAATAAATTAGAGCATCTCAACCACATTATTTGGTCTAGCAATTCTCAGTTACTGGATTCAGTGAGACTGAAAGGGGCATTCACATCTCAGTGGTGCCCAATGACAGCAACAGGAGGCAAGGGACTCACACAGAAATTTTGTTTAAACATAACAGAAAAATGGGAAGGTAACTGAACACTGGAACAGGTTGCCCAGAAGTGGTGGAATCATCTCTGTTCTTAGAGACAGTCCAAACCCAACAGGACACCAACCTCAGCAACCTGTTCTATCTGACTCTACTGTGAGCTGAGAGGTTGGACTGTATGGTCTCCAGACACCTCTTTCAACCTCAGCTAATATTTTATTATTTGTCTCTTACAGTCAAATTCATATTTGCCCATGTGTCATCTAGACTTTTGGTACTGAAGAGAAAAAGTAATTGATTTTTGCTTAAAAAGGGCTATGGGTCCTTTCTTGGCTGCTTGGATACACACGAGCACAAGAATAAAGAAGGACAAGATATAACAAAATTATGCCAGGCCTTCACTCTGGCAGCATTTTTTGATGCCATTCAAGAAAAGAGGAAGAATGGTGAAAGTACTGGGAAAGGAAGAAAAATAATTACAGTATTGCTTTTCCTCAAACAAGAGTAGAAAGTTGTGAGAAGAAAGCTTGCCCTTTCTATGCCTGGTAAGTACTGTTGTCCAGTGTCAAACAGTCATTTTAAAACCGTTTAGCAGAATCTAGAGAAGCAAGCAAAGAAAGAGCATTCAGAAAACATGAGGCTCATTTACACTATGTTTCCCAATTGACTCTTCAATTTCCAATCATGCAGCTCTTAATTGCTCATGGCTTTGACCTTTAATGCAATTCTCCAGCTCTAAATTGATCAGCATCTCTATTTTGACTTAGGAAACTATGAGTACTTCATGGTTGATTCCATGCTAGAAGAGCCTTTTGAAATGTTATCTTTCATCTCAAAATGACTTCAATATATTCCATATAGCATATTGCTTGGACAGTGAGGAATGAGCAAACAGATTCGCCTATGATCCTGACCTTTGCTTTCCTTTTTCTGAAATAATATCACAGTAGAGGATAGCCAAAGGCCCATAGGCACAAAATAGACCATTAGAAACAAGTTAGTACTTACTGTATTCTTCTAAGACAGTTTATCATTTCACTGATGCAGGAATTCTAATAAGGTTACAAGCCACGCAACTGTACTGAGAAGCTGAAGACCAGCACCTTACTGCTTACATCTCCCCACCACAGAGACTGAGAATTTCTTGGTGCACGATGGAATGACCATGGAGGACTTACAGAGAATCATTATTGCCATCTTAATTCCTTGCTATTTGAAAGGAAGAATTTGTTGCTGTACTGGCAGAGAGAATGTAACACAATACTAACTTGAGATTCGGGCATCTGAAAAGATATATTAATTGTTATATTTTAATTATACATTACTTGCAATAAGGAAGAAAGTACTGTTGAGTAGTTAAAACATTTTACTGTAAAGACATTTCACTGTAGTTTGAGAAGCATAGTTTTAGTTCTCTGCTCAGACTTAAACGTCTGCAAGACCTTGAATAAGGTGAGAGCTTTTAGTCTTTCTTTCCACCATCTATGAAAATGAGATTATGAAAGTTCCCCTCATGCAAACTAATCTAGTCCTAATCATCTCCGATGGCATTGGTAGAGATTATAATAAAAGATAGCTAGAGGAACTTCATAGACAGTACACCTGTATCATCAATTATTGCTCTGTTGATACCACATCATTGCTTTCCTGCTAAACTCATGGTTCCAAAGGGGTTTATGAGCTTTCGTGCAACATTGAATCATAGCAAGCTAGTCACTGATTCCAAACCAGTTCCTATAGAAGCTAGAATAGTTCTTAGAACTTGTATTGCTTGGGGCTATCATCTTCTACAGTGCTTCAGATACTCATTATTCCAAATAAGGAAGAGAGGCCTGCTTATTAAACACTACAAGAAAGTAAGGAGATTAAAAATTGTAGTGTAGCTAAAGAAAAGAATTTAGATAGCCTGACAGTACTGGAATTTGTATCGTTTTTAAAACTGTCATCTTCTGACCCAGAAAGTTTTCATTTTGCTTCTGGAAAAAACCAACAAACTACACAGAGAAGCTGGGGAGGAGGGAACCCAAAACACAACAACAAAAAGAAACCTATAAAAAATTCATACAGCTTGTCACTTGTATTTACATGTATTTTTGTGATCAAATTTTAAACTAAAAAAATGAAAGAAAGAATTTTAAAAAATTAATTATGGAAATTGGTGAACATTTTTCAATGCAAAGGAACTCTATTCATCTTATTTAAGATATAGAGTGTGAGAATGTAGTGCATTTACTTTACAAAGATATGGACATCTACACAGTAGAAGGCAAATAATCTGGTCAAGATGCTTTGAGCAGTGAGGTTATTATTCTATATGAAGAAGACCAAAAAGGCAGTGCAAGGTCATGCTTTGGTGAAAATAGTCATGTAGCTTTCTATGATTTACTTTTCCAAAGGTTAATACAACAGCCTGAAAAATGTTAAAGAATCAAAGACTGCATATGCAAATGTCTTCTTGCTCATTGATTTCTATGCCAATAATATTCCTTATGATTTTCTAACTTTTTGATCTCTTGGAAGCATATATAGATTCTGAAATTATTAATTTATATTTTAATAGATAATGGGAATACTTCTAGATAGGTGATACTCTGTATTCAAAATGGGTAAAATTATTTCATGTGTTGGCCACCAACATCATCTGACATGTCAATATGTCACATATTCTACTCTACCACCTTAGGTGGATCGCTGCTGATGTAAAGGTTTCATTTCCTCATGTGCTGAAGAAAGGATTTAGTTGTCAGAGGATGTAGTCTTCTCTGTGTGAAGGCATTATAAGGTGGCTAATTCAAGTTTGAGAAAGTTAAACTTGGCAAACCAAGCTTCTCGTTGCACTAAGTCCTCATTTAGCCATACCACTTAGGCATTGACAAGCTACAAACCCTACACAGAGCTCTAGCCTTGGGCAGGGTTCTGCTGTCAATCTTTTCTCAAGTGGTGTTCAAACCTCTTTGGCAAACACTATCTTCAATCTGACCAACTAACACATGCCTAGGCCATTGGGTTGACTCAGCCAGCACTCTCAGCCTTGATCTGTTGATTTCCTGATATTTTTTCTGTAATTATGTATTTGATGAAGGTTTCACAAAGTACAGTTCCTGGCATCTTAGTCATGAAGGTTTACCACCAAAAAGCAGACAATGAATTTTGTAATTCCAAGGAGAATGGTTCAGACCTTTTCCTGGTCAAGCATCTTTTACCATAGGAAAGGAACGGAAGAGAGAGAGGGGGAGGAAGGTATGGAAACCTGTCTGCCCAGGCACTGGATGGAAAGCAACAACAGGGAGAGCAACTGCTGCACTTGGGCAGCTGCAGCTAGCCCTCTTGCTCCAGCAACATCCACTGTTCCATTTGCCCTCAGGAGCAGAGATAACATCTGCATTTCTCTTGAGGTCCGGCATAGGCAAACAACACAGAGACCATGCCTCTTCCAATAGTCCTAGCAACTATCTGTGTGCATAAGCTGCCCTGAGCCACCTTTGATGGTATACATACCAAAGAAGCTTGGCTCTTCAACCACTGCATTTAGAAATGAATCTCCCATCACCCATGTCAAATGTTCCTCTATATTCCTCTTACTCAACCTGGTCAGTGCATATTTATTTCATGAGGAGCTTTGGGCTAGGGCACTGGCTTGCACATCATTAAATGCACTCCCAAGGTGCTTTGATATTAACTCCAGTTTCAAGCTGAGCATTTATTGCATAAGATTATATCAGAGATTTTAGAGAATTTACAATATTCAGGATTTTAGTGTGAGGACATTTATGACTTTGGAGTTTCAGGAAAGCCAACATGAACTTGAGCAAAGTGATCAATGATGCTTTGAGAAGTATAGTATCTGATCTTATCCTCATTTTTGGTACACATGATACACACCATAGCAATGTGACAGAAGTGGAGCAGAGAAATCTTACAGCTTTGGGGTTTTTTTTACATGTCGGTTATGCAGAGAATCCTAAATATGACAATATATGCAGAAGGTGACAAACTCCATTTGCTGTGTGTGTGTGTTCAATGACTGCTTGCTGTGCTCTGCTCAGAGATATTGTACAGAGTCACCATGCAACTCAAGGAGCTCGTTGCCAGAATACATTTTCATGTCAGAATATTGCCTGTGTTAGTTTGCACCACTGAAAATTTTTGCTGAGTTTATACCATGTCTCTATAGTAAGCTCTAGATGTCTCTTGTGTAAGTATTAACCTTTATTTTAGTGATGAAGTATAGATAGTGTTGCTTATCCATTACTTTTGCATGCCAAATACCAAACAATATTTGTCTTTGACAGTACCTACTATTCTGTTTTGCCAGCTCCAAAGAGTTGGATCACTTTTCCTTTTTTTCTGATGGCCAGCAAAATGGAAGCTGTGCTTACAGATGTTATTGTCCTTATCTTTGTCCTTGTAAAATGTTACAAACTAACAGTCTCAAATGCCTTCAAACACTTTAAAAAGGTTTACCTTAGGGTTTTTTTGTTTAGTTAGTTTGGTTTCATAAGTTTTTGGGTTTTGGGCTTTTAGTTTTTTTTCCAGGTAGTAGCATTGTTTTAGGTGTTTTAGAGGACCTATTTCTAGACAACCTAGGGAATGCTAAGTAGTTAGCTTTCATTATCATATTTTCTTACCGTGTAAACACAAGAAAAGAGAGTTTTCAAGCTTGAGGTGAGCACACAGGTGGAAGCACAGTGGAAAATGTTTAGAACATTTCATGAAGAGAAGGACTGCTTCTGAGGAAAAGTAAAAAAAAAATTACTCTGAATAAAATCACAACTGACTGAGAAGGTGTAGGTGCTTAACAGCCACAAAAGTTTGAAGGGAGCACAGAGAGGTTAGATGTTAAATTGAAGGACACTGAGCTGTAGATCTGGCTATTTTTTCTTCCTGGGATTTGCTTCTTATTATGCCATGGCACATCAAGGAACTGCACTGTATTGCTCACTAAGCAACAAGTGTGAGGCCTTGCACTGCAAATATATCTTTTATTTCCTGTCTGAATAATATTATGGAAGAAGTTTTTTCTAAAATGTTTTTAAAAGGTAAATAAATAGTAAATAAATGATAGAAATTATGAAGAATTATAAAGAAATAAGTCAGCAATAGTCCAAATAATGTTTCTGCATTTAGAGCACACAATGAAAGCCTATGTTGCAGTCAAGGTGCTATTTATAGCTTGTACATTCAGAGTTTATACTAGAAATGAGTTTAAAATGGAAAATATGTCAGGTTATGAGTGTGCCAGCATCCTTCTTCCAACAAAATCTAATTTGAGACATTTCAACTGAGGTGTTTGCAGCAGAGTGCTAGTGGTGAAGGCTTTTTTTTTTTTTTTTCTTTTCTTGGTGACAAATTTGAAACCATAAAATATGTGTGCCAATCCTTTTATAGTAAAAATGAAGGGAATTTCTTGGCTCTTAAATAGCATCTGGGTTTGCAGCCTTTGATGTCCCAGTTGTAAAATGGAGGTCACCCACTAACTCACACAGTAACTGTAAGGAGCAGTGCACAGCCACAGCCCTTTCTCCATTCTTTCTCCAGTTTTGATTTTCTCTCACTGTGGTTCCAAGAGATGCCATCTGTTGCAAACACTCTCTGCTTTATGCAGAATGGTCTGGTTACTGGCAATTTCTGGGTGTGAATGTTAGTCTTCAGTCCTGTTCACAGCCTCAATTGTGTCAGCAGGGAAACTACAGTCCCCTCTGCAGTCATACTTAAGCTCTTACTGCCAGAATCTGGACTACAGTCTGCTTTACTCAGTATAGCATTTATACATTTAGAATTATGTAACAGCTGACAATGGTCTGTCTTCCCCTAGGTGACCATGTAAAGCACATCAAGAACTGAAGTCAATAAGATGCTCAGCCAAAAAGTATTCCTGTCCTCTCCCCCAGCTCCTCACTCACATTCTTAGAGAAAAAAAAAAAAAAAAGTAAAAAGTTTTGTTGATGCAATTGCTTTTGCCTTCCCATAGAAAAGAAAGTATCACGTGTCTTTAATTGTTTTTCTCTGCAGCACATCTAAGACACTGTGATTCCCTGAGAGCAAAAAGCCTCTGGTATCTAAGGCAGGAATTGTTCTATCTTAACACCATCAAAGATCAAAGCTAAATGCTGTGAGTTAGCCTAGAAGCGCAAGGAAAGTGGTCCTTACTCTACATTTCTTTAAAACAGATCCATGACTATGCCTCAAAAGATGTGTCATGTAAATTCCAGATGAAAATGGCAGGGTTCAAAGGCATTATTAATTCTATGTAGTGTAATCTTTTAGTGGCATTTTGGAGGTGTGAAATTGTTCTTCCCTAAATGCAGTCTTTATGCTTTTATGTCTCTGTCACATTTAATTAGAGGAATGACCTGATTTTTTAAAAATAGATTTCTACTGTCTATAGCATTTCCAATGAGACTAGATTATTAAAAAGCTCATTTATTATATATATGCATTTCAGAATATTTTATTTTGAAGCTCAAGGAAATAATTTTAAAATAGTTTCCATTCCTGAAAGTGACCAAAAGGCAGAGGTATTTTATGAGATCATTATCAAGTGTTGACCAGTCAAACAGTGTTTTAAAACCTTGTGCTGAATTCAGTGATATTTTCTTTACTACTTTTTGCTATGGTACTAGATATGGCCCCTAAAATGACAAACGTTTTTCCCCTTGGATATGCAGTCCCTGTGAGAATGTTAAAACAGGTGTTGTACATTAATAACCCATTTTAGAAACAGATTAACCATTATACAAGTATGAAGGAGGACTGGGAGTGGAGGTTGCATCTGGAACCTGCTCAAGTCCATCATGTAAGTTTCCAGTACCAGAGAACAGCAAGTTAATAATTTGCAAATAAGTATTCACTTTCTGCCCAGGATACATAATAACTATGTAAGTATTCATTCTTTCTTCAGAGCAGATAATGTGTCTTCATGATTCAAGAGTAAAAAAGGGAGACAAAGTATTTTATTGCTGATTCCGTGTTTGGTAATTTCTTTCCTTGTCTCAAGTAGACGTCTCTAGAAAGAGAATGTAAAAATTCCTGTATGCTGGTTTGTATTACCAAATTTTACCAGTGAAGTCATGCCAGCCAAAAGCATATCTTGCTTTGTCTGGGTATGTTCAACAGCCCAGGTCTGAATTATCATACAGGCATATGTACATATACATATACTTGTATGTGTACATATATATTTGTAGCACTGTGTATATATACAACAGGAGACCTAAGATGACTTTTACCATTTTTTTTGTGTTGAATATCTGCCCTCCAGTTCACAGCAGTAGCAACTGCTGAAGCAGCAGATACCCCATCATGGCCAAAACCTGGGCAAGTTGCTGGTCTGGTTCAAGCATGCAAACCATAGACTTCCTACAAGGCAGCCATGGACACAAGATATCAGGTTTAAAGTTGCCCCATGGGTCACTCATCCACTGTGTCACCTACCACTGATGCAGCTGCACCAGCATAAAAAACTTGTGCTTTTTATAGAAGTTCACTTTGCACCCCAACTGCTATCAATTATTCTCTTGGAGGCTTTTTATTCCTCTCATGACTATGCCCACATTAGGACTGACCTGTCAGCATTGCTCTACCTATCTAGCTAAATCAACAAACCCTCTCTAGCATAGATTAAACTTAATTAGGGATTAGCACAACTCCCAGGCTCTTGTTTGGCACCCCTCAGGCTGGGAGGTGGAGCTCTGCTAGGATTACTTTATGGAGATGTTCACAGTGATAGATTTGAGTGTTTGGGGCTTGTATTAACCCTTGCTATTTGAGTCTTTAAAAATCCTGCCCTGCTAAAACAGCCTGGAGAATGGCATTTAGACTGCCAACCTTGACATTTAGACGTAAGTGAAATCTGTGCATTTGTTTTCTGAGAAAGAAATGAAACTAAGCTAACTCTGCAAGGCTGAAACTACTGGTAAGTGAGAGATCCTAGAACAATGCCCCAGGCTCTGTGTGCTGTGCAGTTTAGGTAGTCTGGGAAATTTCTACAAGCCACTGAGACAAAAGGTGCCTTGAGTAGAAGCCAGTATCTTGGTTCATTTGATAATTTGTGATCCTAGCTTAAAATCATAATCCAAAATTTTAAAGGCAATAAGGAAATAGTTTCTTGAATAGAGACTCTTCAGTCACGTTTTCCTATGTCTCTGTAATATGAATACAAAATATGATGCACTTATGTTCTTGTACTAGGTGCACTACACTGTATTGACTGAAAGCTGTTTTGCTTACACAGTTTAAGAATTTTATTTACTATGATATATTCTGCATTAGGATTTTATCAAAAAGTTGCCAGTTATTCAGTTATTCTTAATTTCGTATTTTACATTTTATGAAATTTACTCAAAACTATTATTATTTCCTTATGAAGATGCAAAACCAGAAGAGTGTGTTCAGAGGAACTCCTGTATTCTTTTTTCATGTTATTTTCTCAACTTGATATTCTGAAATATTATTATTAGTGGTCCAGACTGGAAACAGATCTGCCATTTTGCTTAATTTTTACATCATCCTGAATCTGAAGACCATCACAACTAAAATGCATTGTGGAAAGGTTGCATTGCCCTGATACACCTCTGGAATATACGAGCTGTCATCTTCAGGTTTTGCACCTAACCACTGCAGCAGACAAAGCCAATCCTTCCATATGACTAAGCATTGCAAAAGTCAGGCCATTAAGCCAGCAACATGCATCTCCATTTCATTTACAGATATTTAATGATCTATATCAGGGACAACAGCGTTGTTACATAAAGCGTAAAGTCTACTGAGGAAATTACAGAAGTCACATATAGAGTCAGATTCCAGAATATTAAAACCTGCTTTGAGATAGCTCTCATAAGAAGTCACAATGATGAGAAAGGTGCTTTGTTTCTGATGCTAAATACTACCAAGAGCATGTTTGTGGCTGTGTGTCAAGCAATAGGAAGCCTTGTCTGAGTACATTGGATCATTTCATTAATAGCAACAACCAGGACAGTTTGGAAGTTTGGAACTGTCATAAAAGGGCAGAAAAAAGTTTGCTTGAAATAGGAATTGATTAATCTACTTAAATTGAGGCTTTTGCCAAAAGTTAGGTATAAAACAACAAACAAAAGGAATCCCCTGTGTCATAACACAGTCCTTTTCTATCCACGTTCCACTTCATTGCAGGTAGTTTTTCATAGACTAAGCAGGTTCTGATTTAAAACTGCGGATGTTCCTTTCCTCTCTGCTTCTTTAAGAAGACTGTGATTCCTTTTACAGCTTAAAATTATTTAATTTCTAGTTGAAGCTTATTTATGGCCTCACTTGTTCTGTTCCTAAATTTTAGATGAAATATTCTTCTTCACTAGCATTTACTCTGTGATATATTTATAGAGAGAAATTATATCCTTGCTTAGTTGTGTTTTGCCAGACAAGCTCTTTTAGTCTCCTTTTATAAAACAGCTTTTCCTTCCCTTTCCTCTGATTGCCCCAGTAAACCCTTGCCTGCATGTCTCCCATTTTAAATGACTACTGTCTAATCCATGGGAACAGGGATGTAAGCAGTATGCCTGAGTGTGTTGCCAGCACTGTGGAGCTGAAAGGGAGATTGCCAAGGTAGTGGTAACAAAAAGTGGTCAGTCCATCTTTGCAATGCTCCCTGGCAGCTCTGTGGCCAGAACTTCCAGTTGCTATTGTAGCATTACCCATCCACTTAACCAGTTACCGTGCGTTGTTCCACTCCATGCAGAGCATACCTTTGACATATTTTCATCCACAGATGAAATTACAGTGTATCTACTTTCTGCACCAGCTCAGTAACTGAAATACTCTATGTAACAAATCTGATCCTGAGGTTACTCCTTCACCTCATCTGGAGATGCCCTGTAGCAAAACTTGAGGATTTAGCACAACTATAATACATTTTTTTTTTCAAATTCCTTGTCTCCTTATATCAATCTCTTCCTTTTCTATCCTAAATCATAATTTCCCATGTAGAATTATAGCAAATGTTTTGATGCTGATTTTTTTCTGGAAACTAAGTAGCATAACAATATCAAGTTTTTATCTGGACACACAACTAGTCTGGTGTGATCTACCTGTATCAAAGCTTTTCTCCTTCTCTGGCACAACATTTAAGGTTCACTTGTCACAAAGAACCTTTCTCATTTCCCAGATATATTTTTTGTCTTCTTACAGTTTCAGTTTTCAAATTACTATCTTTTATTATTGAATCCAATAAATTATTTCCCTATTTCTTTCTAGCACTGCTGTTACTTAGTTCAAAGTGCAGAACTGCAGTCACTGTTTACCAATATCTGAAACTGATAGATATAAATATTCTAGACCATTGAATGAAGGCTATTTTTTGGCATTTTTCTCACATCTGACAAAGGATATTGTGCAAGTCTGTGCTATCATTGCTGTAAATCAGCAAAGAATATTTTAAAATAAATAAGTCATGCACTTCTTTGTTTCAAAATAAAAAGTAGCTTTCAGGCCATAGTTTAAATTGGTAGTATTCTCACTGTTGTTGATGGCATTATAAACCAAAACAAACAAACAAAATTGTATGCATAATACTGAGGTGACACTGTTTAGCAATAAATATTGAATGTTTTACCTTTACTTAGATGAATTCTGTTACAAACATCCATGATCTTAAAAATGTTGTTTGTAATAGAATTTAACTAACGAGGAGTTATCTAAACAAACGTGTGTGTTTTTCTAGTGCTCTCAAGCTTAAGATGCTGTAATGAAAAGATATTTAAGAAAAGTAGGACGAAGCTTGGTTGACATCTGTGTGTTTATCTGTGTGTATACATATGGTCAACGATCACACAGTGCATGCAAAAATGTGTGCTGTTTCTAAGTGGTCCCCTTATGAGGAAGTACCCTTCTATTCTAGATACTGATATGTCTCATTGCAGCAATGATGTGAGAACTCCTTCTAACTGTAAATATTTTCACTTCTACAATACCTCTGAGAAACAAACAGGAAACACTGTTATGCTGTCATGGATAGTGAGCTAAGATAACAAGAACTAATCCTCCCCACCACCATGCCAAGGTCCCATATGAAGGATAGAGAAGACATAGTTGAAGTCATGTTCCCCACGATCTGAGCTCATGCCCTAACCTCTAGACCTTACTCCTATTTAAAATAACTGATCTCAGTAGAAATAATGTTTTGTCAATGATTGCTGATTAATTAAATTTAAAAACTGTTGAAAGAACTGTGCTTTTACAAGTCATTCCCATGTGGCTTTGATCTGTCTGTGGTCACAGCTAAGTCTTCATGACTGAAGTTTTCTAGAGAAAACTTAAATATCATTGCAGTAAGAAGCAGATTTTTCTGAAAGCAGTGCTATTGTAGAACTAAAGTGTTTATCTTCTTAAAAGCAATAATTCAATGGGGATTTGAACTAGCAACAGCAGTTTAAAAATATACAGGGCGTTATATCACTTTTATTATTCTTTAAGAAACTGAGTGGCTTATTAAAATCATTCTCAGTGACACTGGGAGTGCAGCCAGTGCAATTCTCAGACCACAGAAAAGAAGAACAGCACTAAGATCTTTTGGATGGCTGGACAAGGAGTCCCACTTTATGCTTTGCATCATGAATCAAAGCCAAAAATGTATACTGCTAGAAATTCCTTACAGCAGGCTGGCATTGGGCTCCTACTCAGTAAGTCTGGTGGTGCATCTGTTCTCTATATTGAGATCCTTCAGGGATGTGAAAGGACTGGTTTAATTTTATTTTTATGTTGTTGGTAAGTCAGCTTAGCTGCAGAAAAGGAATGAGAGCTCTATTGAAATGTGGGATAGTCAGAATTAGAAACATTGCATCTCCCTTACATAAAACAGACAGGATCTGCCTTATTTGCATATCTCAAGGCAATATTACATGCACTGTTTCCTGGTTTTATCCACCATTCCAATAACGTTCACAGTACTTTCTAAGCAAAAATGATAAGACTACATTTTAAGTTGTGATTAGATCATTTGGCTTGAGTGACATATCAAAAAGTTTACAAGAGTTTACGTGCTGTCTACAATGACAGAGAATTTGTTCAGGCAGTATCAATATGTAATTTTTCTATCCTCTCTTGATTTAATTCTTTTCTGATGCATTTCCAGAAAAGAAACATCCTTCTCTTCTTTGTCTTTATAGGAGGGCTGCTGTATTTGGGATACTTTTGGTTCGTAATGCATAATAACAGTTTTTCCACCAAGTTTACATTTATATTTGGTGGAAACTGTAGAAGACTTGGTCATGTAAAGACATCTTCTAGGTCTGCTTCAAAGCATCAGCAGTTTTTAGGTGGCTGATAGCACAGAAGGATTCTTAGGAGAGACATGGCATGGGTGATAGGGTGGATGAGCAACCATTCACCACAGGAAACTATGAAATTAGTGTTTAGAAAACTTGTTTCTTGTTATCCCGTGTCCTGTGCCTCGCAGAGTTTGGTGGTCAGGCAACAGTTAGTAGTGCTACTTTGATGCTTAGTAACCTGAACATTACTGATGAGAACAGTCTTAGATTGTCCCTCATCAGATGTTGCAATCTAATGCTAATTAATTAAGTGTCAAAATGTCCATTCACTTGACTATGCTTTGAATGAAATTTTGCTGTACACAAAAAAGCAGCCTTTTTAGTGTAGATAAAAAACTGCTTAGAAATGGTCTGTAGATTGCACTGAACATTCGCTTTAAAATGTGAAACATTGCACTTCAAGTTTAGCTGTAGAAAGGCAGTTAAAATTCCCAAAACCAGTTTGTATAATAATAATTAATAATAATATGGCTATTTAATATTAAAAGCAGGTCAAGTTTTTAAGAACCTATCTAATGAGGTCTCATATATGAGACTTTTTAAAGAAGATAGACATCTAGCTTTCATTTACCTTTGACAGGGGAACAGAGCACTTGAAATGTAAGTCATTTACACCCCTGTAAAAATCCAAGTATCCAAAAAAGAACTGGCAGAATTGGGAGCATTAATATGGTAAAGGTTAGAAAAATTGAAAAAAAAATCTGGCAGAACTTTCAAAAGTAACTGACCTTGTGGAAGGTACATAGACCTATGAGAAGTACAGTTGGAATCAAGGTAGCACCTTGAAGAAGAGATATAGGTAATAGGTGGGGGCCTGGGAAGCAATGAAGGCCTGATGAAAAGGTAACTTTGTAAATATGACTGAGAGGCAACAAAAATGAGAGTGTTCAAGTTTTCTTACTGACTCCCAGTGACCTCCTGGCTTGCATGGTCAAGGCTAAAGGACTTTTTTTGTTGAAGCATAATCTGGCTATTGTAAGTACTTTCTCTAAAGGAAGGGATTGCAAAGAAGTGCTTTATAAGGCAGCAAATGGAGTTACCTTTCTATGGCATTGCACTATGTGCTGTCAAAGACCATCCCATTGCCATGCTTCAAGAAAAAACATTCAGACTCCTGAACTGAAGGTATATTTATATGGTCCATTATAAAGAACAAGAAAGAAAACTACTCAAAACACTGAGTGACCAATATTCGATCAATGATAGACATTAACATTTCCCTTATCCCTTTTTACTCTAAACCTAGAGTATCAAATTTTCTACCTTCTAGTCATAAAGCCAGACCATATGACTTTGGCTATACTCTATGAATAATGTCAAAAGTGTTGATGCCATTGTTATATATCTGAAATAAATTTCATATGTAACACAAAGCAGGTGTTCTCAGAGAGTGTAAAGATCTTTTCTTTCTCCCTATGAGCAATTTGTCAGCATTCTTCCCAGGGAATTAATAGACTCCAGGGGATTCCAGATGTCTTTCAATCATACTGAACTGTTCTGCCTATGATTAGGGAAACTACTATGACAGTCTGTTCTCCAGACTGACTGTCTGGCACTTTAGATGGCCCCAAGACTCACACAGTCTCACAAATTTCCAAATTGCCTTAACTAATGAAGTAGCATGGGAGGAGGTCTTGGAAGTCTTGCTCTAAGTCATTCTAATAGAGCATGTAAACATTATAATTCTTATGTGTCTAATCATTCTTTCCTTTTACCATGGCATCAGTAAAATTGCTGTTTTGGAAAAACTTTACCTTGGGGACTAGTCTGCTCAGTCAGTCGTGCATGGCTTCCATCAGCCTGTGGGGTATTTTCACTGAGAAGAACCATTCTTCTTAGCAAAATAAGTGAAAAGTAGAATCAAGACTAGATGTTTTAAAGGCATTTCAGGGCAAGAAGTGGATTTTCATTTGATTTCACTAACAGAAGTCTTAAGTCAGCAGCTGGAACTGAGTATTTTACTGTTGCCACTGGAGAATGGGAGATCTTTGAAAGCAATTGTAAATACTTACAGGAAGCTAGGTGCAGTTCAAGAGTAAGGCTGTCTTTGCTGTTGCCTACTATAGATGCCCATTTTTGGCATCAGAACGTCTAAAATGAAGTGCTACCAAGATGAGTCAGAACACTCAATCTCCTTCTGCAGTCAATAGAGGTATTTGTTTCTTGAAGTGTTGCTTATCATTCTGACTGTGAAGCTAGCCAAAGCTAGTTTAGAGCTAGCCAGAAGAAATGCTAATTAGGAGCATCTCCTATTTGTAAGCAGTCTCTGGGTAAGATCTGCACTTCAGGCAGCTCTGTGCAATGCTATTCCTTTAATCCTAAATGATGAATCCTTGACTAAAAGAATATGTATCTGTAACTTGATGGCAAAACAGCCTCAGGTTAGACCACAGCCAAAGAGGCCATGCAAAGTGTGCTCTCCAAGACAGTGTTCAAGATTCAAGTCCACAATTCCTACTTCTCCAGAGAGGTCACACTCCAAATAGAGGAAGCTATACAAGGACAAAAGTAAATAGACAAAAGACATCTTAGGTCAACTAAAGAATCATCTACCTTCCAGTGACCACATTGATTATGTGCAAACTAACTGGAACAATAGCTTGTAAAATGTCAACATTTTACACTTAGACATAGTAACTTTGTTGTCCACAATCTGGAGCTGAATTCCATCCTTGTGGATGACTCAGTTGTCTAAACCTAGGTATTTCTATAAGGTATGAACTTTAGGAGACTTGAGAGTCATTTGAGAGCAGAAATCTGTCTGATCAGCTAGACTGAAGTATTCTACTTCAACTTCATCCTATTCTATTATCTACCAGCAGTGTATAAGGATGAGAGACTCTTGGTTACTGACACCTACTCCTTGAAATCTTTCATAGGTGCTTCTCTAGTGCTTAGCACTAATTCCCAGATGGAGCAGAGCTCCACTGACAAGAGGCATGTAATGGCTTAAATCATATAGTAAGTTGGTACACAGATGTGAATAGTACAGGGATTTGTGGACTGTTTCAACTCTTAAGTTGTTAAGACTGATTTTACTAAATCTACCGTTTTAGATATCATTGATGACTGCATTCACTTGCTGGGTCTCACTTTATCAGATATAGGAAACTCCATAGAAAGACAGAGATTTATGCAGAAGTGCCCTGTGTCAGCCCTAGGAGTTTGGTTTTGTCTCTGTCCCTGTGCAGTGGTGCCTCATCTCCTAATTATACAGATATCTGCCCTTGAACTTCTCTTCTAAAACTTCTTTGTACCATGAAGTTATATACATGAGAAGATGGCATAGTGTGTTATTGCAATGCCCTCTTCTCTGGGGGTCCTGAGAATATCTGGGTAGCTGTGAGGGAATCAAAGTCCTGCAAGATACAAAACAGCAGAGATGCTTCCTCAAAAATAGGCACATTTTTGCATGAGTTAGGTAAAATCTAGTTCAAGAACCCATCTTACTAGTATGACAGTGTTAGCAGCTGGATCATGGGAAGTGATGACTGTATTACCATATGCTTTTGAGCCATTGTGACTTCAGACTTCCATAGATCTTCCTGCTCAGAGAGATAAGCATTTGATATAGGACATCATCATGTCTTAATGTAAGAAAAAAATTTACTCCTGTGAACAAAGACATTCTCCAGGGTTTTAGCTACTGTCAGAATATTGATCTAGAGAGAAGCTTGTCCTCACACAGTAGATGTCCTCATCTACTGTGAAAATAGTTGTAGTGGTAAATTATAAATAGGTTGTTTAAAACAAAGATTGGTATGTAATATTATTTTTCAGGGCTCTGTTCTTCAGAGAAATGCTTGTTACTTATGCAGCTGAATTACTTGAAGGCATTCTGTTAATTTTCAGAATATTGTATTAAAATACAAATGTCAGTGCTTTGTAGCCTCTCACATTTGCCAGTAGTAAATGGCTGGACAAGTATGACAAAATGGGAATTAATATCAGAATTTCAAATTGTATCTAAAAATGAACAGTTCTTGAGAATTTAAAAACTGAATAAGCCGTCACCTCAACCGCTTTCTGAGCCGTGAATTCTCCCTCTAAAAACTACTTTTTAGCTTCTGTGTGTTCCTATCCAGGGAGACAGCAAATTGATAAACTGCAGTAATTGAAACCAGTGCAAATTTCTCAAGTGTGACTAATCAGTACCATTTCTTATCGAAAATTCACTTACAGCCAAGATTTTATTAATTTTAATATGAAAACATCCACACCTATCATGTCTTCCCTGAGGTCTTCCTAGGCTCCAGCAGAAATGGAGCCCAACTTCAATTTCCTTGGCTAGAGCTGCGGATTGAATTCCTCTGGCTAATTGCTTTTTGGATAACCTACAAAACACCAGGGGTCAGATTTTTGGCCTGATAACGCTGCTTCACACTTATCTGGCTCGATGCCATAGCTCCCATCCTGGGGAATCCCAGGAGGAGAGTGGTATGAGATCAGGATATTCCTGACTTCAGATACCCACATTTTCCTCAGCTGCTGTTGTACATTGTAATAAAACTAAGCATCCTTAAAGCTGCTTAGACTTAAATGGGGGGTTGAAATGGCCCCCAGTGAGGTGCTTCTGTCCAGCGAAAACTGGTCAGTTGATTGACCTCAAGTATGAAGCATCTGGTAATTTAAGCAAAGATACACAACAGATACGTTTTCCAGAATGTTGACTAGACTTTTGCTGCCATAGGAAACCATTTTTAAATTCTTGCTAGTGCATGACAAACACACTTTAGTGTTGCATATGAACACTACTGAAATGAAAGAGAGCAGAGATGTGCACACGTGTGCTATTTGTGTGTGCTCCTGCAAGCACACTTTAGGATACCCTTTTTGTCTGTGACAGTTACGGACAACCAAAAAGCCATCCAGTGTAAATTTTGCCTATTAACAAAGAAGTAGTACCATTATCTTGGATATATCCCTCTATAAAACATATCCGTTTGTAAATGTAGGTTGACTTTGTACCGTGTCGGTGCCGTGTGATAGATTAAATTGTTCAGCTGCATTCAGAAAACTAAGGAAAAGGAAGAGCTGAGATCCAACTCATCATTGGACTGCCTCTCATCCTGCTTCTGTCATGCTAGCACATAAACTCTATAACATGACAGACTATAGGGAAATATCTCTAAAAGATGTATCCTGCCCTCTCAGTGCACCAGTCTAACCCTGAAACTAGTTTTTCTGGCAATCATCACTGGATGATGCTGCATGGAGGACTTTCCCCCAGCATATCAGGGAGACCTTTACAAGGAAGGGGATCATGTGTGGAGTTCTTCGCCCATGTAGCTGGAAGGTAAATCTTCCTTATTCCACAATAGGCCCCCAGCCCCTGTGCATACAGAGCTTGGTGGAGATGGGAATACTGTCTCAAAAAAAGGTAGTACTACCTCTCATCTGGTTAGGTGACTATTTATTTTCACAGTGTCACAGAAAAGAGCAGGTTTTTGTTATGAGGTAGACACAAAGTGTTAATAAGCAGCTGAGGAGTGCCTAGAGCAAGTCTGTAGATCTTCTATAGGCTTTACACCCACTTACAGGATCCAGGAGGTTTTACATTCAGTGTAAACTACAAACTGCTGATTGAGATGGGATTATCCCCATAAACTTTGCCTTCAAAATAAAAACTTCTGTGCTAACTAGACTATTTCTAAATCAATAGTATGCTCTCTCACCAATGAAAAAATAGAATTGTCAGTTGTTAGTCAACAGCCAAAAAGTCCAAGCTTCAAATCCAAAGTACTGGAGTGAAAAATGTCAGGTGCCTGGTCTGGAGTTTGTGAGGGAAACTGCAGTGTGGTTTTACACAAGTATGCCCTGCTTGTTCAAGCTGCCAGGCCGGCAACCCTATTGTGCAGGAGGAACATCCAGCTGCACTTGTGTGACCTCTCCAGCCATCCCAGGCTGATGTGCTTTAGAGCGAGCCACATCTGTCCTTGCTCTCCAGAATGGAGGTCATCCTCCTCCTAAGCTTTCCAGGAAAGAGGGAGTGGCCAGAGTCTTGAGTTATTGAGCATGGACCACCTGGAAAATAGTGTGCAGCAAGCACTTATCCTACATCTAGCCACTCCACAGTAAGGAGTGGAGGATGCTGCACTGGCTTTGAACTCCCACCCAAACTCACTTTGAAGAGATGGAAGTTCAGGCAAGTAACATGCATGTTTTGTTATGAAAAAAAAAATGGCAATAGCTTTTCTGCATTGAAGCAGTAATATTTGGATCTAGATTTGAAGCACAGAAGTGTTTTAGTCTGTTTTGACACAGGAATTATTTGCAGAGCTCAGACCCTAAAACCTGCAGACCCAGGTTCTGACTGAGACTACACTGCAACTTTGATCTATTTCTAGCTCTGATCAACAAGAGGAAAAAAAAAAAAAGAAATAATCTCTGCATTAGAGAGAAAGCATGTTAATAGTGTTGCCACTATTTGATGATGGGGAAAAAAGAATCCTAGAAATGCAAAGTTGGGAAATAACTGTCTTTTATTTCAAGAAATCAAGGTCAGAAAAATTATAGCTATAAAACACACAGCAGCCTGAACCCTCTGCATAAAACCTTTTGTATTTTCTATTTCAGGTCTTCATTTGCCTAATTACTACTCAGAGGCTGGCAGAGATTTTTCCCTGCAGCGCTCAGCTCTGCTGACTGCAGAGACCCTACCTGGCACATTAAGTTAGTGCGTCAGCATTCTAGGTAGAAATGAATGAAAAATCAATCAGGGCAACTGCAGTGGTAGCATATAAACTCTAACCGACTTTGTTCATGGTTTTAAACATTTCATTTTGTATTTAGGCATTTTTTAAAATGGTAAGTGGATCTGAAATAAAATACATCTTTTTAGTCAGCCTAGGAAATGATTTGTCATCTTTACTGATTAGCTTAAGCAAAGTTACCACCCTGACTGCTAAGTTAACTTGCAGTCTGGGTTGGAATGCCAAAACCTGAGAGAAGATTGTTGTAATCTTGAAAATCTGTCACCAGCAGATTGTATCATGCAGTGGATATAGATACAGTGATAACTTTGATTATTTTAACTGTATTTAGATTGCTAGATTTGCTTGAAAAGCAAAAGTACAGTAGAGCCTTTTTTTGAAACACAGGTATTGCTTACATATGGTCTTACAAAGAGTTTGGTTTATGGATATTTGTGTGTTTGTTTTTATTTTTTCATGTTGTATTTCTGCACAGGCAGAGTTAAATGTGGATTACCAGTTTCATTTCTCGAAAATCTGTGATAAAAAACATCCATTCTTTATGCCTCAAAAATTACTAGCTGTTGCAACTTTTTCAGCTGAGTGGGTTAAATTTGTTATATATCCCTTGTAAGATCATTGCTGTAACAAGTTGTGCATTGCAACACTGTAAAGGTGTCCAAAAATTCACAAGCCTCTTTGTATATGATGCCCTTACAGTGAAGAAGATTCTTTTGACTATAAAGATGAAGAAGCTACTTTTGCTGGTGCTGATCTCTGTCTGCTGGGCTGAACCTCACCCTGACAACTCAAGTCTGGATCATGAAAGAATTATTCACATTCAAGGTAAGGAAATACGTGAGAAAATAATAGTATCTTCAGATTGCTGAGGGAAACAAAATAATGTGCTTAATGATATTTTTTTTTAAGTTGTGATGCACTGTTTTTAAAATACTACTGGTGGACAAACCTGGTATTTTTTTTTATTCTGATATGTTATTATTACTCCTAAGGAAAGTAAGAAAGCAAAAGTTGTACTGTTTAATAGCACTCAGTCACAATCTTACAAAGATTAGTGAGTAAAGTATAGCATATTTTAAGATAAAGAAAAAAACCCATGCATCCTAGAGTAATAAGCAACTGCAATGGAGTGAAATATCTTTGATTTATTGTAGATTATATTTTATTTTTAAAAGATTGTCATATATCATTCTTCACAACACAGAAATTTATTGCTGTTTATTATTTTCTAAAGCTCAGCATATCTGAGATCATAATTGGGCAATTTAAACCAGAAAAAAAAATTCTCTTATTCAGAATAAATGAGTCTTTTCTCATACCTTTAATTCACACTTAAGTATTGAACTATCCTTCTGCATAATCCTGTTTAGTTCATGTTTCAATCCTAGAGCTCAGAGCTGTAGCAGCATTTGAGTCTGCAGTACAATGCAGCTGTTTTTTCAGTCCCAGCTTCAGTCACTGAGGGTCATCCTGTATAGGAAAAAGCAGGAGACTTATGCAGTAATGACAGGCAAAACTAACAGGAATTTTCCTGCTTTCATTTATGTGTTTCTTGAGGCTGGCTAAAATTAATCTTATAAAATTATGAGACTCAGAATTATTGTCCTCTCTCTCTCCCTTTAAAGTTTGATTATTTTCTCTTAACAACTGGCAAATTGTGAAATGTGTTTGTGTAAATATGAATTACCAAGTTACTAAGTAAGTAAGTAAGTAAGTATGTAAGTAAGTAAGCAAGTAAGTAAGTAAGTATGTTGCTAAGAAAGTCTGAACACTTAGAAGTTCACAGGAAAGCCACAGGAGTTAAAGGTACCCTGCACCTATTAAAACAGGCATTCAAATTGTCAAGGTCAAACAAGGAATAACAGAGAGTTTTCATTCTAAGGAAGCTCGCAGCATGAGTGTCAAATGAATGTGTTGAATCAAAATGAAGACATATCAGTGTTTTGAGACGATGAACATTTATTCCCCAGGATAGACTTCCAATTTTACATGGATGCCTAATAAACTTATAGTTTGCCTTTCTTGTATAATGCAGTTTCTTATCTCTGAATTTTATTTATCCTGTGAAAGATTAAATTGCTAGAAATAATTAAATCAAAATTATTTTTACCTTAATCTGTGTATGTTAAGCTTGCTTAATCAGCAGTTTAGTGTAATTTGCAAGTTGTTTATGTCACATATTGTCAGTCTTTCAACATGTATATAGTGCAGTCTGCAAGTGTTAAGTAGTTCTCCCTGCCCATGAAAACTCTTTTGAACCTCAAGAGTTTATTCCTTCAAGGAAATCTGGTTAAAAATTAAAATTAAGCTCTACCATGAGCATTGTACGTGAGCTGATTCGAGGTCAGACCACAGACTACAAATCAAAGAAACAATCAACTGCTCAGAACTGGGTATTTTTACCCTTAATTTTTTTCATTCCTCTCTGCATTGTGGAATCACATCAGGGTTTGGATTTCACTCTTTCCAGTGCTGCAAAAACACGTGCTACACCTGGAAACAAGCTGGAAATCAGGGAAACCTATGTAATGTGTTATAGCTTCATCCAAAAGGTATTTGATATAACATTAAGGAGTATGGCATTCCCCTCCATAGCTGAAATCCAAGAGATGTGTAGCTAAACTCCTCCTGGATTGCATGCTTTGGAATGCCTTGGAATTACAAAAGGAGCAGATAGACGTTGTGTGAGCTGAAAGGGATCTCCTGAGGCAATGAACTAAGCTGCCTTCTATTCCCCTTTAGTTGCCTCTTGTAATCTCCTGGAGGTTTAGTTTCATTTAAGAAAAAGCTGCTTTCAGATCTCATTACTGTAAGGTAGTTTTGGACTCTATTTTTCTGACACGAAAAACACTCTCCTAATTCTCCATGTTATTTCACAGCTATTGTATGGCCTTATTCTTCTCCTAGTGTTGTTCCTTAGCCTCAAATAACAATTTTTCTTCTTTGATGTTCACTTTAAAATGTTAGTAAGATAACAATATATCCTCACAGCCATCATTTGAATAAACTTCTTCAATTTCTACTCAAAGTGCATAACCTCCAGTTACTTGATGTTGGTAGGTCATCTCTACACTGGTTCTTGTTTTAATTCGTACCTTTTCTGTGCTCCTAGAAAGGATTTTATTCCTGATGAGATCTTGTCTGGTATTAGTATTTTGGTTTTACAGCTAACAATGCTTTATTTTTCAGACCTTGAATCTAAATTATATTCTTCCCAGCCATACTGCAGGGCTGATTGATCATCTATTGCAATAGATGCTGTATAGCATTCTCCCTCATTGTCACTTGCAATTAACAAGTTTTATATCAATAATGCTTCATACTAGGCTATAAAAATCTAGATTGTGCATTCAACATTAAATGTTATCTTTTTCTTTCTTCAAATATTCTAAATATCCATTCTGCACCCTTCATCAATACTTAATATGCCATGAGAAAATTTTATTAATTTGATAGCCAAATTTACTTTATAATGTAAAATTAGTGATTATATGAAAGAATCTCAAAAATTATACTAGAGACAGTTCACTGGCCTTTTACTAGGCTGATTATTATGTTTCAGCCCAGCCAATTGCAGTCTCTTCTGTAACTAGTTCTTAGACACTTAGCAAAATTTCCACCAAAATACATATTTTCTCCCTCCTGTCTGGTTTAATATATTTCCCACATCATTCTCTTCCTTGAGCAAGAAGTTGATGCATTGCATTTCTCTGGCCTTATATATTTATTTTAATGTCTTGAAACTGTATCTTTCTTTAGTTTTACTAAACACTTGCTAACCTCTTGAACATTATAGTAGGCATAGATATGTTCTGTCTTAAACCTTTCCACTTCTCTTAGAAATGAGTAGCTCGCTTCTCAAATATCTCTGTTCTACTATTAGTGTTAGATCTAGTTCCTAATTCCCTCCTTGGTTAACACAGTGAAACAGGACTTCAGGCAAATTTCTCATCTACTAGACTTTTCTACCTCCCTGCCTTTACCAGTATACTACCCTGCTTTTCCTTCCTGCTTCTTTCCTTTGGCCCACTTCTCTTCTTTGGTTTTATTTCAATATATATATACACAAAGTTTATAAAGTATCTAAGGTTGCATTTGATCTTGTCTATGACTGTATTTCCTCTCCTGAAGTAGATTTTATGGTTTTGGTCAGGCTACTCTATCATCTCAAGACTGCTTCACTTTCCTCTCTGATTGTCTGCATAGAAAAGTCATTCCAGTTTAACTTTTGTGGATAAAAAAAAGTAAGGTAACTATAGTTAAATAAGGTGTGTTGCCTCCCTCACTCACTACCCTGGTAAACTGTGTGTGCCTTAGGGAATATCAGTTTCACATTTCAGAACAAAAATCATAATCCAAAATGAATCATAATCTGAAATGAATCATCTAATGAATGTACAAATGTGACAAAAATATCCCCTAGCCACTTAAGTAACCACCACAAGAAAATCATACCACTGTAGGCATATCAATGTAATTAAAGACTCATATTCTTCTCTGAAGTGAAGATCTGCAGAAGACCTATGAGAGGAAGATGATTCTTTTCAGTGCTTAGCTTTGTATGTCTCTCTGATCTTAGTGGTATCTGCTATTCAATTATCCAAAGAGGCAGAGTACCCATGTGAGATGAGAGCATTCTTTTATGTGTAGCTGTTCTGCAAAATAAACCAAGTTGACTAAGCAATTGCAGTAATTACTAAGTTAATTAATTACATAAGGGTGGCAGGAACCTTTAACATATGCTTCCAGTTTGTTCAAGTTTTAAAAGTACAAGAAAGGCCAGGGAAGAGAATAGTGTTGGGTTTGTGAAGGATCAGCCTTTAACTTTGTAGGTATTCCTTGGATATAAGTGAACTTATAGTATGTGTATTATGCATTATTTTTCCTTTCATATACAAGTATGTACTGCTTATCTCTGAAGATCTTTGCACATATTTATTTGTACATATCAAGAAAAACATCAACATGGAATGCACAGAAAATTTTCTAATACTGCCTTATAAAAAAAAGTTTAAAATCAGTTATCAATAGAAAAAAACAGAAGAAATCTTTGCTCAACTTGTTCTGGATAATAATAATAATAATGAGTTTTATCTATAGTCCAATTACTTTTCTTCAGATTAAGCCTTCTTTGCTTCAGTCTTTATGTCCAAGGCTGGCCGTTGGGAAGCCCAGTCCAGCAAGGATAATAAGACGGTCAGTGCAGCAGAGGAGTTGCCCTGGATGGAAGAGGAAGAGGTTAAAAACTCATTGGCCAAGCTTAAGGCTCATAAGTCAATGGGTACTGATAGGATGCATCCTAGCATGCTGAGGGAGCTGGCTGATGTGATTGCTAAGCCTCTCTCCATCATTTTTGAACAATCATGAAGGACAGGTGAGATGCCTGAGGACTGGAGAAAGGCCAGTGTCAATCCAGTCTTCAAAAGGGCATGAAGGATGACTTAAGAAACTACAGGCCGGTCAGCCTCACCTCCATCCCTGGAAAGGTGATGGAAGAACTCATCCTGAATGTTGTCACTAAACATATGAAGGAAAAGATTTTTATCAGGTGGAGTCAACATGGCTTCACCAAGGGGAAATCCTGTTTGGATAGCCTTCTGTGAGTGCATAACCAGCTGGCTAGATGTGAGGAGAGCAGCAGATGTCATCTACCTTGACTTCAGCAAGGCTTTTGACACTGTCTCCCATGACATCCTCATCAGAAAGCTCAGGCAGCGTGGCCTGGATGAGTGGACACTGAGGTGGATCAAGAGCTGGCTTAATGACAGAGGCCAGAGGGTGATGATCAATGGCACAGAATAGAGTTGGAGGCCTGTAGCCAGTGGTGTTCCACAGGGATCAGTTCTGGGGCCAATCTTGTTCAACATCTTCATCAATNACCACCAAGATGATCAGGGGACTGGAACATTTTTCATAAGAGGAAAGGATGCAGGAATTGGAGCTGTTTAGTTTAAAGGAGACTTTAATTGTAAATTTGTAATTATTAATAATTACAAATGTCTAAATAGTGGATGTCCGGAGGTTGGGACATCCCTTTTTTCTATAATAGCTAGCAACAGGACAAGGGGTAATGAGATGAAGCTGGAACACAAAAAGTTCCACTTCAATTTAAGAAAAATTGAAATTTTTCAATGTGAGGGTGATGGAGCCCTGGCACAGGCTGCCCAGAGTGGTTGTGGAGTCTCTTTCCTTGGAGGTCTTCAAGACCCACCTGGACATGTTCCTGTGTGATCTGATCTAAGTGAACCTGCTTGTGCAGGGGGGTTGTACTAGATGATCTCTAAAGGTCCCTTCCAACCCTACGATTCTATGATTCTATGAAGCCTGAGCCAACAGAGAGAAAGAAGATGCATAGACTTGGTGGCCAAAAATATGGTAAAAGAGATGCACTACTGATTTGAGCTCTTACACTAATTCTTTTTTTTTTTCAAGTTTCCTGCATTTCTTCTTCCTTTTTTACTTTCTTTTTGTCCTCTTTTCCACGTTTTCTCATTTTCAGTGACATTACCTGATATTTATTTCAATTTTCTTGCATTTATATTTTCCATTTAAAATTTCTAACTCGTTTTATTGTTAACCAAGACATTTTAGGTTATGCCATGAACCATCTCTTATAACGGAGTTACTTCTTTTACATCAGAATAACTTGCCTTCCTCTTNTTTTCCCTTCGGCTTCTCTAATAGACATATATGTAAATATTTATATCAAAAATTCATCTGTATTATAGCAAGTGCAAATTATTGTCATCACATAAATTATTTTTGAGCTTAAGTAAGCATAGTAGGGTAACAAAACCTGCCACTTCTATCAGAAGAGTGAGGATATCTTGGCATGACAATTATGCTCAAGTCCTTGCTAACACTACAGGAAGGCAAGAAGCAACTCTGTTTAGAGTAGGATGGCATATGGTGCTATCAGCTTAATGGCTTGCTAACAAGGTGGAACATTTAGGCAATATGTGATCCCTGACTTTATCCATCTAAAAATGCACTTTTTTTTTCTCCATTGTTGCTTGGTAAATTAGTCCATTAAAATGTGGAAATAATCAAGTTTTGTGTCCAGGTCAGCATAAGCTTCTAGACAGTTCTGATGGACAAAGTGTTTAAAGCTGTTTGCCAAGGGTTGTGGCATGACTCATCCTCTCAGCCCCACACTATGTTCCTGGCCTTCCAAACTTGGCTTGGCATTACGCTTGAGTGCAGAAGCCAGTTAAGCAAGGAAAAAAAAACCCTACTAAACAAATTACAAAAAGAAAACTCCACACACACACAAAAAAATCACCCCAAAGCACAACCCCAAGTGAAAAGATAAATCTGAATGTGTGTCCAGCAGTAAAATTTGGAACTAAACCAATAAAACAAGGTGTGAGATTGAACGGAGACCTCTAGCAGCATGAGGGAGAGAAGTGGAGAATAAAAGAGATGAGTAGCATGCTACTGCCTGCACCTTGTTACTAAAGGTAACAAGATACAGCGAAACCAACCCAAACTGCAAGTTTCCATTTATAGCAGGCAGCCTGCTTTCCCTACAGCTTGGAAAAGCAGCTCCCAGAGCTATGTTATCCTACAGAAACTGTACAGTTTCTGCAACTTGGACAAAATATTTTTTTTTTTACTATCTGAGCTGTTCTTGCATTATGCTGCCATTATCATCCATCTAATTGCACTGAGAGGATTAACAAAAGGCCACAGNAACCCTACGATTCTATGATTCTATGAAGCCTGAGCCAACAGAGAGAAAGAAGATGCATAGACTTGGTGGCCAAAAATATGGTAAAAGAGATGCACTACTGATTTGAGCTCTTACACTAATTCTTTTTTTTTTTCAAGTTTCCTGCATTTCTTCTTCCTTTTTTACTTTCTTTTTGTCCTCTTTTCCACGTTTTCTCATTTTCAGTGACATTACCTGATATTTATTTCAATTTTCTTGCATTTATATTTTCCATTTAAAATTTCTAACTCGTTTTATTGTTAACCAAGACATTTTAGGTTATGCCATGAACCATCTCTTATAACGGAGTTACTTCTTTTACATCAGAATAACTTGCCTTCCTCTTCAAAGCATGCCATGTTGCAACAGCATGTAATGGAACTGTCAGCAAAGAGCAATCTCACCTCGTGCTGGCATGTTGATTTCATTAAAGACATTCAGAACTACATATTCTGAAAGAGACCTTATATGATAGGTACTAGTATATTTGAGTTGATAAAAATTATTGTGGATGCAAAAAGATTCACATTAATCATAAATTTAAGTAAATTATTTGCTTTTACTTGCTATATCAGTCTAGTTCTTCATACATAGCATTTAAAGGTAATTAAAGAACTGGGAAAAGCTCCTCACTGTGATATTTTGGTTCTGTCAGTCTCAATGCCACCCACAAATATTTCCTTCTGTGCACAAGAGGTGCAGACACATTATCATTATTTCTGTTCTCTTCTGCTCTATGAGGCCTGAACTTCATGCAGTTTCATTAACTATGTAAACACACACTTAAAATTTATTTAGGGCAAAAGATGGCAATATTTTAGAAGAGCTGAAGTTTGTTATTTCTTGATGGTCTTATGCGCTATTAGGTCTTGTAGAAACCTAAACTTGAGTTAATACAGCCCCTTTTACAATTCCCCTTGACGTGTTACTCATATTGAGTAGATGGGATCAGCAGAAAAAAATGTTTTACTTCATTCTCATCATCTTGATGTTGGAGAGAGAGTTTTCTTTACCATTTCTAAAACAGGTAATTTGGGCTGTTCAGATATTTGGAACCATGTACTTGAACTTTTAAACTAAGATTCTCTCTTACTAATTGTATGTCAAAACTTAAAGTAACATGTAGAGAATATTTTATCCTGTCAGCTTAAAGACAGGAACACAAAAGTCTGATGCTTGTATTTTCTTTCTCATGACATAAACAACGTGACAATAATGCCTGGGCCAAATAAGAACAGCTTTTTCTAGTCTTACAGCTGATACACAAAAGTTTCTAGAATTTTTTTTTCCAAAACCAGAAGTTAAAAGATAGTTACTTAAGTAACAGTTAGAAAAAATGTGGTAGGAAAGTATGGGGAAAAATGCATACACATAATTCTTCCTCATATTTTTCCCTTCGGCTTCTCTAATAGACATATATGTAAATATTTATATCAAAAATTCATCTGTATTATAGCAAGTGCAAATTATTGTCATCACATAAATTATTTTTGAGCTTAAGTAAGCATAGTAGGGTAACAAAACCTGCCACTTCTATCAGAAGAGTGAGGATATCTTGGCATGACAATTATGCTCAAGTCCTTGCTAACACTACAGGAAGGCAAGAAGCAACTCTGTTTAGAGTAGGATGGCATATGGTGCTATCAGCTTAATGGCTTGCTAACAAGGTGGAACATTTAGGCAATATGTGATCCCTGACTTTATCCATCTAAAAATGCACTTTTTTTTTCTCCATTGTTGCTTGGTAAATTAGTCCATTAAAATGTGGAAATAATCAAGTTTTGTGTCCAGGTCAGCATAAGCTTCTAGACAGTTCTGATGGACAAAGTGTTTAAAGCTGTTTGCCAAGGGTTGTGGCATGACTCATCCTCTCAGCCCCACACTATGTTCCTGGCCTTCCAAACTTGGCTTGGCATTACGCTTGAGTGCAGAAGCCAGTTAAGCAAGGAAAAAAAAACCCTACTAAACAAATTACAAAAAGAAAACTCCACACACACACAAAAAAATCACCCCAAAGCACAACCCCAAGTGAAAAGATAAATCTGAATGTGTGTCCAGCAGTAAAATTTGGAACTAAACCAATAAAACAAGGTGTGAGATTGAACGGAGACCTCTAGCAGCATGAGGGAGAGAAGTGGAGAATAAAAGAGATGAGTAGCATGCTACTGCCTGCACCTTGTTACTAAAGGTAACAAGATACAGCGAAACCAACCCAAACTGCAAGTTTCCATTTATAGCAGGCAGCCTGCTTTCCCTACAGCTTGGAAAAGCAGCTCCCAGAGCTATGTTATCCTACAGAAACTGTACAGTTTCTGCAACTTGGACAAAATATTTTTTTTTTTACTATCTNATGACATAAACAACGTGACAATAATGCCTGGGCCAAATAAGAACAGCTTTTTCTAGTCTTACAGCTGATACACAAAAGTTTCTAGAATTTTTTTTTCCAAAACCAGAAGTTAAAAGATAGTTACTTAAGTAACAGTTAGAAAAAATGTGGTAGGAAAGTATGGGGAAAAATGCATACACATAATTCTTCCTCATATTTTTCCCTTCGGCTTCTCTAATAGACATATATGTAAATATTTATATCAAAAATTCATCTGTATTATAGCAAGTGCAAATTATTGTCATCACATAAATTATTTTTGAGCTTAAGTAAGCATAGTAGGGTAACAAAACCTGCCACTTCTATCAGAAGAGTGAGGATATCTTGGCATGACAATTATGCTCAAGTCCTTGCTAACACTACAGGAAGGCAAGAAGCAACTCTGTTTAGAGTAGGATGGCATATGGTGCTATCAGCTTAATGGCTTGCTAACAAGGTGGAACATTTAGGCAATATGTGATCCCTGACTTTATCCATCTAAAAATGCACTTTTTTTTTCTCCATTGTTGCTTGGTAAATTAGTCCATTAAAATGTGGAAATAATCAAGTTTTGTGTCCAGGTCAGCATAAGCTTCTAGACAGTTCTGATGGACAAAGTGTTTAAAGCTGTTTGCCAAGGGTTGTGGCATGACTCATCCTCTCAGCCCCACACTATGTTCCTGGCCTTCCAAACTTGGCTTGGCATTACGCTTGAGTGCAGAAGCCAGTTAAGCAAGGAAAAAAAAACCCTACTAAACAAATTACAAAAAGAAAACTCCACACACACACAAAAAAATCACCCCAAAGCACAACCCCAAGTGAAAAGATAAATCTGAATGTGTGTCCAGCAGTAAAATTTGGAACTAAACCAATAAAACAAGGTGTGAGATTGAACGGAGACCTCTAGCAGCATGAGGGAGAGAAGTGGAGAATAAAAGAGATGAGTAGCATGCTACTGCCTGCACCTTGTTACTAAAGGTAACAAGATACAGCGAAACCAACCCAAACTGCAAGTTTCCATTTATAGCAGGCAGCCTGCTTTCCCTACAGCTTGGAAAAGCAGCTCCCAGAGCTATGTTATCCTACAGAAACTGTACAGTTTCTGCAACTTGGACAAAATATTTTTTTTTTTACTATCTGAGCTGTTCTTGCATTATGCTGCCATTATCATCCATCTAATTGCACTGAGAGGATTAACAAAAGGCCACAGCCTGTCATAACTAATAGTAAGGAAGCAAGATTGGAAAACTAGGCAACAGTGGTGTCTGGTTCTGTACTGATAGCTAAGCTGCTGACTGCCTTACAAGGCAAAATATTCCTGGAAGGGAGAAAATCCCACCTAGTAAACCTTTCTCATCCTATTCTGACCATGGACCTGACACCAGGGCCAATAACCAGGCTAGTGTCACCACTATTCCCAACAGAAGGAGCAGCTGGAGGTTGCCCAGCATGTTCCTCACTGTTCTTGAATGGCCACGCACCTGGTCTGTCTTGTCTCCAGCAACAATCCAAACTGTCCTGGTTCAAACAACTGTTTAGTGAGGGATTATCTGGAGTTTACAGAATTTGAAACTGTTTGACCATCTACCTTACAAATTCTGTGATGGTACTTCTGAAAAAAGTAATTCTGGTAAAGTATTATTTTCTTCAAGTAACATGGTGGATTCTTTGGTAATACTTGCATGTCCTATCTTTTTCCTTTTTGCACTCGTCTTTTAGATATTCCTGACATTTAGATACAAAGATAATTTTATTCTGTAAGAATAGCCTTGTCAGAGGCTTTCCCATAAGGAAAACAGCCAGGGATTCATTTCTACAAACCTTTGAAACAGTGTTGACCCCATCTTCCAGATCACTATTTTACAACAGATCATTAAAATAATTAAGGTTATCCAGGAAGCAGGGTTCATTCCTTATTTAAGCTGGCTTTCACAGTAGTAGACAAGATTGCTTCCTCCAGAGTGCTAAACATATTTTAAGTGAAGGGAATCTGTTTTGCTCTGTGTTTGGGCATTCTTTTGTTCGTTGGGAGAATGTAGGGGGTGGGGGAGGAGGAGGGCATGGGAAAACATGTTAACTCCTTCTCTGTTGACTCTAGAAAGATGAAGGTTATTCATTTTGCCATACTTCCAAATATATGCAAGTAGGCAATGTTGCCCATAGTTCTCACTGGGTCCTAGATAATAAAGACCTCTTGGCCTCTTGCCAAACCCCAGTCATCTCACTTTTAATCTCTAAACCTTTCTACCTCTATGTCTTCTACATGTTTTCTAGCCCCAAAAGAAACTATGAAGCACTCCTCAATCTGTCCTCTGCTTTTCCTCAAAAGCCAGAGATTCTTCTTTCCCTTTCTCCTAGGTCTGGAAGCAGTAGCGATGCAATTTTCTGCCCCGCTGTCTTGGCAAGAGAAGAGCAAGTCATCTCTTTTTCTGTGAAAAAGAATTGGTATTTAGAAAACTTGAGAATGGAGGCATATTTCAAACATCACCTCTCCCTTTGAACCTTCAGAGGCATAGGAGATATTCCAGGTTGATAAAAGCCATGCTTTTCTTTCCTTTCCCATGCCACCATCCCCTCTGTTTGTTACACTCACTGAAATATGTACTCAGGTAACATCTGCTGAAAGGGCCAGAGGAGGTGGGAAGCAGCCAGGAAAGATGTACACCACTGCATTAGGATGCTAACACTGGAGTCAGAGGTGACAGTACTCTCGGCAAGTTTCCAGGCCCTGCTGGCACAGACTAGGTGTTGTTAGAAAGAGCAAGCATTAGCAGCCTGAGTCAGACTCTCCATCTTGCCCCAGTCCTTTCTATTAATATTTATTAACTGGACTATTTCAGTATTAAAGACTCAACTTCATTGAGCTCTGATTCAGATTTCTTGGTAATAACCAGCCCAAAGCATAACATTTCTCCTCCCAAGGTGGGCAGAAGTCTGTGGAACTTCTTTGTCCCTGAAAAAAAAAAAAAACAGGGAAATTTGCAGACAAACCATCCTGGCTGCCTTCACTTTCTTCCTCTCCTTGTCATGTGGAAACAGTGTTAGCCACACTTTCCATGGTGCCTTGCCTTAGATCACCTCTCTCCTTGGATGCTCTTCTCTGAAAGGGGGAAGATAGGTTATTGGAGCAGCCTCAAGCCTCTTATTACCTCTGGGAAAAAGAGCAGTGAAGAAGAAAACCAGTTATACGAGGCTTCAGGTCATCTGCTTTCAGATTTTTTTCACTGGGTAGGAAGGTCTCTGATCCTGGCAAAATAGCTTTCAGTGCACAAGCTTGTTCATTCTTGAGGAGTTTGGTGCTCTGGCTAGGCTGTCCTGTTCAGGTAATACCAATACTCTTGACAGCACATCTGCCAACAAAGAAATACACATTTGGATGTCTTTTTTTCTTAAGTAGATGCACATTTTCAGTTTGCTTGTCTTTGTAATTACCACTCCTGAGCGTGTTTGCACGATGATAACACTCTGCAGCTTAGTGCAACCAGTGTGGACAGATAGTGAAGCCAAACTGAAACTACAGTTGAGGTGAACATATAATTTAGCTGACAAACCTGTCAGCAAGACTCAGAAATCTAAGACTGGAGACGTTTATGAACTTCAGATCCTACAGTCTCCCAGCACCTCGCATTTTTGCGATGCTATGCAGACAGCTGGCCAGGTGGGATCCTCCCTGGTGAGCTCATCGCTGAAACCTCATCTGTCAGGCTGTCTCCATCCTAGTCCTTCCCTCCTTCAGTGATCCACTTGTCACTCTGGCTGAGGCCATTTCTGCACGCACTTCTGGAGTTTCATCCTATCAATCCAGATTCATTCCCATGGTTGCCAGCAGAAAATTGCTGCTAGCGTTTGTTGGGTCACCAGCATTCATTTGGGAACTTAGCCTTGGCTTTTGCTGAAGGTAGAGAAACCAAAACGAACCTAAGAGTCAGGAATTTCTAGGCAGTTACATTGACTTACTGAACACACATAGGACATCACAAAGTCTTTCTTTGCAATCTGTCTTGTAGCATGAGGTCAGTAACTCTTTCCCCATGAGCAGAGTGCTGGTTAATCATTGCTAGTTTTGGTCAATGCCTCAGTGAGAGAAGACAGCAATATCTAAAGAAGCACTGAGCTCACTAAATTAATTTTGCAAACTGTGTATGAGGGGAGAGGCAACAGCTACTGAAGGAAAGAAACATTCTCACTTTTGGATACATCTGCTGAATGCCACCATGAGATCAAGGCTTTCCCAGCCTGTCAAAGAACCCCCAGAGGCTTAAGGCTGGAAGCAAGCACCTGCTCAAGCTGTCTGTCCTAAACATTATGATTTCATAGACTAAGAGCAGACGTAGTTGCCTACTAGAGAGAAAAGAGAGCAAGGAGTCTGGGGTGAGGGTGAATATGAGCGAAGCCAGATAGTTAAATAGAGATTTCTATGAAAAGTTAGATCAAAATATCAAAGACAAAATAGTGGTTTGAAGGAGATGAAAAAGCAGATGAGGAAAAAACAGAGATGATGACAAAAGTGAGCAGGAGAGAACCATATTTTATGTTTGAAGATAAATTGGACTTACTTGCTTTGGTTGAAGTATGTCAGAGGAGGAATTTAAACTGAAAAATTAGAATGAAATAACATTAGAAAATGATAGATTTTAGTACCATGCTCATAATTTTCATGTCCATATAAATAGTGTCATTTATACAATAATGAGTTTTCTGACTTGTGTTACTCACTGTATCTCATATTGTGAGGGGATTTGTATGTTGCCACCAGAATAAGCTGAGTCCATACATAAAATCTGAATTATGAAAAAGGATGCAGCATTGATAGTACTTGAACAACCAGCAGGGAAATATGGGGTGTTTGTGTAGAGCCTTTTATGGATGATGGCATCCACCCATTAACAACACAACTCTGCAAATATATTAATACAACTCTATCTTGATACCTATGGAGTACCTAGGATGGCCTCTGCCTGTATCAAAGGGCAATACTGCTAACCACTTTGCATCTTTGCCTCTCCAGGAGTATACATACACAAGCATACTTGAAGCTAAGTAAATATTTATATGAAACTGATTCAGGCTACCCAGAGGGATTGTGGAGTCTCCTTCCTTGGAGGTCTTCAAGACCCATCTGGACATGTTCCTATGCAACCTGATCTAGGTTGACCTACCTCTGCAGGGGTGTTGGAGGAGATGATCTCTGAAGGCTCCTTCCAACCCCCACCATTCTATGATTCTATGATATGTCCTACTTCTGCATAGGTACAAAATGATTGCGGGAAAACCATCCTGCAGACCTTGTGTATGATAAAGCTGATGGTGGTTATGGCATCAGTCATATTCATTCTGCAAAAAGTAAATTACTGACTAATTCTTGGTTTTGTTTTTCTCTTTGAATCAGCAGAAAATGGACCCCGTCTACTTGTGGTAGCAGAGCAAGCTAAAATCTTCTCACACCGGGGTGGCAACGTCACACTGCCATGTAAATTTTATCACGAACACACATCAACAGCTGGCTCAGGAACCCACAAAATCCGGGTCAAGTGGACCAAACTCACCTCAGATTACCTCAAAGAAGTGGACGTCTTTGTTGCGATGGGACACCACAGAAAGAGCTATGGAAACTACCAGGGCAGAGTGTTTCTGCGGGAAAGCAGTGAAAATGATGCTTCTCTTATAATTACAAATATAATACTGGAGGATTATGGAAGATATAAGTGTGAGGTGATTGAAGGATTAGAGGATGATACAGCCGTGGTAGCTCTGAATTTGGAAGGTAGGTAACACCTAAATTTAAGTATCATTCAGATTTATGCGGTGTTAAGGAGTACCTGCTACTGATATTGTATTATCAGTCAAGTCTCAGCAAGCTGAGAAGTGCAATTCATTGTACACTAGAGATCTTGGCCTGACAGCTCATGGCAATGATAATAAATTAGAAGAACATTAGGTCTTCTATAACTTATGCTAGCCTATGACATCTTTAGACCCCAGTGAGACCCAATGTGAGGAGAGCCAAAAAAAAATGACCAAACACAATATGAAAGACTCCATGTAATTTGCTCTTATCACTTTACAGAAGTCATTGCAAGGTCTTACAGTAGTCTTAGGCAAAACTCTATTAAATATTCCCCTAATAACCATTTATGATAGGTGTACCATTTTACAGAACTTCGGAGCATTTTAGATTATCATGGAAATACAAATCTTCTAGCAAAGAGGAAAAAAAATTGTTTTCCAGAGATAATGGTTCTGGGTTTTTTTCAGTTTCATAATTACATTAAATAATTCTCTATATTGCTTGCCAAGACAACTCCTACACATAGTCTGTAGTGGTTTCCCTCAGCAATATTCTTGCAGCCAGCAGAGTTCAAAGCGTTAGGAAAATTAGTGAAAGAGGTTTAGAGGACGAAACATTCATCTTTGCTTTACTCTTATGAAATTCAGGCAAGTTTTATGAGATTTAATACATGTCAGCCAACATTTGGCCTTTCTCCCCAAAGTACTGCACTGTACTCTGCCATAAACTAAAAGCTGCATGAAGTTGTCTCCCTTTCCCTTACACTTACCAGCAAGTGTATGCCAGAGAGAACTTTATAAAAGCCACACTGTTTTTGAAAAGTAGTTTGGAAACAAAAGAAAAGAAGACAATCAAACTCCTTGCTCTCACATCTGAAACGAGGTGAAATATATGACTCTTTAATTGAGGGTTATTGTGCATTATGCTGGGTATATAGTGACCCTGCCTAGCTTAGTGCTTCTTTGAACCAAATAGATGTCTTAGCTTTCTTCTTTACATCTCTTTTTCCATTCCTAATTGGAAGCTGCTGAAACCTTCCATTTCGGAGTGCAGAAAGGTCCCACACAGTTTCCATACTATCAGGAGAATCCATTTAGGTTGTTTAACCTCACATAATGCATCTTTAATAAGAATGCACACTGTCCTTTTCAAACCTTGGAGATAAAGACAACTGGAAATACATACAACCAGTTTAAGTTCTCTCAAGCAGTTTTGAGCAAAGACAAAAACTAGTTAGAGGAAAATTAATTTTAAGTAAATCTTTTCCACTAGCCAAAGACTCTAATGTGTTCAATCTCCTCTTCGCTCAGGCGGGCACTTCAGTCATTGCTCATTACATCTGCTGTGAATGAGATGAGCCACTGAAAGGAGAGCAGATTCTGCCTGGCATGATCAGCTTCACCCAAGTGAAAGCCAGGCTCTGGCTAGGTGCTCAGGCTGCAGGAATGGTCAGGAGATACATTGTGAGGTCAGCAGCCCTGACAGACATCTACCTCACAGGGGCATTTCCAGACAATAAGTATGTAAATTAAATTGCAATAAATGCAGCTGCATACTGCATACTACAAGTAATCCAGGTCAGAAACATGCAACATCTATTAAGCTATCCTTGGACCCAGCACTTCTTTTGCATTGCTGTGCAGATGATCCTGGAGCCCACCCCTGCACTATGAAGATGTTGAATGATTTGATGATATTAATCTCACAGTCTCCTTACATCTACATTCGTACTTCTATCAAGCTTTGAGATAGTCCAGATAAATAACTATATATATTTTTCCCCATCAGATAGTGGGATTGCCCTACATTTTACAGCACTATGGAATTTTGCCAATGTAAAAGGATCAGAGCCAGTGTAAAATCTTTAAAGTGTTACCACACCATACATCTGGACCAGATACTTGTCTGGTGCAATTTAGCATTTTGTCTCTGAAGCAAAAGTTCATTAGCTGTTAAAAACAAGGAAGTTCCAGTACAAAGGTTTCCTGCTGTACTGGTGAGGCTTGAGGAAGGAAGATGTTGATGACTGTAGTGGCAGACTGGCAAGTTTTGCGTGAAGATTGGTACAAATACTTGTGCATATGCAAAGAACCACATTTCAATGGTAGTATTTTTTTATACTAGAGAAAGCCAACAGTGAGAAACTTTTTTTTTTTACTTCATACAGCAACACAACTGAAAAAAGGAGATTTTTCTACATTTTTTACCTTGACTTTTGTGATGTAGAACCAGTCTATTGAATAGAGGGTCTGGGTCTCACCTCCTGATGGACACTGTCCCCTGTAATTTATGCTTCCTTTGAAGTATAACTCCAGCTCATCTTGTACAACAGCTCCTTTCCTTCTTATTTTCTCCCACCTCCAAAATAAAGACATTAGCATAGGAGAAATCATATTTCTTCAGCCACGTATGTTTTAATCTCTGCTCAAAGGAATGTTTTAACTACTGTCTGTATGTTTTAACTGGCTAACATCAGGAGGAGTGTCTTTTCATTGATTTTTTTACAGACAGTAGACAGGTACAAAACTGGTCATTTCTGACATTATAGACTAATGCTTCCCAAACTGACAGAAAAAAATCATTTGTAAAACCTTATAATAAAGTGTAACCTTTCAAATGAGATAAGACTAGTAAATGTGTTAGTGTCAGTCCTGCTTAGGACAACTAAATCCAATTATTCTAAATCTCACATATATTAAAGTTTCTCTCTAAAATGATAGTGATTTAAATGAATTTATATTTTTTTGCACACATACATTTGATGCAATGTATTCCCCAGTTTGCATGCCCTTATGCTTATTTTTTCATCTCCTCTGCAGCTTTATGTAGTGCTGGCTTTAATTGCTGTGTAATATATTTAAGCAACACAGAGCAGATCAAGAGAAAAAAAAAACCCAATATTTGGACCAAAATAAAAATATATCAGCTCATTCCAACATTCTACATCTGTTATAAGTAAAAAGGTTAATCTCACAGTGGGAAGAATTTGCATCAAAAGCCTAATGTCCTGAGATGGTGGCCCAAAGGATGTTAATTGGCAGCAATACGAAACCATTTATATCTAGGAATGCCCACTAGCAGGGCAAAGCAGCTGATTGCTCCAGTGTGAGCTCACTATACAAACAATATAGCTTTGGCTAGGCAAAAGCATGTTAATATATCAATGCAAAATAGTTGATATCTACCTCAGTGGACCTTTTTTCTTTTCTGAATGTGGTAGTATTTTATTCTTATTAGACTTAACAGCCTCCTTGGATTGTCATTAAATAAATTGTTTGTAATAATTGGGTACTTCTGGGTCTGAAAAAAATAGCGGAATTAGATTCAGTCTGTGTGCTTTACATACTTTATATTTTTATTTGTACTTTTTTTTTCCCAATTATTTTATGCAGAACCACACAATTTCCCCCCTGCACTGAGACTGTGCTGTCTAACGAGTAAGGCTCAGGACTAGGGTTCACTGCAATATTTCATGATCACCACCTTTAATAATTATTCAGTTGTATAATGATTATCATCCTGTTTGTATTTTTAAGTATAAGGAGTGGCCTAGGGACAGGAGGGTTGGGCTGCCATGGTGATTTTTTTCAGACACTAGACAGGTACAAGACTGGACACTTTTATGTTGGCCTTGTCACCAAAGCTGTTTTCTCACTGAACTGGGCTTACACTGCTCCTGCACACAAAATACAGATCATGAGTTTTACATTCTTTGTCAGATGTTCTGAGAATCAAAAGCTTAACAAATAAAAGCTCTCCTATGACAGGTAGATACTGTTGCCCGTGACATAGGCAAAGAAATAATTCTCTTCTTACATTAAATTTTTCTTCATGTTGATGTTTTACTGGCCTAGACTAAATTTTCTTTATGTTATTGCTTTACTGTTTTCTTTTCTTATGAATAGTAAGCACTGGAAAGAATCTCACTACATCAGGTTTGTGTGCTTCAGCTTCCCAGGCATGCGAATGTTCCAACATTGCCTCTTGGTTACAACTCCCAGGCATAGGTTCTCTGTTCCTGCGTGAGATTCATGGACCAGGTGACAAAGAAAGTAGAACAATGCCAAACTGCTGAAAGCAGGTCTTTAATATTTTTTTTAATAGCTTCCATCCTCAGAGAGAAGTGATAACTGCACACATTAGCTTTGCAATACACACTTGTACATTCAACTGTACAAAAAATATGCAAGTCTAGATAAAGCCATTCAAAATCTTTGTAGAAAGCTGCTTCTAGATGGAAGCAAACTCTTTGGGTCTCTACACAAGAACCATAAATACCCTCTGAGGTTTTATGATCGTATTTAGAGATATTTTAACCTTTATGTCCAGGATAGAAGTTAGATAGATATGCATCTCTTTCAAAAACAGACTCAACAGTTCAAAATAAATCAAACAAATCCATAAGTTTAATTTAAATGAATTCTTCCAGATTGTCACAGTAAAAAAAATCTAATTTAGTAATTTGCTAAGCTGGATGTTAGCAGTGGGGAATTCATAGCTGAAACCAAAATGAAAGCTCCTCTGTGCTCTCAACAATAGGAGAAATCGGATTTAGCCTATTTATTTCTTCTGCATGTTGCTTTTACATTCATACACAAAATGCTATTTTAAATATCCTTTCCATGGCAATCTGTTGTACACTCTACTATGTAACTGATTTTATAGGACACATCATTTGTGAGTCCCTAGAAGACAGTAAAAGTCAAGAGTAGGTCTTAACTGACCAGTCAATTCTTTCTGTGACAGGATGTGTCTTTGCAGACACAGCTGTGCTTGCAAGTGCTGTGAGACATGGTACTTGAAAAATGCAGGTGAAGTATAAAGTTCAAGATATGGCAGCAAAAAATTATCTGGAAATGATGACCCAAAAGGAAGATGCTTAAAAGAATTAGAACCAATTAGCCTAAGGAGAGCAAGGTAAAACAACAATCTCCAAACATTCATAAAGGCTGAAGAAAAATAAAGGAATCATCTGCCCTCAGGCCAAGTGAGTCTAGTTCATATGTCTGTATTTGTCAGAAATAAGCAACTGACAGCTTGGTTATAGGCAGCTGTGGGTTGGAGGGACACCATCTCAAGCTTCAGTTTCATTTTCAGGGAGATCAATATCTGCTGACAGCTAGTGATCCACCCTTGGAGTCTGTGCTGAGTGATTGGATAGCTGACAGTACTGACAGATAGAGCAATGGAAATGGAGTCTCAAGGAAAATAAAAGTCTCATTACTTTTTACAAAATTTTAGACATTCACCATGGAAAATTTTGTCATCAAGTGTATGAATCTGCTAGCATAAAACTGTACCTGACAGTATAGTATATAGGAAACCCTACTGTTACCCTGTGTTTATGCTGGCTACAAGAAAACTGACTCCTCTGTTGGGCTAGAACTCAAGGAAGCCTGTTTCTTTACTCTGGCTGCAAAAATACTTTTTTTTTTTTTTTTTCATATGAGTCAACAGAAATTTGTATTATTTTGTTCTATATGTAGATACTCTTAAAAATGCTAATTGTGTACTGTGCAGGCTTAATAGATACCTGGAAATTGAAACAACAGTTGAACTTTCTAAGGTTATTTCCTCACCTTGTTTTCTTGGGTAACTGTTACAGCTTCTTACACTGACAATGCATCTGTAATCAGTGAGTCATTGAAAAGCACTTGCACTGGATTTTAGGGATTACCTGCATGTAAGACTGAAATAAAAATAGCTTATAGAGGACACATAAATATCATCTCTTTTGCATTCCCTAAAATCCCCAGCAACTGAAGCAAAAGTTGAACATTTGTAGAATTCAATGTAAGGCATTCACAGAAGTACAGGTGTGCTTATGGGGAGGACAGGTTGCACATCCAGTTCTTATGGTCTGATTTGATGGAAATCCTAGTTTCCCTTACATCAGTTATTTTCTGGACTGCAATTGTATTGTCATAGATGCATAAAGCAAGGCCCACCTGGCCCTTGGCTTTCACTCATAGATTTATTCTCCACTGAATAGAGGCATCTCAGGTTCTTCCTCTCCTGCTTGAAGTAAAGGAGCTCCTTCCCTGAGCATATTCCAGAGAACTGAGCACTGGGGAGAAGAGCCACAATATCAAGTCTATATTGTAAATTAATACTCCCCATTCAGGCTCCACAATTATCTCAGTTGGTTCCTCAGGGTAGGGAGCCAAATCACTAAGGTCAAGTTAAGGCTCGTCAAGCTCAGTTTTCCCAGAAACTAACCAGATTTTAACTATCTGAGGCTGGAATCTTTTCTACTCTTCTATTTTTTAAGCTGGATTTGTTAACGTTTGAAAGTGGGTGTTTTGTCTAGTGGTAAAACATAGGGACGGAGTCAGGAGTTCAAATTCACTATGTAGTTTGAAAACAGTAAAAAGCTTCAGGACAACTTTTGTCTATTCAGGAACAGATGGGATGGATTATCTTTTGAAGGGTTATAAAATCCAAGACTGAAGAAGATGTTTTGCAATTATCTAAAGTTCAGCACAGCTAAATTCACAATTGGGAAATGAATAGTGAGATCTAACTATGAATTCAGCTAGGTTTGGTAGGGAAATGAAAAGAGAAAAAAATCCCCACAACCTAACACAGATGCAAGATAATGCAAAACTACACAAAACACATACACAGTCAATTTTCATCTACAAAATCACATTGGGCCACCCCTATCTGCAGGGTGAAATGAATGTTAATCAGTTTCAGGCTTGCACTGCCAATAAACTTAGAGAAAAGTCAGCTTCTATGCAGCCTACCCAAACATAACCCACAGCTAATATTACACTTTTGTACAGACTTATGTTATTAAAAACATCATGTCCCAAGCTCTAATAGATTTGTAACAAATCTACATACATATTTAACCCCTTTTAAAAAGTGATTTTGGAAACCTTAAGGAATCAAATCTCTTGGAATAGTTTCAAATTAGTTGTTTGTCGGTTTTCAAAAGTATGTAAGTTTAGATCTTGTTTTAAAAATACTCATCTCTGATTATTTTAGGGGCTTTTTTACGTGTATATGCAAATTAGACACAAGTGCTGGACAAGTAGCCAGTTGTCTGGGGAAGTATAGTTCTGGAAAAATAACAAGCATGGCATTTCTAATAAAGAGGAAAAGCTTGGACTCTTCTGACATTTGCTACAGTTTTATTATAGCCAGTGGTATTTTTATCTGTTAGCACTGAAGAGGAACAAATATTTTTTCTAAAAAGAGATAAAGACAGGGAAGGAAAAGCAGACATCCAGAAAAATATGAAACATCTACACAGCTTCCTTTTTTATGAAGTTACATTTAACAGCACATGTTGTGTTACATTCCATTTGTGCTTTATAGCTCAGAACAACTAATAACTGAGAAGCCTTTAAGAAAGGATTTACAGAAGGAGAGAACCTCAACAGACTTTGTAGTTAATTGCTGAAGGAGAGCAAAATGTTGTTTATTATTACCTTGCCAAGTTTACATTTGCATGCTTTATTTTCTTGGACCAAGTCACTGAGATTTAGTAATAACAAAGACTTTGTTTAACAAAAATAACACTTCTTGGATGATAGATGGGCAAGGGAGGGAAGAAAGGAGATGAGTGGAATAGATACTAAAGATGATTTGAATGCTCAGAAAGAAGTTGCATGGTGACAGTCTTGCATGACCATAATGTAATTTCTTTGTCCTATGTTACATTGCCTCAGGGACAAGGAACTTGTTGTAGGCAACAGAATTCATCATCAGGGAGAAAGTAAAAATAAAGGTGGATGCTTATACCACTGTAAAGTTTTTGGTTTATCTCATGTTATCTTGTCTTCAGTCCCTCTGCATCTTGCAGCACTTCTACAGAAATATTTGAGAAGAAACATTCTGAGCTGGATCTTATCTGATGCCATTTTATTTCATCTTGTTACAAGACTGGGCTAAAGGCAATTGTAAAATTTAGGTCTGGGTTAAGTTTCTAAACCTTGCCAAAGATTAGGGTGGTCTAATCCAAGCTTTTGTTTCAAGTCTCTCTCATCTCTTTTATCATAGCTATATGGAGAGTGGTTCTTCAGCATTTTCTGCAACATCTTTAATACTTTAAGAAGTAATCTTTGCACATCTTTTCCATCAAACAAGCAGAAAATCTACTGCAGAAAAATCTGACAGATAAGGGCAGTGACTTTGATTAACTGTTGCTGCTGAAAAAATTCTGAGAGTGTACCTGTCTTTCTCATTTCCACTTAGATGTCCATTATTATGAGAAGATCTCTCTGTTATACCTGTCTGCAAAGACTCATTACCAAGGCTCACCACAAGCTTTGAGCTGGCCTGTGACTGGTCCTCAGGGGTGGAAGGTAGCATTTGGCAGGTCCATGCTGCTTGCACAGTGGATCTCTGGCAAGCATCCTTTGGTTAAATCAGCAGCACTTTTGGCAGCCATAGGTGTCACAGAGGAAGGTGGTGTCTCACGTAGCTTCCTACTAGGGCTGCCTTGTGTTGTTGCCTGCTTTGTGCTACATGGCTCAACACCTGTAGCTGGGGAAACCTGTCTTTTGCTCAAATAACCATGCTCCCTGATGCCCTCTGTGAGGAGCTCTCCCTCCTTGAGTGGTGATAAACTGCCAAAAAAACAGATGGAATGTAGCAGAAAAGCCTGCCTAAAACCATACACAACTTTGCTGATTTTATTTCCCTATAGATTTCCTAGTTTAAGACCTCAGGACACTAAAATTATGCCTCCTACCAGTCTGGTCTTGAAATGTTGTTATTAAGCCAAGCATGAAATACCTTCCCACTCCTAAGATAACATGAAATACAATAAAAACTATCAAACAACTGTCTTGAATCTCTCGGGAAATCTTGGGAAGCATCTATGCAAAGAGCATGGCACTCTTTTATGTCAATCAAAATATTTCACTTTAATGTCTGTGTGTGAAAAGAAATAGTTCATATGTCTCTCTACTACAATTTCTTCTTTCTAATTGACTGCCAGAAAATCCCCAAATCCCATCCTGCCAAAAAAAAAAAAAAAAAAAGAAAAGAAAAGAACTGGGCTGGGTTTTAATTTACTTTTATAAAATGAGAAATTGATCTTGCAGGTGATAAACTGGAATTTTCTGATGAAAAATGTGTAGTTGCAAAATTTCAGCCAGCTCTGCTCCTTTATAAGCACTCTCAGGATGAACGAGGGTGAGATTACAGTGGGGATAGTGAAGCTGCAGATGGGAGCAGTGCTGCAGACCTGGCACGGTTCCCATTGGGAAAGGGATGAGGTGATGAGGAGACGAGGTGGCTGGGTAAGGCAGCAACCCTCTCCCCTTCTCACACCTAATGGCTGATGTGCTGACAGTTCATTTTCCCCCAGAAGTGAAACAAGGTAACAGCCTGACACACATCATGGAGCTAACCTTCATTTCTCCTTCTGGTGACTATAAACGATGTTTCCCTTTCTTCCTCTCTTTCAGCGTCTAGTAACTCACCCTTTTTCTACCACTTCAGGTGTTGTATTCCCCTACTCTCCACGCCTCGGTCGTTACAACTTAAACTTCCACGAGGCTCAGCGAGCATGTCTGGACCAAGACTCCGTTATGGCCTCCTTTGACCAGCTCTATGATGCCTGGAGGTCAGGGCTAGACTGGTGTAACGCCGGCTGGCTCAGCGATGGCTCTGTGCAGTATCCCATCACTAAACCCAGGGAGCCTTGTGGAGGGAAGAACACGGTGCCCGGAGTCAGGAATTATGGGTTCTGGGACAAAGAAAAAGGCCGATATGATGTTTTCTGTTTTACTTCAAACTTCAACGGTAAGAGCATTCTTCACCTCTTCCTTGTAAACAACAACTTCTGTGCTTAGGAAAGAAACTCCAATGGCAGCAAGTGGTATCTGATTTGTCAAAGTTCATGTTAGGCTTCAAAAATGTTGCTGTTGAATATACAAGGACACATGGGCAGAGCAAAGTTGCCTTTTCCACATGTTCATGTAAATAGTTTTTACATTTCAGAACTCATACTCATTAAAAGTTATATGTACTCTTTTAATGTTGATCTATGCCCATTAATTTCAGTTAAAGTGATGAAGAAACCTGTGATTCATTAATTTCATTTTCCTGTTGAGTTCAATTATGATTATGATGTTTTACAACTTAAATATATCAACAAAAGGAAATCCTGATCAGTGTTTCATCTATGTTGTTGTGCAGGCAGCTCCTGCTCATGTACCAGATCTGATACTACTAATACTTCCTTATCAGCAAACCTATTTCTAGATTTTATGCCTAATAACTTAGATTCCTACTCTTAGTACACTACCAGTATTCAGTTCACTTTTGCTCTGAATTTTATCTGTTCTAAACCTTATTTTAGTGACTGCAAGCTTTTTTTGCTATTACTAGATGTTACTGTAGGTATGAAATGACATGATCTCAGCTTGCTATGGTTTCAGGTTTAACCTAGTGTCTGGTTTAGAATGACATGAACACTGCAAGTAAACGTGTGCAAAGAAGTCTACAATCCTCAACAGCATTATATTTGTGGATAACTCCTATGCAACTTTGCACATGTTTGGCTTGCAGCCCACCCAGACCAAGGATCACAGCCTTTTTTGTTTATGCAAGATTGCTTATCCATAATGAAGCATTTTTGTCTTACAGCACACCAAAAAATAAACATAGGCCTTTTTCTTAGAAAATATACTCTGGTGCTAAGTCTGCATCACAAAAAAACCTCCAAAACCACAATACAACAAAGCAACAATATTAAATTAGGCTAGATGCAGCCTGAAACAAAAGTTGAGCTGATTTTTATCATGCTGCACCATTCCATGAAACGGTATCTCTTTTTTTTTCTTGTTTCATTGATCGAAGTTGAAATCCTGTATGAGCTCATCTTTTATATGCAGATTTAACCCTATACTGTAGAAGTAGCACCAAGGAATAAAACAAACAAAGAAAAATAATTAAAATGTGATAGCTGCACTATTTATAATGTTTGCAGAGTAAGCATTTGCTACTACTGTTCTTTAATCACCAACCCTTTCCACATTAGCAGCTGGAAAAGATCTATTAAGGAAAGAAATATAATTTCTGAAAAAAATCTGAAAAGTACTGACATATTTTCTGTGTATGGATACAGCAAGAGAAGGACAGAGGAAGAAAGAGGAATGAGGTAAAACAAGGAGAAGGTGGAAAGGTAATAGAGAAATCAAAGACAAGACACTAAAACAAATCTCATCCTTGATCAGTTTGTTAAAGTGGCCTACAAGACAGAGTACTACACAACAATAGGATGATGTATAGACCTAAGCATCATCTTTTCTAGTTCCCTAAAACTCAACACCATATTAATCTCTTAAGGTGTCAGCAGAAAATCTGGGCTTCTGCCTCTCTGAACATCCATTTCCTTAAGTCCCAACACACCAGGTTATGTTATTCTCACAATCCTTACCATGTTCTCTAGTATTCATGTCCCAAGCTTACCTTAATGTCTGCAATAAACAGTCACGCTCTCAAAATGACTGCTTCCTATTTTCAGCTCAACATCTGAGATGGCTCATGTATGCTTAACAGCAGACGTTAGCTTTCTCACTGTAAAGGGAAAAGCTTATAATAACCCATTTTGCTACTCAGTTGCAATTGCCAAAGATAGTGGCTATGGGCAAAGAGCTCTTTCTGTAACACCCAATATTGATTCTCTCAGCTCAGGAACAGCCAAGAAAAATGAGAAGTGGTTAGGACAACATGCATTTCCAGCAGTGGCAGTGACTGCTGGAGTATCCCAAAAGTAAACAGAGAAACCTTCAGCTTCATGTAAGGGAGTTGGCAAAATGCCAAGGGCCTCAAGATCCAGGGACTATAAGCTGAGTTCAAATAAAAAAAGTCTCAGAGTCAGTTGTGGGAGCTGTCTTGAAGAAAGAGAATGAGTGTAGCCACTAAAGTGAAAAATTCAAATATAGTCATCAATGCAGTCAGTTCAAATCCAACTTCAGTGTTTTCACTCTGGAACTGTTTGATCCCATCTGTGGTGAATTGAATAAAAAAAAAAGTAGTGGTAAAAAAGGGATTTTTATACCATTAGTGAAGAATTCCATATGCATTCCTGTTACTGTCCTATGGAAATTCTTTCAGCAAAGTTTATCTGTGATGTGATATAAAATAGTCTTAGTACATTATGAAATTACCTTCTATAGTGTCTTTTCTTTGACTAGGGTTAAGTGCAATACCCAACAGATTGTTCTACCTGCTTCATACTCAAGTCTTTCTGTTCATTCATAGAAGAAGTATACATGGAAATTTTTGTGTGTGCAGGCAAAGCCAAAGACCTGAAAATGTTTCACACACTTTATATGAAGTAACACCAGCAACTTGCCAGTTTATAAGAATATATATTGTTGTGTCTCATAAAATAATGCAAAGAGTAATATTAGCTCAATGATACCAATTAAATCCTTGAAAATATTGTGCAATAACACAATATTTTCTCTGCCTACATTGAGATAACAATTGGATGGCAACAGGCTTCCCAACCTGCCCTTACTTCCTCATGTTGATAAAAGCTATTGAAAATGAACATGCACAAGTGAGAAATACCAAACTTGGAAATTCCATGTTGGACTTTCCCAGTGTCTGAGGGCTCAGTTATGCTCCCTCACAGCCAATTTCTCCTCCACTTTTCCTTCACATTCTCTGCCCTGCCCCATGGAATGAGGGTGCACCTTCTCCATACATCCCCTCTTGAAGGTCAGTTCGGGCTTCCACACACATCAATAGAGGGGAATAAATGCAGATAAATCCTTTTGTTGCAGTCTTGCCCACAGAGCCGAAAAGGCATAGGACGAACACTACATAATGGTAGAGCTGAGCAGTTACTCTATGCTTAATTTTGAAGCACTTCTGAAGAAGAACAGCTAGTTTCCTGCAGCAAAAAAAAATAGGGAATCTTTTGCACTGAAGAGTGGCAAGTGGTCTAAATACAAACACAGCTATCAACTATTCCATAATTAAGCATTTTCAAAGAAAAAAAAGTATAAGTAGAATTAATATCATCTTCTGCTCATTAACATGCATTTTCTTTGCACAAAGTACCACAGCGCATAACTGATTTGTTATCATCTCTAGCAGAATCAAATAGAACACTCATGTTGTTGTTAAAACTACAATGAACAAATTCTAGAGATCATCTTAAAAGTGCAGCTGTGAAACACCTGTGTGTTACAGTAATACAAACAATGTTAACCACCTACTCCATTGAAATGGGAAAAAACTAGAGAAAATAATCTCTGAGTAATTCATGCTGAGTGTTCACTTGGCCGTTTCAGAAACTTTTATTCCTGGGGACATGCAGCCATTGTTCCAAAAAGAGAAGCAAACTTGCCCAAACCAAAGTTACCCTTTCTTTGAAGTGGTTGCTTCTCAGTCACTGGATTCACTGCTGATTTTGAGGGGATCTTTTACTTGAGATGATCACTAGATATCAAATTACTTTTAAGTGCCTTATAACTAAAGGAATGGAAAACATCTGACACAGACTTTTAACGTGTTCTTCAACTTTGAGAATCAATGTCCTTGCTCAACCACTTGGTAATGCTGTTTAAGATATACTGAGTTGAGTTTACTGAGCAGATGAGATGTTCTACATGTTGTGCAAGCTACAGCTATGCCCTGCTGGCCATGTGAAATCACAAATTGAAACAGTTTTATAAACAACTGATGTTTGCATCTGTAAGTTTTCCGGCACACATGTTGATTGCTGGCTGCAAGGACACACTGAATGTTTCTCCTCCTCGTGCAGAAACATCTACCCAACATGCAGAGCTTGCTGCTGGGATACCCTTGTACAACACTGAAGCCATAAGGCTGAGCAAGAGGCTGGCCCAGCAAACCAGTAAGCTGTAGGGTGTAAGATGTTTGGCTGCACGTGGAGGCATCCTGTCTGAGCACTTCACCAAGAACCCTCTTTCAAAGGCATTGCATTAATACTTTATGGAGAGAATAGTGAATGGTGTGTCTACTACAACAAGCTGTGATATAAAAAAATTATAAATCTCCCAATTTAGAGCTGAGCTTGGAAAAATCTCCAAGTCATATCCCCTCCAAGGTGCATTCCTTCCAAGTCACAAAAGTGTAGGTTATTTAGGTCAAATGCTCAAGTTTTCCTGTTTAAGCTGTTCTGTTACATGCAAAAGCTCAAAATAGCTATTATAGACAGAGTTTGATTAGGTTTGCATAAACCCTCCACCTGATGGTTTGGATGTGAGAAGTCAATTCAAGCCCACTTATCCTCTGTAGGAGTGACCCAGCTACCAGATGTTAATTTGAAATAGTTAATGTCTCCCTCTTCTTCCACATCAATTAAAACTAAGATTGAATTAAGTTAAGAATTTTTTTTTTAGCCTATTAACAGGGGAAAATCAGAAAATCTGTACTGAGTTTATTAACAGAAATTTATTTAATCAGACATTCTGGATACATATTACACCCCTGTGGGTTTTACTATTAAAGCTGTCCCATTTAAGGAAGGAGTATGGTATAGGAGTTTCGATTATTGATGTCATATGTCAAAAACCTGACCTTACTGCAGATCCCTAGGAAACAGCATTCCTTTGACATATGGTTTGAAGAGCAACTAATAAACTAGGTGAGGTTTATATACTATCAATACAAATCCCTGTTCCCCTAAGTCTGAAATCCTGTTTGCTTTGGGAAAACTTCTTAATAACTTGGAAGGAATAGGCTTCCACTTTAAAAACATTCTCTTTAGCAACACCTTGTAAATGCTCTCACTTTGCTGAAATGGAATTAAGCAAGCATTTTACAAAGGAGTAGATTATCTACTTTCAAAAGTTTTCTGTGGAAATACTGTAGATGTCTCTGACTGCAATGAATGTTTCTAAAAGTTTCTTCTCCACCTCAGCTGCTATGTAAATGCCTTTTATTTTGGATGTTCTTGTTAAAGTGTATATTTTCCAATCCTTACACAATTTTCCTTTATATCATCATCTCACCTGGCATTTCTTCACCTAGAAAAAGCTGTATTTTTTGCAGGGATCTGGAGCTGACATAACTCTTCATCTTGCTGACTGCTTTTTCTTCAACAAGAAAGTAATATGAAACTGAGAAGAATTCTGTTTGTGTGTTTACCTGTTTTTAGGGAGGAAGAAAAATTATATTGTTCTGGAGAACTTTCTTAAGACATAAAGAGCATGCTCTGGAATTAGAAGATCCCCATATGAATAAATTCCTTTGCTTTTCAGCTAAATTGTTTCTTACAGGATGGTCAGATTGAAAAGTTAATTTATTTGGAAATTATTATTCCTTCAAATGAACACTATTCATCTGCAATCCATTTCTACCTCACACTTGGTTAATTGTCAAATCAGTGGTGATTAATAACCCTAAGTATAATGAATGAAAGTCTTGCAATGAATTTATATTGCCTCGATAACTGAAATTAATGTTAGTATTATTGCTGCTTATGGATTAATAGGGGAGACTTCCTTTGAGCTTAATTCACTGGCATATGTTTTCATTACCTTGAGACAGAGGCACATTTTTCTTAGCAGCACTATCAGTTCACTGCTGTCTTATGGTGAGGATATACCCTTTGATGCCTAAGCAGAAACAGAGCTGCAGAGCTGCTGCGCGTGGTTTTGACACTGCTAATGAAGACTTAGACATGCATGGCTTTGATTTGCCACAGGCTCAAATTCGACTTCTGAGAACCTGTGCAATATCTTGACTTTCTTAGCAAAAAAAAAAAAAATTAAAAAATTGTGCTTGTACTTAATCAGAAGCAAAGTCATTGCCTGGGCAGAGAGTAAAACTGCATATGTTACCTCCAACCACCTTCACTCAAATGCTATTAAAGACCAATCTTGCTATGCCATGTTCCTGATAGGAAAACTCATAAGGGTTTTAAGCTAGCAATGTAGAAGAGCACTGTTTTGAGTGTTTAATTGCTTTCCCTTCTCTGACAGTGAGCTGAAGCTGTATGACATCTGCCTTTCCTGAAATCTACACGGTTCCTCAGACATTTCACTGAACTGTCATTGGCATGTTGTTAAACTCATCTGGCACCATAAAGTTAGATGCAGAACAAGAGTACTCCTCTGAATCCTGGGATGTCCATCACCTCTCTCCCCTGGTCTTTTTCTTCTTGTTTTTCTACCCCTAAAATGAATATGTATTGCCACCTTTCAACTACAAATGAATACAAGTAAGGGTGGGGATGCCAAACTGTGCTGAGTTAGAAGAAATAAACACAGCGCTTTTTTTTTTTTCTTGAAATAGTTTGTTTTTTCACCTGGATTTTTTTTTTTAAATTAACTGTTGATATTTATCATCTCACTATACAAAAAAAAAAAAAAAAAAAAGGTGACATTTTAAACAGTGCAATACTCAATTGCACAGTCTCAGACCAACCACTGTATGATGTGAATCAGCACTGGAGCATCTCCCTTCTCAAAAGCCACGCTTATGTTGTTGCATCAGCTTAATCGTGTTGCTAATGATCCTTTTTCCTTTTCTCTTTTACTAGGTCGCTTTTACTACCTAATTCACCCAACCAAGCTGACTTATGATGAAGCTGTTCAGGCGTGCCTGAAGGATGGAGCTCAGATTGCTAAAGTTGGCCAGATATTTGCTGCCTGGAAGCTCCTGGGGTATGACCGCTGTGATGCCGGCTGGCTGGCTGATGGCAGCGTCCGCTACCCAATCTCCAGGCCAAGGAAACGCTGCAGCCCTAACGAGGCTGCGGTTCGCTTTGTAGGTTTCCCTGACAAAAAGCACAAGCTGTATGGTGTCTACTGTTTCAGAGCATACAACTGAAAATACCTAGAGCACAAAAATTTAAATTCATTAAGAACATGTGAAAGATTTCTTTTCAATATGAACTCATGCAAGTTACTAAAACTGTGATAAACCTTTTTTTTTTTTACTTACTGTAAAGAGTAATTTTCATAAACCCAACCCATTGATTTTGTTTGTTTTAATATTTTTTTAAAGTATCATTCCATAGATATTTTAAATTAATGTAATTTAATGGAAGCTCTAGGTAAGGAAGTTTTAGAGACAAATTCTTTAAGCAACATCATCCCAACAAAATATACCTTTCATGATGGGGCATGCAATAGAGCTTGACAATTGCTAGGGCACAGTTATGGAATGTAAGGCTACTCAAAGCAGAAGCTTTTAAAAGCACAGATTTTACATATTTGTACCAGTTTGAAAAACACTGCAAATTGATTATATCAGGAATTTTGAAATAAGTGAATCTTTTTGTTAAAGGGGATCAGTGAGGTTTTGGAAGAAAAGCCTCACAATAACGTAGGTTAGAAAATAACTGTTTTCACTGGTTTCACATGGGAACAACACAGAGTTTAATAGAAGCAGCTAAAACAGTCCAGAAAAATAGGACTAGATTTACAATTTAAAATCTTGCCTTTCTGAACAATAAGCTTATGGTCCCATGCATAGGCACAAGCACAATTAGTTCTCCTGAACATTTCAATTGTGTTCTTGTTGTGTACAAATCATTAACAAAGGAGTCAATAATTAACTAATGAGAAAAACCTATTTTCTTCTTAACTCCAATTAAAGATGCCTGAGAAGTGCTGTATTACCTTTGAGTAGCTTTACTGAGTTATTTTTAAACTCTTATGGGCCATTTGCTAAGCAGCATATAGCATCTACTCAGGGCAGTTGTATAAATGAACTGCTGGACAGAGAAGTAAACTTTAGCAGCTTGATTTTACAGTAGCCTTTGAAATGTTGCTGAAAAGAACATTACAAAATTTTATATTTCTTACTTATGTACACATCATGAGGATTACTAATCAGAATAAAAAACCCAAATCTAATGAAAATGTGACATCTTAGAACAAAATTATTGAATAAATTCTGGAACTAGCTATTAAGATTTAGAAGGAAAAAAAACCAAAAAACTTTTCTTTCCTTATGTCTTGTTTGTATCTAAAAAGTACATCTGTTTTTTAAACTATCAGTGAAAAAATAGTACTGCTAACCCCAATTTTTTTTAGTTAATCTTCCTTAGAGTTAACAGAAAAAAACCCCCTATAGAAGTACTTCTTCTCACTACATCTGCACTAGTCTAAGTGAAAGATGTTTACCTATATCTGCCAGTGTCAGAGATAAATAAGCACTGTACATGGTGCCTAGGATTTTCAGAGCTGCCTAAAGCACTAAGTTCTCCCTAAATAACAATTTGAGGGAATTTGGATTTCTGATGGAAACTTATTTTGGATGCAGCAATTCCTGGTGCTCATCTTCAGATACCTTAATGCAAACAGTTTTTCAGAGAGTCAGTGCTCAAGGCTTTCTGAGAATTTACTCCACTTATGGTGTCTCAAGCTGGATATCTAAAAAAACAAAGAGGCCACTGATTAAAAATATCTTGGTCTTGAGTAATCTCTTAGGTGTTTTTGATGATCTCTATCCAGTGTTGGTTCTACCACTTAAGAAATGGAGAACGCTTTTTCCTATTCTATGCTTGCTGACTATGAAGATTTCAGAGGACCAATATTTGTATGACACAAAGTTTTATAGCTTCCCGTCGTTTCCATATCTAAATGATATATAGTGGTATTTATCCAAGTAGAATGCAACTGGTATTCTTTCATGAACAGTTTGGTGTAGTTGTTTTCCCATGGACGTGAGTAAATAAATCTCTTTCCCAGAGTGGTTGTGGTCCTGTTTTAAAACTCTGTCAACAAACCAGGAACAATATATGGTAGGATTGTAGTGGAACGATATTATAGAGTAAGAGGTGTTTTGTTGGAGTTTGTTCCCATCAAGCTCAGAGGTAAATTTCCATTTCTGAGGATATTTGCATCCATTGTGGATATTTGCTCATACTAAACAGATGAAGCAATCTTGGTGCCAACCCCCACCTCTTTCTCCCTGACTCTGTTTTTTAAATCCACTAGAAATTTTATTTTCTTGAAACTCTGTCACTTAGCTGTGAATAGAGATTTATTACAGGTCAAGTCCCTAAACCCACGTAATCTTTTTCCTAACAGACATTTTTAAAATCAGTGTCCATTTCACACATTCTCTCAGACCATTTGGAAACTTTTCTGAATCCCTTGATAAAAAAAAATGGAAATGGAAAGAGAAATGGAAAGTATCCATACAGGATAAGGGATGGGGAATGCAAGATTTGACCATAACCAAGAGGAATACACATTATTCCCCCATCCAACCTTCAGAAACTTATTAAAAATATGTAGACTGTTTCATGGTCTTTTCTGAAGCTTGAAAAGGGAGTTTGTGGGATGATAAAAGCTATAGGGAATACCCCAATTGTTACCCCTGCTAGATCCAGAGTTACTGTTAAGGAGGAATCCTTTATGAAGCTATCCCTATCCTCCCCAAAGATCTGCTAGATCTGGAGGAGGCTGCATGCTTTTCCTATTGCACAGAGGTGAAGAGACCCTCATCAAATTATTATTATTTTTTTTACCTCTCCAGGGAAACCCTCCACAGGGTTTCACTCAGACACATCTTTTTTGCAGGACTGGGGATCATATTTTGCCTGCATAAAAAATGTAGACACCCAACCCACTTGTGGGGCTGGCTAAAGTGCCCTCACTGCTAGACCAAAGGCACTGCGGGAAAGGCAAGTTCAGCCTTTCACCGATTTTGCAATGCTCTGGAGATCGCTGGTCAGGTCCTAAATCACAGCAATCTCAGGCTTGCGCTAGCTTATGCCTTCTGTGTCCGTATCTCTGGGCTGCCGCTGTGACAGCCCAGGCATAGTGTCCCCCCCACTCACCCCTACTTTGTGCATCACCCCTATCCCAGGCCGGTGGCTGAGCAGGCTCTGCACCACCCAAGTGATCCCTCAGCTCCGGGGAAAACCCTGGAGCTCCCAGCTTGGCAGCACAAAGAAGCCACAGAGCAACAAGGAATTAAATCAACAGAGAGACACAGAGCTGGTGTATGATCACAGATGGTCAATTTAGCCTTCAGTTATGCCTGTAAGTTCGCATTGAAGATATTGCTTGCTAGGAGTCATATGTTCAAGCAATGGAGTCACAGTATGTGAATCTGCATTTGTCATATTACTTACAAATAGCCCAGTAGTCTAATTTGGGATCAGGCTAGATTTAGATCTCTGTATTGATATACAACTTTATGTAGTATTATAATGGGTACAGTTAAATGGATAGTTTGATGAAAATTGGATAGTTTGAGAAAAAATAATTAGTTCTAATGCAAACAGATATAAAAAACCAAAAAAAGTGTATGATTGCCCGAGGAATGGACACAAATAGAAAAAAAAGACACAAATTATATTTATTTTTACAGATAGTGACTCCATTTCCTTTTATAATGTCTAATATCAGGATGTTTTCTTATTTTTGACTAAGCTAGATAGGTGCTTGGATGAAAAACTTTAAAAAGCAGCTTAAAATCTGGATAAAAGTCTGTGCTATTTTCTGTTCATGAGAGAATATTCTATTATTAGAATCAATTTGTGTTCTCTGTCATTAACTTGTATTTCACAATGTATCTGAATTTTAATGCCCATGAATTGACAACAATTAAATCATGTTGTTCTTTTCACTATGATGATTTCTCCTTGTTGACTGGCCATTCTTCTGCCTCTGTCCCAGAAAACACAAAAAGGAAAGCAAGACATCAAAGCATGGTAAAAAGGTGATTACAAAATTAGGGTGAAAAAAAAAAAGACTACTTTGTGAGTATAATTTTCAATGAAAATAAATAAAACTGTATGCCAAAGCCATTGTTTTATGCTTCTTTGAAGCATTTTGAAAGTAGAAAAGCAAGTACCAATTGCTTCTTTGTGTTCTCTGCCATCTTCTTAAATAAAATAAAGCATAAATAAGGAAAGCCCTTTTTTTTTAATATGGAAGGTGTTATACAGCATATGCATCACTAGATGCGTGGGAAAAAAATGAAATTGTTGATATAATCGTATGACCATAGAAATTAAAAACCAATCAAAATCACTCCCCCGCAACGTGCAACAAGAATGATTCCATGTCAGGCAAGCAGTCATTGAAAGCAGTAGGCAACCCTCTTGGTTTCTGTAATCACACCATTTCTGGATTCTTTTATTTATCTGTATCAGAGAATTCACTCTGAAAGTGACCTACATTGCACTACTTCACTGAAAAACAGTACTCTTCCAGAATCGTTCAGTAGTTCAGCAATATTTTAAAATAGACAAAGAAAAGCTTAGGAAAATTCATCACGTTAAGGAAAATCTGTATTACCTTTAGTACATGATTGAGGTAAATGTACTTTATTTGGTATAATTCCATTAAATCTATTTTAAAACTAGATACATTTTCACTTGACAACATTAAGCATAAAATTGAAACTTTTGTAGAAACACTCATTCAACCGATAGGTTTTCATTAATAGTAGCAGCTTCCACTGAATAGCATCTCACAATTCAAAATAAACACACTATCTTCATAGTTGAACACGACAGAATTTAAGACTTGGATTTAAGAGCTCCCACAAAACCAAAAATGTCCAGGTTTTCACTTAAAGGCTTAATAAATGAAAGAGTAGACTGCCATTTTACTTTGAAATTCTCTTGTTTGCTCACAAAAGAGACCAGCAGCTTTCTGTTCAACAAGAAAAAATGGCTGTTCCTCTTGAAGGTTTCAGAAGCTGAATCTTGGACAATTGTTAGACATTTTCTTCCCTTTTCAGGAGTAGTTACAAAAGTTAAACAAATACTGCTGCAAAGCAGTAAAATTCCAGTGCTGGGTAATTTACTACATTAGAAGAAACAAGACTTCTCTACATTTTAATAAAAAATACAAAACTAAAAAATAGTCTTAATTTTAGGAGAAAGGCAAGGGGAATTGATGAAAAGTAAGTACTACTGAAAAATAACTATTCCTCTTCCCATTGCATGGGAACAGTGATAGTGATGGTGCTTTTAAAACAGGAGTGACCTGAAAGACTTTCGAAGAAAAAAACATGAAAGACATCAGAAGGCATTACTTCCACTCCTGATCTCTCACACTGAGTTTGCCTTTGTTATATTTTGTCCAATAATAATTAAGCCACAGCTTTAAATATGTAATTAATTAAAAAAACCCTACAGACTAATAATAAACCAAGAGTTTGTAAGAGATTTCTTCTTTTTTTTTTTTATCAAGCCTCAAATTGGAAGTAGAAAAATGTCATTAAAAACCCTTTGAGTCTAATATTTTTCCCTTTTTTTCCCTGAGAATGTCTCAATCCATAAAGCCATAATAGGCTAAAGTTCATCTATTTTTTCAGTGTTGTGCCAGAGGCAAGTAATTGTTAGACTAATAACAAAAGCCCTAGCATGGGACTCAGCTGATGAATTATGCATTACCACATTTTCCACAATGTCCAATGGGGATTTAATAGATTCTCTTTTTTTGTTGTTTTTAAAGGCCAATAAACAAACTCAAAATGGTATACCTTGATACTAGCTGAATAAGAACAGTTTGGTTTTTCTCCTTTACTGAAAAGATGTATTGTAAAGCCTTTTTGGTTCCTTACTTCCTACACTACTGTTCACTGTATATGAATGCGTTATGGCCTTCACTTACCACTATATTTCATTCCACTTTCTTTAATATATTAGAAAACAAAAAGAAGAAGAAAACCACCCCATCAAAAAATCACACACAAAAAAAACCAAAGGAAAAGGATGACAGGAAGAAGTCAACCAACTATAAATACAACAAAGAACAGTGTATGACTGTAATATCTCTTGTGATAATAGCTAATGGTAGACAGAGATTTAATGATACTGAAGTATTAAAAAACAAAAGAAGAGTAATAACAGGTAATTTCACAGTTCATGGTCTCGGAAAGTGAAATTATTTTCCTGTGTTGGAGGTTTGCCAGCAGACACAAGTCCCTGCAGCTCCAGCATAGCCCATCACCTTCATGCTGCTTTGCTCCAGCCCCAGGAAGAAGAGCAGGGATGGGAGCAGCCATGGAATAACACAACAGGGTGTTGTCACTGTGAGAAGGGTGAAGCTGAAAACAACATAACCGTCAAGAGCTCCGATTTCATTCTGATTTCTTCTAGATTAGGAGACTTTCTCCTCTCTGATGCCCATTTACTAAGGTTTTGTGAGTGAAAGAGACAGTGACACTCATTTGCTCACTATGGGGTCTGACATGCTTGGGCAGTTTCTACGATGTTGACTTTCTTATTTATGTTCTTAATGGTCTGTAATGGAAGAAATACTTAAACTGTTCACCTGACCCTAAAGCTTAACCCTCTCTTGAACTTAAACATCTGTTGGATAAGTGTTTCTAAATTTGTGAGTATAGCAAAAATAACAATGATTTCTACAGTTAGATGGGAGTTTAAATGCTGTGCACATGGGCTAAGGTCACAGCTACACATGGCTGCATATCCATTAAAAACTAAGTGCAATTAATTGAAGGCAGCTACATGGTTTTGAAATGGATTTTCTGATTACGTCCATTCTTGCCCTTTGGCTCATTTTAGAGAGCAATTTCGATATGCATGAATTAGGTTACCTTTGGACGAAATTAAATTGTGAGCTCAAGCTGATGTGAACATCAAATGTATCCCTGATATAAGCAGCGTATAAGAACCTGAACCAATCCTTGACATCTTTCAGATGTCTTCAAACCACATCTATGGTGTTGAATTTTGTTTCAGGGCCCAAAATAAACTCTAAAGCCCTATAACTCAGATAATGCAGATGTAGGAATCTTATCCCTAACTGCTCCAACCTGCAGAACCACTCCTGTTGCATTACGTTGCTTGACAATGTAGACATATTATAGATGGACAACTTGGAGTGCTGTCAATAATCATGTGTCCAGAGTGATAATGGACTAACTATTTCATAACAGCACCAGGTCTCAGCCCAAGGAGTTTTGGAACATCACTCATACCTGTAATACAGATCCCCTCCAACTCCTGGTAGAGTCAGTAAGGTTGTCATTATATCCACTGAGGCTTATGGATAGTTTTGGTTTTACATATATCTTTATGTCCACCAGTGCCTTGCATGCACAAATAGGTATTTTCAAAATTTCATAAAAAGAATAAACTTAATATCCATTATTGTGTTTGAGTGGTGTGTCCAGCTGTAGACTCATGCTGGATCCTCCCTCTGCTCTGCGTCCTTCATGCCTAGTAAAAGGGAGACAGTGAAAGGAGGGACTCCCAGTGGTCAGTGCTGAAAAATCAGATGGGCAAAACTGGTGAATCGGTAACACTAGTGTTTGATGGATATCCTGGTTTAAGCCCAGATGGCAATAAAGCACCAGCAGCCACTGATTCCCTTCAGCAGTGTGATGGGAGGAGAAAAAGATAACCCAGGGTCTGCTGAGTCAAGACACAGACAGGAAGGAATCACTCCAGAATTATAGTCATGGGCAAAACAGACTCAACTTGGGGAAGAAACAGGATCAGTTTAACCTACCACTAATCAAACACCATGATGAGAAATACAAACAGATCTTTAAAAACACCTTGCCGCCATCCTTTTTTCCTGGGCTCAGCTACTTGCTCCCTACCTCTCCATCTACTCGCTACAATGGTGCAGGGAGGCAGGGGATGGGGATCACGATCTGTCCCTTACAGCCAGTGTTTACAGTTCCTTCTTCCTTAGGGGAAGAAGGCTCCTCACACCCTCCCCCTGCTCCAACGTGGGATTTCTTCCACAGGAGATGGTCCTTCTTAAATCCCTACAATGTGAATCTTTCCCATAGGCTGCAGCTTGTCATGAACTGCTCCAGCATGGGTCCTTTCCAAGACCAGTGTTCCTTCAGAAGTAGATTGCTCATCCCACAGAGTCATGAGCTTCTTCGATTACATCTGCCTGCCCCAGCGTTGGGTCCTCCAAAGGATATAGGCAGATCTCGGCTCCACCATGGGTTGCAGGGGGACAGCCTGCTATCTCACCATGGGATGCAGGGGAAGAGTCTCTTCTCTGGCACACCTCCTCCCTTCCTTCTTCATTGACTTCTGTGTCCACATGGTTGTCTCTCTGTCATCCTACTCCTTCTCCTTCCACTTCCTTCTCCTGCTGCAGGTTTTCCATTCTTAAACACATTATTGCTGAGGTGCCCAGTTGGCTCAGCCTTGATGAGAAGTGGGTCCAACATGGAGTCAGGGAAGCTTCAAGCAACTTCTTACAGGAGTCACCACTGCAGTTCCTCCCCAGCTAGCAAAAACCCTCACAACACACAGGACTATCTTCTAAAGCCTGCTCTCCCTTTTGTAAACTATCTTCTAAGAATATAACAGAATTGAAATACAGCAGCAGAGTTGGGACCAGACTTGGATACTGACTGTATCTCAAAATATGCAGGCATTGATAAAGAAAGCAGCCTAGATGCCTAACCTCTCCCAGGCTGGATATGCCCAGATACATTATCAGAGATAGACGGTTTTGAAACTATGTTTTTTAACTGTTAATTTATGCCCAGCCTGTCAAAATGACAATATAAAAGTAAGACTTGAGAGTAGCTTTCAGGGTCATCAGACTGTGTTCCAATCTGACAGCACTGGAGAGAAATCTTTCTGTGTTCATCAAGTCATTATACCTAATGACAGAATCACAGGACCTTAAGAGTTGGAAGGGACCTTGAAAGATCATCTACTCCAACCCCCCTGCCAGAGCAGGCCACCTAGTCACATAGGAACTCATTTAGGTGGTTTTTGAATGTCTCCAAGGAAGAAGACTCCACAGCCCATCTGGCAGCCTGTTCCTGTATTCCATCACCCTCACAGTCAAGTTTTTCCTTATGTTTCTTTGGAACCTCTTATGTTCCAGTTTGTACCAATTGCCCATTGTCCTATCATTGGACATTGCTGAGAACAGCCTGGCTCCATCCTCCTGACACCTGCTCTTTACATATTTGAAAACATTAATGAGATCACCCCTCAGTCTCCTCTAAAGAACCCCTTTCCATTCGTTATAGAAAACTAACAATAAATGTCTTTGTTTGGCTGTCAATGCAGCACAGTATTAGCATGCACCAAGTGTTTGTTGTGTGGAAAGCCAGTTAAAATAAAATTTTTCTGTTGTTACTGTCTATGATCAAGTAGAGCTGAGCTTTACTGCATTGGTTTGTCTTGAGGGAGTTTCATAGGATATTTAGTTCTGGAAAATACAATACTCAGCACAAAACTAACATTTGGTGCATTTTTAACTCTTCACTTGACTATGTCTTCACTTTACACTAAAGTGTTTGTTTTATTCCACCAAAGGTGATATCCTAATGCACAAGAATGGTCTCAGATAGAAAACACAGAGCTATGCAAACATTTTCAATTCCCACAGCTTTTTCAATCATTGAATTATCTCAAAGATACTTCTCATTAAAGGACTACACCAAGGATTACACCAGGAAAGCCTGTCTTTCTGACTTTTGAAACACGACCTTCAAGGCTGAATATTTCCAGAAAAATGGTATCTGCACTTAAACTTTTCTAAAGATAGCATGTAAGTCTTGATCTCTCTTGTCAAAAGGAAAATAATTTGTGCATAAACCTTAAAATATAAACACCTTATAAAAGAATGGTTCATTATAATAGTTCTCAATCACAATATTACTTAAATAAATGTTCATTTGTGCAATGCATTTCTGTTTTTAAGTTTGCCTACTGATCTACAAGACAAATTACTGTTTTCAGCCAAATCTATGATATATTCTTTAAAAAAGCATTTGTGAAGTACATGTAAGCTGCAGTAGCAATGCAGTAATCAGTCTTACAAGGCAAACTGTACATAGCATTCAATCAGTTTTTTTAGAGATAAATTTTTATTTTTCCAAGACTAGCAGATTTTCAAGTAATATGTAATATTACTTTGTAATTTCAAGTAATAGCACTTCAGAAAAAAGTGAGGATCAACAGCATTAATTATGCAAGTTTGTATTTGAATTGTCTTCACAGTGCTGTTTGTCCTCAAAAATTTAATTATATCATATAAGGTTAAACTAACACCTGAGAAACTAGGAATGGAGGGTCAGGGCGCTTCCACATGATTTCTACTGGTCCAGGCAGGTATGTGCCCAGAATGGGAGCAGAGACAACAAAACTCTCTCTAAATGGTAAATTCAGTCACTCAGACCCACCTTATAGTTAGTTACCTTACAGTAATTGCATCAACAGAGTGAGAAACATCAGCTGTCAAATGCTGAAGAGAAGAGGTCTTAGACACTTCATCACCAAAAGAATGAGATAAAGTATCAAATATACATCTCTGTATTTGCTTTGGGTACAGATAAATTAATCACTTTTCTTTAAATACATCTAAAAGAATAGGAATTGCAGCGAGTGATAAGGGTACAATATTTCTCCATGCTAAACTTTTTCACAGCCAGATGAGCACTAGAGACTGAAAGCACTATCAGGCCACTTGGCCCAGTCAACCTAGTGGTACATCCAGGATTGTGCAGCAGTAGATGTGCAACATCTGTGTTGTGGGTTTTAGCGCAAATTGCTCCACTAGAGCTGTTTAATTGTTTATGAACACAGACCTGTCTCTCAGTGTCCTCTGCTATAAAGGCATAACCATAACTTAAGGCTTTGCAGCAAATCCTTATGGGTTGATACATCAATGCACTACATAAACTCTGATGAAATAGTTTGCTAAGACAGATGACTGTGGCAGGATTCACATCACCTGGGGCTACCTGCTTACTTTTTTTCAAACAAGTATGATTGTCCATTAAGATAGCCAGCAACCCATGGTAGTGTCAATGTCTGCATTGCAAAATGTATTGCAACATGCAAACTGAGCATATCCTTCTCTGTAACCGTTTTCCAGTGGTTTATGCCACGTCAGTATGACATTACAGCTCACACCATCACCCTGCCTCTGTGAGAGCACACTGTGGCTGAGTTCAGAGTCAAACAGGACGTTGCAATGCTAAACTTCACTGTGTACCTTGGAAGCATGTTGGCCCCAGTTGATCTCCTTGGAGCTCAGTTAGTCTGTTACTTGCCCCATTTCCAATGCCTAGAAGAGCAACTGCCAAACAACATGTTTCTGGACAGGCAGTATTTTGAACAGGCAGCTGCCCAGCCTGGGAATTGCTGAGTGGGAGAAAGGAGGCCTAATCCAAACTGCAGGAAAACAAGTAAACCACATTTGCAAGACTCTTTAAAAAAGTAAACAAACATGTAAATTAAATAACTCAGGGCACTCATCCAATCTGTCCTGCAGCACAAGATACTTGCTTTAAAATTCCTCCATCATCTTAAAGATGCTAAGGTGTCACTTCATTTTTTCTAGTTCTTTTCTGGTTCTTTTTAAAAAAAAAAACAAAAAAACACAAAGCCCCAAAAAACCTAAAAATGTCCTATCAGGAAAAGGAGAGCAAACAAAGTTGGAAGAACTGACATTTTGCACTAAGGGGATGTTAGACCAACCATGGAGATGGATAGCTGCTTTCCAAAATGTACACATACACTGACAGTGTCAAAGTCAGTAGCTGTACCTGGACAAAAGTCTATGTTTTAAATCTTTCCAAGGTCTTGGCTTAAGTCAGGGCTCTGAATGACATGAAGGCATCAGAAAAACTGCATTTTCTGTGTGCTCGCCAGTCAAAACATGTCAGCAGATGAATCCTTAGGACAGTCCAAATCTCTTGCTGACCCCACTCATCACCATGCTAAAAAACAGCAAGAGTGCCCTTGGTCAAGGGCAAAAACCACTTTAGCAGTGGAGAATGCTGGCAAGTGGAAGAGCAGAGCAAACGCACAACCTTCATGCAAGTGCCATAAACACCATGCGCAGTGGTTCGTAACACAGTCTGGCTTGTTAGATACCCAGAAAGATGGCGCACATCAGTGTTTTGTGGTGCTCAGACAGTGCTAGAGATTCATGGGTCTGACAATGACACAGATGTCTGCTACAGCTGAATCCAAGAAATTAACTAAAATTTCAGGATAATTTTGGTCTGCTCCAGCAGCATGTTCAGTTTACTCTAGAGAAGAAATCCATTCAGCCCAGCTTTTGGTGTTGGTGGTTACAAGGTTGAGTTTGAGCTACGTTGAAAGTTTTTTCCTGGAGCCGGGAACAATTTTTATCCTGGTGTCCAAGATAGAAGCAGACTTCAGAGAGTGTCTTAGAGACACTTTCAAAACCTTATCCACATTTTTCTGAGTTACATAAGGGCGAAGACAAGCCCTTGTGAAGAGTATCAGTATCAAAAGACAGCTCTGAGAAAATGTACAGACATTCACATTAAAACATGTTGAAAATCTGCCCACATAAAAACATCATTGATTTCCAATTGTACTATCTTCTCTCTCTCCAACTCCCTCACACTGAATTTTGTCTACCCATCAAGGTAAAGGCCTGGCTTGTCCATTCAGCTTTACTATTTTCTAAGTAGATCAAGTATTGCAAGAATGAAGTTGTGGCAGATAAGAACCTGGCCTGCCAGACATCTGAAACAAGTCTAGTATGGTTTAAGTGTGTGCTGCTGCTGGGAGTCATGAAAACTACCGTTTCTGTAACAGCCATACCAGGTCAGAAAGACAAGAGAAATTGAATCGTCTTTATACAGTCTGCGTAAAACATTAGAGATTATTTCAGTTAGAAAATGCATGTAAGGAAAGTAAGAGAGCAAAGCAAAACTACAAAGGAGATTGCAGGGTCATACTGATAGATTTGCCAAGCTTCATTCACTGCAAGTAAAACAGATATGGGACTTTCCTCATGTGTAGTTGATGGCAGGGCAGCCTCTGCCTTATGTGTGCAGCCACACACACCTCAGCCTCTCATCTGTAAACACACTGAAAAGATCTCTGCTCAGAGGTGTATTTCAGAAGAAATTGTGAAAACTTGTTCCTCATAAAAAAGTGATTTACATGCATGTGATAACTGTCTCCTTTGTGACTGCACTGGGACCAAATTTATGCATGTAAGTAGGAAGACAAGGCCATGACTGATTAGCAATTCATATTTACTCTTGCATAGTTTAAAAAAACTTAATTTCCATTACAAATTAAGCAATCATTTCATCCCAGCTTTGAAACAAGAGTCCTTCTAAGCTGTATCCTAAAACATAAGCACTTTTATAAAAGTCTTTGCCTAAACTGTGTTTAGCAGACTAAAAATTATATACGGGAAATGTGACACATTTATGAATGAGAACTCTGAGATCAAGTATATGAACGCTGACTATTTCCACCAAGGTGGGGATTAAAAATTCACATAAATAAATTCACCACATTTCTGACATGGAAATTAATAGTTTGTTAATCGTAACCCCTTAGCAAAAATTTGTTACAATGATTTGTCATAAAGCTATAACCTTTGTTCTGCTGATTAAAGATTTCCTGCTGTTTGGTAAATGTCTATTTATAAGCATTAAATATACAAAGAAGCATGTACATTTTATTGTTGCTTTCTCTGAAGCCAGCCTAACTTACTGAGCGGGAAAAAAAAAACAAACCACAAATGCAGCACTTCAATCACATAAGAGCAAAGATTGAAGTATCTCTGCCCCATCAAATTATATTCCCACACAAATCACTCAGGCATTTAGCCCTGATGCATAAGTGGCCATACAGCCTGGAGAAGTTCTGCAGATGATGCTGAGAGACATTGCTTTTGTGGCTAGAGGTAGCTGTCCTGGGAATGGAGCAGCAGCCAATTGCATAGGGAGATAACCACAGCACCTGCACTTCCTGCTCTGCAAACACTTTCCTGTGTGGTCAACAGGGATGTATAGACAGTGCCCATCACCTACCCCAGATAAGAGTGAGAGGAGACAAGATGCATTGTGCACACCATGGCTTGAATTCAGGTGAGACTGGCACCTCCAGCAAAGCTGGGGCAAGGAGGCTACTGTGTGGTGTCGGAGCCTGCAGGGTCACCCTGCACTGCCCATGTGTGCAGAAATCACTCTCACTGGAGACTTCTCCAGGTTCTGGATAGATCATTGATTAATGAACCAGAGAATGAAATATTCAAGGATAAAGTCCTCTAAAAGTAATATTAAAGAAGTATTGAACCAAATATAACTTCCTTTCAACTCTTCTAGCACAACAACGCATCTTAGTCTTTCTCCAGGAATCATGATGAAGGATATTGTTTAATTTCTGGATAATTGCAGGGCAGCTTCATAGGCTGCACAAAGCAGAGCAGACAAAGAGAAGTCTTCAAATAAAATAAAGGGTGTTGCCTCCTTAGAGGACAATGTGGCAAACATCCAAGTGTTTAAGTAGCTTACAGAAAGCACAGATAACAAGATATGCTTTAAGGCTCACTGACAACAGCTAATCTGCTAATTACACAGAGCAATTTAGGCCTGTCTGGTAGTAGATATGCTGAACTGTGGTTTCCTAATAGGAAGAGTAAACAAGATAACTGCAAAGCAGTACTTGCTTACAGATTAGCACAAGTAGAGAGTCTGGAGAGAGATTGATTTTGTCCAATCCTCCCCATTCACCCAAAACCAGTGCAATTAACATAAATATACAGGTCAGCTAGAAGCCAACACCTCTCATCTGATAAAGTTCTGGGTTTTGTTATACCCTTTCTTACCATTTTGCTTTAATTACATAAGCCATTACAGTTGTATTATTTTTAATATACATAATACTATTGAAATCCAATTCGTAGGTGGCCTAGACATTCAAAGTTCCTTGGCCAAACTCTTCTGTGGCATGTCTCCACCTTATTTGACCATCAAAATTGCAACTTCAGTTGTAATAGTGATGGCAGGATGAGAAGAGATGCCTTTATTCCTTTACTTATCACTTTCTCAAATGCTTAACAGGACTAGAGGCCCACTGGTAAGTCAGTGTGAGGACATTTCTATTATGTCCACACATACTGCACATACTAGAGGAATACAGAGAAATATAACCATTTCCTTCCACAACAAAGACAAAGTTTCTTGACTTAAGAGGACATCTCTGTTCACTTTCAGGTTAAAATGTATTAGCTTGGTGATCTGAGCATCAGACTGAGACAGAATTATTTTAAGTAGGAGACCAAGCAAGCAGATGCTATACTTTATAGATGAAAATAGAAAAGTAGAAAGGGCCATCTCTAGTTCTTTGCAAAAAATGGTGTTTTCTTGACTTTATTTGTGGCAGGGTGAGTGCAGGCCACACTTTCTGTATTTGTGGCAGGGTTACTTGCAGTGGGAGGTCTGTGTCTAGTGTACATGGACAAACCTGGGCCAGAGATTCTGGGTATGTACCTGACTTGTGCTGTCACATCACAACCCTAAGAAGGATGGTAAATTCAGGGCAGAGGGGCCAGCCAAGATAATTTTGCATTCTCAGATTTGTCTTCACAAGGCATGGAAGCTTCTAACCTTTGCACTTGAAAATGGTTTACTTTATAATTGTGAAACATAACCCAACTCAGCAAGGGGAAAAACAGGGACAGACCTAAATTCAATACTCAGCTCAGTACCATTCCCCAAGTACAGAATTGAGACCTATTCCTGATTTTCTCCCTTGTTGGCTTAGAAGGGGAGAACACTGCCAGAGCTGGTTCAGCTGTAACAAACCAAGCAATTCCAAACCTTTAATCCTCTTACAAAAGATCTCTTTCTTTTTCAAAAAAGTTCTTCTCCTATGATCCTTTATACTTCCCCTCTGTGTCTGGGATGCTAAGCTTCCCCCTGCCCCCTCCCCCCCACCCCCAGATAAGGTATCCTTTCACTATTCTGCTTTTCAGTGAGGAGGTGGAAAAGGACAGCAGGCTTATTTAAAATGCCCTTCCAAGGCTGTAAGGCATATCCTCCTCTCCTTTCCCAGTGGTTCATGAGTAACAGAGACAGTTTGTGAAGATGTAGTCTAAAACTTCAGGGTTTTCTGTAGGGTCGTTTGTTTGACTCAAAACCTACCATGTATGCCAAGCCCACGACATCATGTTCAGAGCCAGCAATTTAATGGAGATTGTTGTAAGTTTTTATTTCCTACCACAGGCTTTCTGAAGCACTCTCAGAATTTTCCTTTCAGTTTAAGCTAAAGCTGTTCTGTATAAATATTTATGTAAGGGTGTGAAGGGGGAATCACCTTCCGCACTCCACCCAACAAAAATGTTGGAAAAAATGACGCATTTTTGGTAGTCCATTTTAAACATGTGGACAAGGGCAGTCTTTGACTGTATTTTACTTACCTGCTGGCTGGTATCCACTGCAGTCTTTGCCAAAATCAAAAAATACTGACAATATTGTATTTTTTAGAAGTTACAGAAAAAGTTCTCCCTCTTTTTTTTTTTTTTTTGTTTAAATGTACAGCTGTCTGTAAAAGTACGACTTCTGCTCAGGAAGTCAGATCTAGACATGAGGAAAACACCCCAATCAATTACAAGAAAAAATACCTTTTAATGATATTTCCACACCGGAAAAATAATATAGGCTGGTTTCGTAACCTGCTACAGCAGGCAGGATTCCTTATTGCCTGTTTGTCTCTGATTTCTCAGAAAAAAGAACTCAAAAACAACAGAACTGAGAGACTGTCATTTCTGTAAAGGGAAGAGATACCAGAGGTCAGTTCTGCATACTTTTTACCAGAGACCAGGGGATCTGGGATCATACAGTTTTTGTCCCCTTACTTGACTCCTAACTTGTTTTTTTTTTTTTTCTTTTTACTTTCTTTTCCACCATCCTATTGGATTCACTTCAGCTGGTTCTTACCCTGATACCTGATCAGATGAGCAGCAAAAAGACTCGGATCCCAGATGTCCTCTACAGGTAGACACAAGTCATTCAAAGCAAGGTCATTATGGAGCTCAGCACTAAGGCTACCACCCTCCAAAGTGGGCTCAAAATTGTTTTTGTTGCTCTTCTGTTATTTATGGAAGGGGAATGTGGGAAGAAAAGTCCAATAATTGTGACTACCAGATGACATCACAGAGGTAAATAACTTCTTCTACCTCCAGGGTATCTAAGAAGCCCTGTGTTTGTTGTTACACTTTTGCCCCTGGTCATTGCATTGCACAGGATGACTTCTGCATTACTGATGTTTCGAATCTGTCACTGAAACATGAATTTGCTGAGACACGTTGTCTTGTCAGACTCCATCTGGCTATCAGCTGGACAGAGCCACAGTATAATCCTGGGACCTTACAGAAGGATATCAGAGTCCCAGCCACTGCTTCGATCTGTGTTCTGCCAGACCTATAGTACACCTTGCACTTAGCCAGAGGTAGAGGCATTTGTGCAGAAGCTGATGAATAAAACGATGAATAAAAACTGAGTCAGGATGCACCATTTAATTCCCACATGTCTCTTATTGGCTTAATTTATTTTTGAACCCAAGCAGCTATAGCTGTGTCAGTTCATGCTCATAATGAGTTTAGATCAGTATTTAAGAACCTTCATTTCAACATAATGGAAGCTACGCTTACAATAATTTTATATTGAATTAGTGACCAACTTCCAAAGTATAAAGTAATCATAACGAAAATTCAGCAGTTCAAAACCATAGTTTCAAGGCAAAATTTCGAAAAAGAATCTGTTCATTCTTTTCTTACTCTCCAAAAGAATAAATATTATGCCAAACAAATGCTGAAGTATTGTTTTAATCAGTTTGAGACCAATCAGTTACATGGAATTTGTCATTTGTGGAAATTCTCCATCAGTTTAAATTAATTTCCTAGTCTTTAAATCAAGGCCAGATGACTTCTTAACAAATAGCTCTTCACAAATAATTGGGATAGAACTGGAAGTCACTAGATGACTTTATGATTCCATGGAGTCCAAATTCTACTTGAAAGATAATGGAAATAGTCTCTTGAATTGAACAAAGCCCTGCAGCCCTAATGGCAGTTATGAAGGCAGTAAGCATTTCTAAACTGACATCTTTCTGACCAATACTGAGGTTTTCCAACCAAGTCAGATATCCACAAGGGCCAAGGGAAAAATACAGTTGAAATCTGTTGAGATTATGTCAGAAGAAAGAGTCTTGATGACAAGTAAGGTCTGCAACAGAGTACATGCAGGGAAAATTAGCCTGATTGGAACAGAAAATGTAATACTATTACTGTCATAAAAGTGCCAAAATAAAAGCTTAATTAATCCAAGCTGAATCTATGTGTCCATATCTAGTATAGACAATTTGGAAATCAGTATTATTTCTCGAAGAATTTTCTACCTGAAGCATGTGTCCTGCAGCACAGACAAAATGGAGCTTGTACAGTCCGACACCGGAAAAAAGAGATCAGGTTGGGAGGAGGATGAAGATTCATGTGTCAGCATGTTTTGCCTTTTAAAAAAGCAATTCCTGTTTTCAGGAATCATTGAATTTTTCAAACTCAAAAATTTCTCACTCCTTCTTTTGGGAATTTGTCATAAGGGAGGAGAGAAGATTCCTGTAACATGTCCAGCTCATTAAGTACATGTTTACTACAACTTTGTGTATGATGGCATCTCCAGGTTTGTTACCCTGATTCTTGCATGATCTTGAAATGACTGAGAAGACACTATACTTGTTTTTATCTATCCTGGCTGCAGGTTTTTCTCCTTACCGTACTGGAGAGTACTAGTTCAGAGGTTTGTGCTCCAGGGAGGCAGGGACTTGCAGGGAAGCTGAGCAATCTCCCATCCCGTGCCAAATAAAAGAGTAAGGAAGAAAGGGGAAAGCAGGGTGCATTTCACAGCACTTCATGCCTAGGAGGGCTGGTCCTGTAGAAGGGCAAGTCTCATTGTCTCTGGTGAAATATCTTACCAATAAAGCAAATCCTACCACCTCTGCAAACTGAGCCATGTTCTCACAAAGGGCTGCATCTTTGGCTCTAAGAATCCACCACCCAGCGCTCACTTAGACATCTTGCACAACATCTTGCAGTACAGAACAGCCAGGCTTTAGGCATCACTTTTGGCATGCATCTCCCTGGCTGGCTGCTCCTAATTCTAGGCAAAGTGCAGAAAACAAAAACAAAACCTAAGCTAAACAATCCAGGGTAATTTGTCAGCAGTCCACATAACAACAATATCCTTAAAGGCAAATTCAATTCAGTAAAGGGGAGTTTTCTCACTCAGGTGCATACAGTCCACAAATTTTGGTTCCTTTAGAAATGAATATAGGTGTTTCCAGGTTTCTTTTGGCCAGTATTTGGTTCTTTGACATAGTTAGAGGATGCACTTCCTGTCTCCTACCTCCCTTCCTGAGTGCCTGGATCCTTGAGCTCAGTTGCCTCAAAAAATCCTATGCTGCTGGCTTAACCATCCCCTTCGTGCTCCCCCAAAGCCTCACAGGCAGCACATGCTTGCATTGTAACTTAGCTGTGTTTCCAGCGTAGGCTTGTGAAGGCTCCAAGTACATGCAGCAGGCTTGGGTTAAGAAAACATCAAAACTTGTGTCAGTTTGGATTTATCTTATACAGAACAGTGCAGGTCCTCTAAATATTATTGTTCTGACATAAAGCGTAAGCATCCTTGAACACAAACCACAGCAAAACATGTGCTGGATAATCATATATGTTTGATGTGCACACTAAAGACCAAGCTCTCAGCTACAGCTCAAATGATTCATTACATTGTGTATGTGACTCAGTTTTCATTGGCACCTACCATTTGTTTGAAAAAATGTTTTGGCACAGTAGATTATTTAATGAAAAAAGACAGTGGCAAGTCATTTTAAAGACTGATCATAACAAAGAAAATGAGAAGGAAATCAGACAAATACATCATTTTCCGCTTCTTTTGGTTAAAAAACACACAGCTGTTTATTTTAAAGTGTTAACTGATGAGATATGCCACCTTCAGAAATGCAGCAGTATTCAGGAATTGGACACCTATCAAGGAAGAATAGCAAAGAGCACCCATTTGTGACAGAGAACTTGCAGACTTGAAAATTTGGCATATTCCTGTTACTCATACTGTCAAAGCAAGTGCCTGCTAGTAACTATAGCAAGTGCATTTGAGCAACAAAATAAGGTAAAGAAATCATTGTTCACTTTCTGATCAGTATAGCTTCAAGAATTTAAAAGATAAAACAACCGCTGTCCTGAAAAGGGTGGAATCTCTGTTTTAAAGTGTTATTGCTTCATGCTGCATTAGCAGAACTGCCAGAGAGGCTCTCAGAGATACTGTATAAATTTTTTTGAGAAAACTAAGTTCAACATTTTCTAAGCAGAGTGTGACATTTGCTTTAAATAAATCTAATTTCAGTCATGTTTTCGGGTTTCAGCCACTGCTTTTTCACTCACACAACCACCAAAATGGACGTGTCTAACTAGTCTGGCCAGTGATATGCAACACAGAGAACAAGGGACCCAGGCTATCAAGTTCCCATCACATCTTGAAATATGGTTTGATGGTCAATAGCAAGCAGTTTTTTGAATAGTGCTTCAAATGCTTTAGGAATCACAAGTCATTGCCTTTTTTAGTCTCCTGCGTTATTTACAAATATCTTCAAGCTTTCATGGCATATGGACAAAGACTTTCTGAAAGACTTTAGTGTTTTACGGACACTGATTTGAAATTACTCTAAGTCTTCTCCTAGCCAACCTTTCTCTAATCTCTCACATGAGAAAGGCAGAGATTCAGAAAAGCTTTTCACAAACTTTCCCAGCCTCATACAGCTTTTACTGAAAGGATATTTTCTCTCTCCTACCTAACACTGAGACCTGAAATACCACTTTCAAAACTCAGAAGGACCTCACTGGAGAGGTAAGGGATGTCTCAAACATAGCACATACTCTCACACTGTCAGTGCTTGCACTTCCCTCCTACCAATAAACATCAAATGCCATTGCTCAGGTATATCACAATGGACAAAGGTTTCCATGTTAGGTCACAGGAATGTACTTCAATCAGCACTGAGATAATAGAAGAAATAGTAAAGATCAATCTATTAAAAAATACACCAAAAAAAAACCCAAAGCAAACAAAACACACAGAATTAATACTTTCTGTTGCAAAATTTCTAACACCATCAATTTCACTCAAACTCTGAATTCTCAAGAAATCTGTCAGGAAAGTGTCAAATAACAAATTCATTGGAAGCCATCCAATGAACATTTCACTTTGGATCGATTTTTTGTGACTGCCTGCCACTTAATCACTAAGTCTTCTTCCTTCTTGCAATGAGATCTCTCCTAAGGTGCAGAAAAGAGGTTAGTGTTGGCAACTAGGATGCTTAATTTTTTACAGGCAAGCATTTTATTGGATGCAAGCATTTTATTCAGCACAAAACCACTGTGTCATCTTGTACAACTCATTTCTGTATCTCCTGTGTGTCTCTCGTGAAATGGAACTAAATTTACCCTGTCTCATTCAGACAGTTATCGGGTACAGAGACACTACATCTGCAGGAGTTGCAGAAGGGATTAAGCATAAACCCAATTATCCGACTGAAGAGCAACACAATAGGTTATCCCAAATGATGCCTACTGAAGGAGATAGCTGATATATAATAACCCATAAACCCTCTCCTCTGCTAATATATACAGGGATGGAATAGATTGCAAATCATCCATCAGTAAACCTGGAAATGTATCTGTTACCCTTGAGTGTGAAGGAGAAATTTCAGGAGGGTCCTCTGGGTCTCAGATTTCAGAGGAAGGAGCAGAGGCCATTTGGAAACCAGCAGGAACTCATAAATCAGACAGGAGGGGACTTTGGGCCCACAGAGGAGAGAAAAGAGAGATCACTAACCCCTTCATCTTAAATGTTGACTTAGCCTCATCGACTGGACATCTCAAGATAAACTGCCAGTTGTCTTTTGAAGAGATGGCCCCGCTGCTTACTGTCTCTTGCCAAGAAATCAGTAAGTTTTGTCTGCATCTCAGCTGGAGTTCACAGCTGTGGTCACAGAAGTCATGAAAGTGTCTTATCCAAATTCTTGTCTCTCTGTTTAGCACTTCATACAACATTTGCAGGTCTCCTTTGCTGCCAAGCCTCTGCTATGCATCACGGCAGCTACAGCTGTGCTGAAATACCTTATTGCAGCAAAGTAATGCAGATTACCACTTTTATCAGGTGGTCTACTCATTCATCCCTTTGACCTGTCAGGACATTTCAAATTTTACCTCCTTTGCTATTAATTGAGACTTAGTAATGGTTCATAGAACATCTGCTATGGTCCTGCCATGATGCTGAAGGCTCCCCTGCTCTCTGGGGTCTAGGGGTGGATATCTGAAGGCAAATGTGATCCTGTGGGAAGCCCATGCTGGAGCAAGTTCCTGGCAGGACCTGCAAACCTTTGCAGAGAGGAGCCTACATTGCAGCAGGTTTGCCACCAGGACTTGTGACCCTGTGTGGGCCTCATGCTGGAGCAGACAGATCATAAAAGACTCTGCCGTGGGAGGGAACTCACACTGTAGCAGAGGAAGTGTGTGGAGTCCTCCCCATGAAAGGAAGCAGCGGCAGAGACTGTGATGAACTGACCATAACCCTCATTTCCTCATCCGCCTGTGCCATGGATGGCGAGCAGGAAGAGTTGCAAGAAGGAGGGGTGGGGGGAAGTGTTTCAAGATCCAGGTTTTACTTCTCATTTCCCTGATCTGTTTTGACTGATTGTTAGTAAATCAAATCAATTCTCCCCCATATCTTCACACCACCACTCCTGCCTCTGATTTTTCATAAGAAACTTTTGATGCTCCTCTTTAGTAATGTTTTCTTTTACATGTAATCATAGAATAATTGGTATATTTTATTTAATACCTAATTTTAATTAATTAAATGCACTTCATTACTACTTGAACCCTACTGAGGTTTGCTCGTTTCACCCGATAGCTCTGTGCCTGAAAAAGAAACTGAGCCTTATACATCAAATTTGAGGGGGGGAAGGTGGGATTGCTGCAGGGGGAAGGAGTCTAATAAAATCAGGCTCCAGACATTTCACTGTAAACAAAGTTCAGATAAACAAATTTTTCTCTAGAGGAGATTTTAGCTAGCGAAAGTAAGCTTTATCTCTGGAAGACTGGTGCATTTGTTATGTCCAGATGTTGGGTTTGATCCTTAGCACTAATTTGTATTATTGTGTCAATAAAAATTAGATGGAAAGTTGACTTGGATTGCATAAAAGACATTTCTCTTCCAGAGGATGCAAACATATCTATATATTTCCCCCTCTTTAACACTATTTGACAAGTCTTGAGTAGAGATACTGAGGATGCTGCTCTCTGGAAATGCAGCACAGACTCATGACTTTATTGGCCTTCAAGTTAAAACAATAAAAAGACAAATTTCATGGCAGCCCCAATATTAAGGGAAGAATACTTATTCACCAAACCTTCCAGTGATCCTATTTTCCAGGCTGGCCCTAACCATGCACAGCAAGATCTGACTGTCTTCTGTTCTCAATGTTGAGCTAAACCAGCTCCTGAAAAGAATCCCCATACTGCACAGGCCGAAAAATTCCAGGGACATTGAAGGGTGTTTAGGGGAAGAGACAGAGAGGTAGCCTAAAATAAACATTCAAAACAATTGTTCAACATTCTTTTTGTATGTTTAACATTCCTTACTACAGCTGCTGTGGTCCTTATAAATTACCTTTAATGCGGCGTAAAGAGGCGTACATTTATCTCTGATGCTCCTCCACTTGTCTGCTCTCAGTTCAGAGCATACTTGGCTCTTCAGGCAGGTCTCTAGAGCATCTCCACTGTTTAGTTTCCTGCTGAAAACCAACAAAAAGTAAACTGAAACATCACCTTCCATGGAAATACTTTGAGTTACGTATGAGCACTGCTTTTGTTTTGGAGAGTGACTTTGGAGACATGTTTTTAGAAGAAACAAGATCCTATTTGAAAGTTGCAGAGGCCTGTATCATTGACAGAAGAAACTGTGCAGAAACCGTTTGGGCAATTTTTGTTCTAAGCTGCCTGTCTGACACTTTGTTTGGTTAAAACACTGCATTGTTTCTAAAATTAGGGCTTTTTTTTCCAAATTGTCCAGTTTACTGCCATACTAACAAAAATGCCAATATCAAAGTTTTAAGAAAAGTCTGAAACAAGGCTGGAGGCGTGCAGAAAGAAGGTGTGGAGAGAACAGGAAAGTAGAAATGTGCCCTCCAAATAAATAAAAAAAAATCTTAGAAAATATATGGGTAATTCAAAGTCAAGAAATAAAAATAAGCACAACTCTGGAGAAAAGGGAAGATAAGATAATCATTATGTTTCTAATATTGGGCACTCTTTTATTACCAGTCAATAGCAGGCTGCATTCAAACTCAAATGGGGTTTTAGTTCTGTAACCAGACAGTAAACCACATCAACAAGAACATGTAGAATTTTTTATAAATTCTAGATCCAAAGGGGAAAAAAATGAAAGACCAGATGCATTTTATTTCTTCAGAGTAAGATGGAAAAAACAAAGCACAACCAGGTCATTATTCCCATTAAGGGTGACATTTTCTGCGTGATACAGTTACAACTGGATCCTCAAGTGATCCCATATGAGTGCAGTCGGCTGGGCACAAACATAAACATGCAACACAAGTCAGAGCACTGGCCAGTTGTCAAGCACTAATGAAAAGACTGTTTCTCTCCTAACTCAGCAATGGGCCATCACACTGTGACTCGACTTGGTTCGAGGCCGAATTCTTGTTGCGAGCACCAGAGAAAACAAGCCTCATTTGGCCAGCGTTTGTCATCAGTACACAATCCCAGGGCCACCACAGCGCAGCTGGCCAGCCAGGGGCTTTGTGGAAAGTTTTTGACAACAAGGTAAGATGTTTCACCCCTTCCTCCCATGGGAGGAGCATTGCTGGCCCTGAGGACTCTTCCTGGGCACTGTCTCTTCTGGGCTGAGGACTAAACCCAGTTTCGAGGTGCAGAATAAATGGCAAATACTGTGGAGGGTCATTGGCAGCTAGACAGTTAACTCCAAGGTCAAATTAAAATTATCCTGGCATGTTGGTTGTATAGCTGTTGTTTCATTACCTTATGAGTCGACCCCATTTGAAATGTCACTGAATTAAGGAAAAAAAAGAAGAGATAATTTGCAGATTACTCGAAACACCCCAGATCTTGAGTGATCACAGACAAAGGCAATCTCTTTACAATATTAGAGCTTTCAAAAGAGATTACTTATTTACAAACCAAATAGAAATATGCTGCTGCTTTCATTGATTCATCTTGGACTCTTAACACTGCCCTTTCACACTGACAGCCTTATTTCACTCCGTACCATGTCCAACTCCCAGGCGCCAGTATTATCAAACACTGGCTGTGAATTATTTATTTGATTAAAAGGCTGACGTTACATGACAGATAAACAGTTTTGCAGGGCACTCAGGCAAAAAAGACATTACTGCCTGACTCTTTCACATGATATCATAACTTACAAATAACCTTTGCAATGTTTGGTCACATAATCCTACACCTCAGCTACTACTGCCGGTGGTATTTCTCAGCAGGTTTATTCCTTCCTACTTCAGTTATAATCATAGAATGATTTTGGTTGGAAAAGACCTTTAAGGTCATTGAGTGCTTCCTCTTGTCATTCTCTGAGACACTGTCAATGTTTCTGAAATCACACATCTATATTAAATACAGTAAAAATGCCTTCTCTCTGACATATCAGTATTTGTGTAGGAGTAAATATTCTTTACTTAATCTGCATCTGACCTTCACAGTTGTACCATAACAAATTTAAATTCTGGCTATGCTTCAGCTTTAATTCGTTAGTTCTTACAGCAAATATCTACTCTGTGTTAGGTATGTATCACATACACAGCATCAACCCTCTGATGCCTCTGTGAATCATACAAGCCCTGTGAAGAAAAAAGATGCTGATTATCCCAACAATTCTCTTAAGGATATCAAATGTGGGATATAAGTTGTAATAAACATTTTTTGGTTTACACACACATACAAACATTTTATAAGTGCATATACATGTGTCTATACATTACTGTGTCTAAGGAAATATCAGAGTGAGTCCAGCAGCAGCCCACACAGATGACTAAAGGACTGGAGAACCTGTTATAGGTGCAGGGTTTGAAAGAGCTGAGACTATGCAGACTGAAGAAGAGGAAAGGCAGGAGGACTTTATTCACGAGTATAAATAATTGAAGGGAGGGAGTAAAGAAAATAGCATAGAGGAGCCTGGCTTCTCTCAGTGATGCCCAGCAACAGGACAAGACACAATGGGCACAAATCCATCTGAACACAAGAAAACACTATTTTATTGTGAAAAGGGATGTCAAGATAGGTTAGAGGGTGTCCATACATACATTGAGACATCCATGGACATACTCAAAGCTACTTATTTTGCTTACCCGTGTTTGAGCCGGGACGTTTGCACTGGGTCATATCCAGAGGTGCCTTCCAACCTCAGCTATTCTGATTCTAAGTAAATGAAGATATGACTGTCACACTTTCAATAAGATATAGCCCTAATATCACATGACGTTTATAAGCCCAATTTCTAGTCAGTGGAAATATTTAGAGTTTGAAATTTGGTATTGTGGCTAACCATTTTTCTCATAAGGGTTCAGAGATTTCAGTTGCCCTGCCAGTGGCTCACCCACCATGGTGACAATTCATCAAATGCTCCAGGCAAGGGCTCTGAGAGCATCTTGCGTATTGACATTACTATCCTACTTAGTCCCTGGAAGAGGGACAGAAAAGTGAGTCCCGTTTACTTTTTACTAGACCAATCCCAGCTACTAGCTCTGAATATTTTAGGATTATGGTGATTAACACAAGTTTTCAGGTCTATCCAAACTGAGAAGCAAATCCTTCTCATTCTGAGATTTTATCAGTGATGTTGTGTTACAGCCAAATGTAGCAGAAATCACAAGAGGAAAGTGTTGTTATCTAAATCCATGTAGCAGGAAAATCATAGATCGCCTAAGTATCTCCACTGAACTACCCAGACTTCAAGTATTATATCCACAACAAGCATGGCTGAACTGCAGCATCTCAGGTGGTGTATCTGTTCTAGCATATCACATTGGCAAGACCCCTAAGAGGGGCCAATCTAGAATATTTGGGGTTTTCTTCTCTTGCTGAGGTGACTCCACTGTTTCCACAAATACCATAAACTCTTATTTTTCATGTTCTGATTCACAGACCTGGGGTGGGAAGGGCAGCAGGGAAAGATCTATGTGGACTGCTTCAGAGTCTTGAAAAATAAAATGAAGAGGCTTTAACTCACTAGGAGAAGCCATTTGAAAGATTTGAGAATCCTGCATATGAGGAGGACTTGCTGAGCCTAAACCACGGGGTATTTTTGCTTACACTCTCAAGTTAGCACAGTTTTACCACCAAATTTATGTTGTTTGGATCAAATTATTCTAGATATTAATTTCTGCCTGAAAAAAAACTTTAAAAATTAAGAGACAATGGCAGCTATCAAAACATTTATCTATTTCTGTCTGTTGATGATTAAAGTAATAAGGAATATTACTGTAAAGTTTTTTGGTCTAGATCTCAGGCATTAGCATTAATCAACCACTTAAAAATACTGCCTAGTAATAAGAGGAGCCAAACTCTGCAAATAATCTTCAGGACAACTCACACAAACTGTAATGATTTTAATAGAAATAAGAGAAACAGAGTTGCCCTCCTGACTCAAAGAGTCTCAAATAATTGAGTAATAAAAGGATTGCAAATATGATTTTTAGAATTCTACATAATTTGGGGGAAATTTAAGGCTCCTAATTACTAATAAAGGTAATGATCTTTATAGCCATAAAAAAGAGAGTTTTCAGGAGTGATGTACAAATCCAAACTTTCCACTATTCTGTTCAGTAGCTAATATGGCATGGAAGCTGAGAATATTAATGAAAACAGAAGACAAACAGTTAAGATTGTGTAAAACAGATTGTGTTAAGACAGCTGTGTACAGAAAAACAGTCTGAAAACACGATTTTAGGTAATCATCACCTCCAAATGGCAGTCTACTCACTTCAGATGCCCCTAAGCATGCCTGCCTTACAACAGAGGCATGCTGGAAGTCTGGATGAGATCTGCAGAGGACTCAGATCTCAGCTGTTCTTCCTGAAGAAGATTAGATTCTCATTCAGGTAACATATGAACTGCATTGGTTTTATTTGCTATAGTATTCAACATTTGTATAGCTGCTGGTCTGTTATGAGTTAACCTGCAGCTGCGTCTGAAAGATGGAAAAACACAATAAACCAGAAAAAAAGAAATCGACTTTCTCACAGGCTGCTCCCTCACCGAGAGCCCCTCCAGAGCACAGGGAAGTGGAGGACCCTGTGCAATAACCCTCCTCCGTCTGACATCTAGCGTCAGCTTGCATGAAAGACAACCCCCTGCAAAAACCAGGCTTACTTAGGAGAAAGCCTAAGGCTTCTCAGATCTCCAGTACTTAACCCCAAACTGACCTCTTTGGCCTAAGCTGTGACAAATTCAGTCCCTTGCCTAAACTTTTGCTGCATGAAGGGCTGAGGGGACAACCAGGGGGCCTGGGTGCGGTGGGAGGTGGCACAGCTTTCTCTCATCCCATCATTTCTAGATCACACTCTTGGTGCTGGAGGTAAATGTCCTGCCATGTACTGTAAGGGAAAGGTGAGGAAAGAGCCTAGAGCTTATAAAGGTCTATTGAGTTGTCCTAACCACTTACTTATGCCTGAGAGGCAGGGGGAAAAGTGTATTCCTATGATATGATTCTTTTTAAAAAGATATGACAGTGTTTTACCTATTTTAATGAGAGTGTTATTAGTTCTGGACTTAAAAAAGCAACCAAGTTTATTTCATCTGAGTGAATAAAACAGTGTTTCATGAGCATTCTCTAGATAGTATACAAGATCAGTACATAGCAAAAAAAAACAGCTAAAGAAATCAACATCACTGAATGAACTTTAGTGCTCTAATTTCCATGCAAATTGCAAGGAATGCAAGAGTTGTATTTCAGATCCTTGATCAGACACAAATATAATGGCCAATACTATACAGAGCTATTGACATTTACAGTTTCAGTTCTTGTCAGGGGACAGGCCAAATAAATGAAGCACAGAGAAGAGACCTTCAGAGGCTTCTAAAAGAATTAAAA
>WBNH01001384.1:102092-132690 GCA_013401255.1 Urocolius indicus
AACAGTACTCATGTCCTCCAATCCTCCTCATAAAAACCTATCCTCTGCTTTCCACCTCCCTTGGTATCTTGCCAGTTATTGCCAGGAGAAAAAGCCAAATATGCAAGTCTTTCATTTTGGCTCACTAATAAGAAAAAAGATATGTTTTTAAACATAAGTTTGTGTAGTTTCCATTTAAACCTGTTCTTGTTTTAAGATTAAATTTTCTGTTTTAGCCAAGGCTAGCTAGGGATGTAAGAAAATGTAAGGTTTATAGGAACATACGGGATTTTTCATTCCTTTTGCTGACATGCTTTAGAAAAAGGCAGTTTTTATAGAGGTGAGGAAAACAAAATCCTTTCAATCCTCTATTCCTAGAGGAAAGCTGAGAAAGAGCTGCTGCGAGTGCAGTGTTTTCTTTTTTCCCCCCAATGCAGACAGTATTTAGGTCACACTGGAGAGGTCTAACTTGAATCAGCATATTGCTAGATTTTTTTTTTTTTTTTGCAGACCATTGCTCAAAAATCTATCAGATACTCTACCATGGCTACAGATTGCTGAAAAAGCTGTGGTAAAATTCAAGGCTGTTCCTGCTCCATGTGAGAATATCCCTGGAGAAAGCACACGGTATGTTTTCCTCTCAAGAAAGCAGAACAGACCACCAATTCATAGGCCACACGAGGTCACTTTTCCTTATGAACTGGAAACATTGACAGATGGAGTACTTGAGACTGATTTGGTGTGGCACTGCCAGGAGCTGCTGAACAGCAATATTAATTCTCACTGACCAAAAATGTGTGTTGTAGATTTGCAAAGCATCAACAAGAAAAATTTTTGAGCTGATGAATTCTCCTTAGTAGTATCAAATCTCTCCTCTGTTCAGTCTATTTTTCTCCTTCTGGGATTTTGGGAAAAAAAGACATTATTTTTTTATCCCCTTTCCTTTTTCCTGACTTTTCAAACATTCCTCCTCCTCTGCTTTTGAACTTCAAGCAATTTTACTTTTAAATACAGTTCTTTCACCTCTAACTCCTTGACTGACTGCATCTCAGAAGTTTGGCAGCTATGTGTCTGATGCAGTAAGGGTACAAAAGAAAGAGATACAGTTCCTTAAAATGCAAAAATTTCCATTCTGCTACTGTCATCCTGCTGGCTGTTTAAACCACATATGTTTTGCCCAGGGGCATAACTATATGAGTTTAATTTTGTGCGTGTGCAAAGCTGAAGTCATAAACCTTAATAAAGTACTTGTAGTCCAATAATTCTTGGAACTTATTCTCAGATGTGGAGAGGCTGATCTTGGAAGGAGGCTTACTAACGTCCTCCAAAATTTATCCCCAGACAATTATTTTTTTTTCATAATATTTCTCCAATGTCTTACTCTTTTTCCTTATCCAGTTTTGCAATATATATATATATGTATATTTGTAATGTTTTTGTTAAAACTGATGCTTTCCCAAATTGTTAAGGCTGAATGAAATGCCCCCTTGTGTTCAAATTTCCATGTACCAAGTTAGCTTGTACAGTCAGTCCTTACTCAATTAACATGATGAAGGCAAATATTCTTCTCCATAACCTCCTGACTGCAAGTGATGGATCTCAGATGGCATTTTCTGCAGTGGATGCAACTATTCCTGTTTGTTTCAGACTGAGAGATCCCAAGCAAATACAGCTTCCCAATTAAGGCAGAAATGGTTTTGGAGCACACTGGTGCTTGTGGAAGGGCTCAAGCTGCCCCTCTGCCTAGCAGATGTGACTTGCATCTGCCACCTTCCATGAAGGGCAGCAAATCATCTGCAACCTCAAATTGCCCTCACCACAAAGTGTGGGTTGGGGACAAGACAAAGATATGAATTAGAGAACAAATACTGGAAAATTCTGTGAATGATGTGGTACTTGTAATGGTAGCTTCACCCTTCTCACTGGGAATCCTCACTTCCTTCACTCAGCTTGCACAGAAACACATGAGTGCAAGCAAGAAATTCAGAGAAGTAGCTGCTCAATTTTTTAGTTAACTGTTACCTACATCTTATGTCAAGACAGTGGTGGTAGAGTAACTTCCATCTGAAGTCTGTGGTTGGAGTAAGGCAATATAACTGAGGAAAGATGAACTTGATTTCTCCAGTTTTGCTAATTTAACATCTCGTTTACTCTTGGTTGAATTTGTTCTTAAAATGTGTGAGATAATTATTTCACACAAAGATGAGGTTAAGGCTACTAAATATTTGCACTTTCTCCTTACTCCAGAGGCGTTGCTTCTTATTATGTTACACAACACATAATAAACAAACAAAGAAAAACTGTCATTGTTTATTAATTAATGAAACCTGGAGAGCATTAATTAATGAAACACACTTCTTGGGTGAGATAGAGGGATAGCTGTTCATATAGGCTGAAAAATGTAGGATTTTTAAAAAATACTTGACCATGGAAGGTCAGGATAGGAGACTACCATTGCCATATCTGAAGATACAGCAGTCTAAAAAACATCGTCCTCTTGCAAGAAGGTAAGATAAACAAAAGAAAACAAAGCAATGTGTTAACTTTAGTGGATTATTATCACAGAAGTTGAAAGAATTGTTTTGAATGTGCAATACCGTTCTTTTGCACAAGAAGTGCAAGATCTGTCAACTTTTATAAGTGAAGCTTAGCAGCAGCAGCAGAGGATGGTTTTGGGGAGACAGTCTTGAGTGAAAGTGGCTATGTCATGCCATGAATGCAGTAGAGTAGCTGACTTTGCCACATATAGAGAAAACAGCTTTGATCTGCACCCATTTTTGAAAATCACTATGATTTAAGAGAAAAGATAACTTGTTTCCCAAGAAGTGAACTGAAACTGTCTTATAGTTGGACCATATTTACTATCATTTGTCCCAAATCTAACAGTGGTCACAATTGTATTACTGTGGCCATTTTAGAACTGGATTCGCCTAACAGGGTGTTGCATTTCCTTCACACAGCTAAAACCACAAGTCGTATCCCATCAGGTAATGGTAGAGATCTGAAGACTGCCAACACAAGGTGACATCTCTCAGTGTCTCCCCAGCTGTTTTCCATGGGATGGGGTTCATCCAGGAAGGGGTTCTACTCCTGCTCTCATTCGATAACACTATCCTCGGTTATCCTGCTTTCTTACACTTATGACACTGCTCTCCCATGTTGGAGAGCCCATGTTGTGCTCAGCAGCACAACAGCTACAGACATAGCAGACCCAGAGCCATCTCCAACAGCCTGGAAGAATTCCCACAGCTCTTTTATGTAATTTTATTCATCTCTCCCTTGGCAAGCATTTTCTTCCTCTATGGTTAGACCTGATAGAGGATGCCATGGACTCACTATATACAATCAATCAAAATACACATATCTTTTCTGTATAATTCTGTGTTAGCTATTATCCAGTACACTGTAAATCTCAAAAGACTTCATAGACTAAACCCCCAGTGTTTCCATAACTTCTTGAAAACTATTCTTCAGGAAGAATCCCCCACTCAAGAGCAATAGGAAGTTGAAGCTGGGTGTCCTAAGCTCTTATCTTTAGAAGTCATTTCATTTCAGCAGTATGTTAATGTCACTTCAGGCAACTTGAAAAATCTGTTTCCATTGCCTGTCATTTTGAACTCAAATGTTTGGCTTTGCAAGTGCAAACAGCTGTTCCTAACAATTTTCAGGGACTGGAGAATGACTGAAAGCATAGCTCACTGGTGTAAACAAAGACTAAAAGGTCTGTCTTATATAAAGTTCTGAGGTACTGAGGAACTTTTTTAAAAAAACACCTGTAACCATAGAGTGCAAACAAAAACTACTACCAAACAAAGAGCACATACATTTAGGCCTGTTTAGCAACAACAATACCATATGCTTTATATGTAGCTGTTACACTAGTCTGCATTTACTGGAGATATCACTGTCTGATTGGTATAAATTCATCAACATAAATTCAAATTCCTCTCTGATATAAAGTTAACATGGATTGATTTTCCATTTTCTAATCAATACCCATGTACTTTTCCTCCCATTGTTCTTTCTCCCTTTTTATCTCTGACATCACAATTTCTTTTCATAACAACATTATTTTCAGATTATTATTTTCCTCTGCCTTTGGAAATATCAGTCTGGAAAGCAAGCCCAGAGTGAGAGCCAGGCTGGCATGAGAAGGAAATCAGGAAGAAGGGGTCAAACCATCATTTTTTCCAATCATGTCTTTTCCCTTAAAGTGTCTTCCAGCCTCTACCAGTGATGGTACAGTGCAAGGAGATGGGTCTTTGGTCTATAGAATCATAGAATTGTTTTGATTGGAAAAGATCTTTAATTTCATGAAGTCCAATCACTATATCTCCAGGGATGGGGACTCCACCACCTGCCTGTGCAGCCTGGGACAGTGTCTAACAACTCTCTCAGTGAAAAAGTTGTTCCTAATCTCCAAGCTAAATCTCTCCTGGTGCAACTTGAGCCTGTTTTCTCTTGTCCTATAACTTGTTGCTTAGAGCACTTTACAGAGATAACTAATAAAGATGGTTTCTGCAAGGCTCAAAGGGCTGTAATTGATATCATGAACAATGGCTCTGTACTGGATTTAGGATTCTTTCTATAGCCTGAAAGCATGAGAAAATCAGCATGATTTGTTCATTCTACTGAGAGGAAAACATCCTTATTTCCCCCAGAAGCAAGGAATAATAGCTTACATTTTAGAACTGTACCATCATCTGTTTTCAAGCTGCAAATGGCAACATGGCCACAGCATGTTTTGAAACAACAAAAGCCCACAGATTTTGTTAACAGAGCACACATTCCCATTGAAACGCACTTTTGGGAGACACGAGGCACTAGATCTAGTTTGGCACTTGCATCTCTCAGCCACCTCTCATTGCAGGTAGTGCAGGTGTGGCATCATCCATGCATCTGGGTAAGGCTGGGGTGGGCTCCTCTTGCCAAGGTGGGCACAGAAAGTGTACTGGGAGTGGCCTCTGGCTGTATCAGCTTGCCACATGCTGTCCTCATTTCAGCACATCTAGAAGCTGCCGTGGTTTAAGATGAGCAAGGTGCAGTGGAAGAACAAGCATGACTTTCATGAATCTTACATTCAGCAATGAAGAGTACCGTCAGCTTTTTGCCCCTTTTCTAATCTTATTAAATATATATATACATACACACACATATATATATATAGAGAGAGAGACAAAAATATGGTACATGGGGGAGCTCAAGGGTTTTTTACCCCGAAGAAAGCAGCCTGGGATTCTACTGCCTTTGGAATTAAAACTTCTGCCACCTGCTTAGAAAAGGTTTTTTTTCTTTCTTTTTTTTTTTTTTTTTCCCCTTTAAACACATGAAGGAGCAGAGCCCTTAGTAAACACAAGTCATTGCATGAGTCTGCTGCAGATCTTTCTGTATGGCCTCTTCCAAGCCTTTGCATTACCCTTTTTCCCTACTACATAGGAATGTTATGTGCAATTATTACCCTAAACTAAAATTCCTGCCATTCTCCTGTTCTTGAAGACAACCACACCATTTACTCCTTTTTCCCAAACTGATTACCTCCTGCCTTGAGGTTATCTGGATTTTTACTGTCACAGAACTTCTCATATCTTCACATTGCATCTACAAGAGCTCAAAACTGGAAGTCATGTAATCGCTTCTTAAGACTGCTGCATCTGTGCAAGACCACCACCAGTCTTTGCCCCCTTATTAAGCTTCACTCTTTCAACCATTCCAGAAGCTGGACCGTTTCCAGCTTGAATTCATGTCTGCTGCCTATTGGCAGCTGTAAATCTGGAGACATTTTGGAGACATCATGAATCCATTCCCATCCTTGCAATAAATTTCTCACCAATATACCTCAAGGTCCCATTTCTCTTTTTTATCTGCATTTGTGCAGTAACTTAGCCTCTATAGCAGTAACAGCCGATGGCTTCCCCACTTGAGAATATTAATTTGTTCTGAAAATCAAACTTTGCCATCAAATTGCATTTTACAGGCTCTTAAGTTTCCTTCCAGGTCTACTGCTGATGTTTTCAAATAATATGCCTTTTCCTGGATAATATTTCTGTCCCTACAATGACTACTTCTGGACTTTAGCCAGGCTAACAACTCCAAGTGATTTGTAAGATTTTGTCTATGTATCCATTTGTCAGGAAAAACAGTGTGCTCATAGGGTCCCGTCCCCCTTACTGCTTACAATCAACGATATGAATTGCCTGTTTCCTCAGTAAAGGGATGAGTTCACCAATGTGCATTAACACAGCTGTACTGAAACCAGTGATCTTTCCAGTCATTTTTAGTGTGCAATAGTTTAAACATTTCTTGGTGAAGCAATTTTCTACCTGGAGATTTGAAGCCTAAAGACCATTTAAGTCACATTCTACATCTGGGAGACAAGAAGGCACGCTGCAAGCCTTTTAAAGAGCAAAGAACATGACACCACCCTTTTCACTTACCATGTGGGCTAAGAATAGCTCCAGCTCATATCTGGAGCAGTTCATGTCCCTTTGCCTATAAATGAAGTTCACAGATCTGCCTAGAAGCTCTAGGTATTTATGCAGACACTGCTCGTTCAGCAACCCTTCTCCAGCTAAGAACTGCCTGGAAGATTTTTTTAAGACACAACAGCAGCAAGACCTCTTAGCAGACAAACACGTAGTGCTTCCAAATACAAAAAGTAGGCATTTACAACATGGAAAAGAGGAAAAAACAAACCAAAAATTTAGTAGAGGTGCAGACCTTCCCTGAGGATTTAATTATATCCACAAGTCATGCTCTTGATGGGATCTAGGTTGTCAGAAATTACATAATGCATTTACACTGGTAGCTGCTCCTCTTCCTGCTCCTCTTGCTTTACTTCTTCAATCACTCCCAGCCACTATGCTGCTGAATATTTTACAACGCAAACTTGGGCAGCAATTTCAGCCCTCCATTGCCAAGGGAATGCTATGCTTGCATGTGTTGGCTTCTGTGCATGTAGAGCAAAGATGCTGCCTACAGAAATGAAGACTCTTATCCTAAAAAAGTATTACAGACATAGACCTTAACCTTGTCCATAGCTTGAACCTCAGACGACATTCCTCCAGCCATTGTGCATGCAAGCCCTCTTGGTAGACTATTCTTCCCACTGGCAATCCCTTGTCAGCCTGTTTATATCTTGCTGACTTGTTGGTTGCCTTCCCAGGGACTTGTGTTTTTTCTTCCACAATTTGTCCATCCTCAGTCTCTTGAAAAATTGCTGCTTGCAATGACATCCCAAGCCAGAGATTACATAGCAACTGATGCCCCTAAAGGAGATCTGCAATCAGGGAGCTGTCCTAATGATTTTAATCATCAACACCCCATCCTCTTTTCCACCTCCATGTCTACAGCTGCTTCTCTGTCCTTTTAAATGGAAGACAATGTGTTAGAGACAGAAGGTTTAATAATTACACAACAGAAGAAAATTGCTACAGGAATACCACTCTGGTATTTGTATTTATAAAGCACAAGTTAAAAGTGGACTCTTCTTCTATATGTGCAGCAGTCACAGGGTAACTTTGAAACGTGTAAAAGGATTCTGAGTTAACATGAAAGGAGAGAAAGCAGAGCTAAGAAATGCTCACTCAGACAATCTGTATTTCAATCTCTAGTTTTGCCTTTTGACCTTCTACTCCAATGCCAACACACGTCCACATTGTGGAGTTCAGAGAAGCTCCATGCTTCGCAGACCTCACGTGGTGATATATGGGTGCATTTTGCTGGGGCTTGGTATTGGAAGATTTGGGGTTTAGATCAGTATTAGAGAAAGCCTCCATGGCTGAAGGAAGTTCCATTCTCTCTCTAAATAAACAAGCATGGGTAACAGTTTTGGGTTTTTTTAATAAGGAATGTCATCAGTCCTATTTTATTATGCGTAATAGGAGGTGAAAAAAAATCAATATAAGCACTGTATCTAACCTATTCAAAACTACAATCACAATGTTATTTGAATGCCTTACAACATTGTTTAAATCCAACAAGTAGACAAGAAAACCACAAATCTATGCAGGGGGTTTTTTATACATATGGTGAGCAAGTTTGCAAAGTGTCAAAATATATTTTCTGTTCTGTGCTGGCACAAGGAAGTGATGTGTAGAATACTGTATATCAATGAACAGAGCTTTGACTTATACAAGCAATAATTGACTTCAAAACATACAATATATACCTCAAAATATCCCCTAGAGCTGCTCATATAAAGTCAAATCCAGCACCTACTAAAGTTCATCCAGCTGACTATGACTCAAATGGGCACTCGACTGAGCCCATGATAGTTGTGAAGTACCTGACAGCCTAATTGTATTCATATGAAAAAAAATCACATTGCATAGATTTAAACAGGAAGACATGCAATAACAAGACAAGTCACAGTATAGCAAAACCTTGTTTCTTTGGTGAAACAGAAGCAGATATAAAAGTTACAAAGATTTTAAACTTTCATCCACAAAAACCAGAAATTCACATTGTACACTATACAAGATAATAATATAAATAGAGAAAAGTATTATGTGCATTGTTTGGGGGCGAGGGGTGGGGAATGAACCAGCCAACACAGCTATGCGCTGCTGCACTGAATGCAGAAAGTTGGGTACACTTGGTGGAGCAGTTGCTGCAACTTCTTGAAAGAGGTTGTCTGGAACCGTAAAGAGAGCTCCTTATAGCAAGGTAACTCCATGGGCAGCCCTACCCTGTATAAACTCTTACGTGCTGGTTGGGTTTCTATTCTTTTCCTTTCCCTTTCATCTCTTTGCATCATATCCCCACACTAACACAAAGATGTAAACCTCCCATCCATGTTCATGTTCGCAACGTTTCTTTAAAAGGTGTATCATGGCAAACTTACTGTCCTTTATTTTCACTTTTTTCTTTTTTTTCCTCTTTTTTTTTCCTTTCTTTTTTTTTTTTAATGTCTTGTGCCCAAGGGTGTGCAAGGCACTTAACAGTCCTTTCTGTAGAGAGATTGTTTCAAACATTACCTTCTACACTTAACTATACATGCCCAGATCAGTCAATGAGCTGATCTGGATAAGAAATTGTTAACAGAAAACTCCTACTTATACACTGCACCAACTACAACCTATAAACATTTTGTGCACACACTTCTTTCTAGAAAGCCAAGATTCTGATTCTTCTGTAAGTCACACAGTTCTCACCCACCTAATCCCAAACAAATGATCCTGTTTAGCAGGAATTTTGTTCTCCAGGGAAATTGCAGTTGAACTGAGAGATGGTTCCAAAAGTGGAGCTCAGGGACTAATACTGCACTGACAAGCTCTTTTAATCTTTGCATGGGTAAAATAACATCCAATAAATTAAATCAGTATGGCTTACTTCATTTATTTATGTACGCTTCACAGCTGCAGCATTCATACACAAACATTCATTACTTTATAAAAAGATTAAAAAAGGTTTATATATAAAATATTATTTACTTTTTCAATTTTTTGTTTGTTTTTTACAAAAAAAAAAAAAAAAATCCCCCAAACAACAGGTCTACCTCCATTTTAGAATGCAGAGACCTGTGACATAGACCTTGTGGTTAATGTTGTGAAAGTAATTTCTTAAATTTTTAAAATTTTTTTTCTTCTTGTTTCAGAAAAGTGGCCCTGGTTGATAAAGTTAATGTATTAGCACTTGGATTTTTACAGGCCCCTCCTTGTCATACGCAACTCCTCCGTGCAGTCCTTTCTCACGAATGGGGAAACTGGAATGGAGAGCAGAAAAAAAAGTTCCACATTGCAGTAGTCCCTAGTTCATGCTCCATGCCACTTTTATGTGCTCTGTCTACCTTGCGTCTCGTGGACACAAACCGTACCTTGGATGGGAATTGGTACAGTTGCCATGTAAAAAAAAAAAAAAGTCATGTAACTTGAGTGTTTATCTTCACCTGGTAACAGCAAATTTCAGTCAGTGAAGTTATTTCAACCATTTCCAGCCTAGGTAAACAACACAAAAACAATGTCATAAATGACTGAAGACCTCTGAGGCCATTCTAACCATAAATATGCCTGAAATTAGTGTGACTTTTCATTTTATATACATGATTTTAAAAACAACACACAATTAAACAACATTAAAATCATCTTATTTACATTTTCATTGGTGCTATAATTGAGCTGTTTAAATATTGCAGAAGGCTGGCATATATCATAAAATGGTCCACACTGATGGCATATAGAAAACTAGTAATCTTTATAGGCTGGAAATGGTTTCCTTTTATCCCCATAAGCACTTCTCTTTTTTTCTTTCTTTTTTTTTTTAAATTTTCTGATAAACACCATGTTTTGCCAAAACGCACTGTGAATACCGCAGTTCATAGTTTCAAAACAATTTGATAATACTCCTACAAGTGATAGAAAAGGCACAGAATGTTACAACTTTGGCTGAAATGGTGGAGATCCCCATTCACCATTTAGCTCTCAGCGCCTTGAGTCCTGCCATGTCCTGATCCAACGGTGATAGTGTTTTGATGAGTTTAACGATGTTCCTTTTCCTGATGAAGAATGTTTATAGTAGTATTTCTTAGAGTAAGTCCTTTGGTATGTGGATGCTGCAATGAGAACCAAGGAAAAAGGTAAATTAATTTAAAATTGCTTAACCATGAACTGGCTGGATACATCTCACATTACAGCTTCATTTATTCTTTTTAATTAGAGGGTTAACAAGTGACTAACTGTCCCTATGACCACGTTATAGGCAGGAGAAGAATCTGTTACATGCAGTTAGACTACACCTGCAGAAAGAATTAATAATCCTACTGGGAACCTGTTGATTTCTGAGGCTTTTTAAGAGTGTTGTGGTTTAGTTTAAAAGAATCTTAGTGGCTTCTGTGAAAACAGAAAGGGAATATTTTTGTTAGTTTTTGAAGCGCCTGATTTTTTTCCCCCAGACGGAATGAACAGCGTTGCCATCACAGCCTGTCACACCGAATTTGCACTTCCCTTTAAGATATACATTCCTTATTTATCAATCTTAAATTAGTCTGTTGTTTCTGATGTGGAACTGGTTTGCTTTCAAAGAACTCACGATTCATGCAAGTAATTTTAGGCATATCCCATCTTCCATTTCCTTGACACCGAATAGTCGGAATATGACGCTGGATGAAACCATCTTTGCAGTGGTATCTGATAAGTGAGTTGATCTCATAACGAGGTTTCATCTTCCCAAAGGTCTTTGCGTTTTCCACAACAGGAGGCTGACCACAAGCAACTGAAAAGAGAGAACAAAATCCAAAATATTATTTGTAAACATACTTCTGAATATTGCACTGAATTTCAAACTCTGACTAAGGGATGATGTCAAGGGACCTAAGAGATACATCCAAATAAGGACAGGGGGAATCAGTCTTTTCTGTAGTTCTCCAGCCTTATAGACTGAATATAGTAATGATGAAAACTGGAAAACATCAGATAGTATGGTTAGTAATGCCTTTTTGGTTTAAACTTGTGATGTGCATTTGAGTAAAAAAGATTGGTATGCTCACACAGAAAAGTGATTTTTACTGGAAATCTGTACAACCTGAAAACCAGTGAAGTTATTACAGGTATTTAATTTAAAAAAGAAAAAAAAGTCTGTTTGTTTTTTTATTCTTTCTTTGTCTTCCTGTTGTTCACAGTTTAGTGAGCAATAGACTCTACTAAAGCGCTTAAATCTGATGGATCCATCGAGGTCCAGAGAACATGTTAACAAAAAGTTGTAACTGGTAATAGGGAACAATGGAGTGCACACAGGATTTTGTCTGCTTCTTTACTTTCCCAGTCTGAAGAATCAGAGGCAATTCCTAATAGCCAGATTTCCTGGAAGTATGAGCTCTAACAGTGTGAAAAGCACAAATGTGCTCAGATTCCAGTGGTGCCATTAAAATAAATGGTTTTGAGAAAGAGGAAGACAAGGTTCAGCCATTCTTTAATGGATGAAAAATATGCTGAATCAAAGCTGAAAAGCTAACCATATATCAGTGGCCAGCTGCCTGCTTTGACTGCCTACCAATATTCTGTTGCCCACATACTTCACAGTGATGCCATCCCAGTAAAGAAGACTTGGCAATATTTTCATGGTATGTAAGCCAGGTCCATAAATGCCTCTTTTGCTGAGTTTTGTACCAAATAAGAATTTTTCCTGGTCTTAACCGGGAGTTTTAACTGTGTACACTTTTGTGACTCAAAAACAGACTAGGTTTACATCTCTATGGAATGTGTGAATACAGATGAAGGATGACTTTGTGAAGACAACTCAGCTGAGAACTCACTGTACTAGTCACTAGAAATCAGCTAGAATTTATCATTTTAACTATACTGGAATTTATGCAGTTATATAATTGTTACTGGAAAGTTCGTACCTGTTCCTTTCTTGCAAGTATAGGTAAGGTGATAATTGCATGGTACATCATTCCACTGGCCATTCTCATGCCATATTATAACAACACAATCTTCTCCAGCAGAAAAAAAGCTGTCTGGCTGGTTTGGTCGCCAGTTCTCATATTGCTAAAGGAGAGAAGAGCAAACTCATTATTCCCCATGCTGGAATACATTTACATTCCATTTTACAAAAGAATACACAGTATTACCTTTGGTGAAGAGCACTCTCAAATGTTTGGTTCAGGCTGTTAGGCACAAACAAAGCTAGATTTATAATGTCCTCTCATCCTATTAACAGATTATGTCAATCGGAAAAAAAATACTCTGGTCTTATTTCTTACTTACCATAAACTGATGTCAGGTGAACAAAACAAAGTGAGACAATTCAGTGCGAGCAAAATTTGATCCTAAGTGTATAGAAACACACGCTTTCCTGCATAGACAGGCATGCCAGGAAATTCCCACAACCCTCGTCAGTCCACATCTACTAAATGGCAAATTACATACTAGCTACTCAGACCCAAATTATTTATTCTCTGACTTCATTTAATTAAGTCATTCAATGGGATGACGTGCAGAATTAGGTGTAAAATAAGAAAAAATGTCAGAATGTGTCTCCAGATCATTAGAGATTGACATTTCCCCTAAAAAGGTGGCAGACTGAGTATATACAGCAGCTTTTCAGATTTAGATGTGATGATCTGCTCTCTGTAGAAAAAACAACTAACTCCAAACACCTACAAATACTATGAATAAAACCAGAATCTGTCACAGAAAGCTGATTGTTGGTACATGGAAAAAAACCAAACCAAACCAAAACAAAAACAACAAAGAACAAACACACACACATAAACACAGCAACAATAACAAAAGCCTCAAATACCAGACTTTCAAATAGCTGAAAAATATATCCAGCATAAATAATGTTTTTTAGCCCTGCGTCTGGAACACACATCTGGCATATTGATTTGGGCAGGTTCCATTCTTTGGGATCCAAGCTGGCCACATGCAGGTTGGCACTCATTGAGCTATACAAGTCTGCAGCTTTCAGCTCTGATTCCACCTAAAGATGTGTTCCTACCAAGAGCTGCAGATGGTGGTTGCTGGCAGGTTGCTCACAGTTCCACACACAAGCTAAACTTGCATTCATTCCACTGTAGAATGCCCTTCTTCAAATGTGGCTAAGCTCATCCTTGCATGCTGTCACTTTTACATGAAAATTAGGGAGGATTCAATGTCGTTTCAACCAACAAGCAGGCAAAATAAAAGCAAAGGGAGAGTCGCACCTATTGAAAATCTATGCAGTAGGGGACACATAGTGTGCTGTCCTTTCAGCTGGCAGAGGTGGGATAACCTTTATCCCACTTCTTGGTTCATCTTGATCCCAAGCAAAGCACAGTCAATTTGAGATTTGTATAATGTTATGTAAATAAAAGCAAGAGAAGATTTGGAAAACTATTCTCGGAGATTTTCTTTGGGATTTCTATTGTGTCACTCCAATAAGAATTTCATGGAGGATAAAAATAGGTATCTGAAAGAACTGGAATTCACATAAATACCAGACATTAACCAGGCAGTTAGCCCCTTGTATGGTCAAAATGACATGGTTTCTACAGTGATTATATTTTCGTCAGTTCTTACATCTTTCTGTCTAGAGCTGGCCCGCGTAAATGTCATAAAAGTATAGCTTTCTATTTTCTTAGCTTCATGAAATAGCCACTATTCACTGCCTGGGTGAACACATTTTAGAATAAAAGTTCACATGCCTCACACAAGTACTATTTACCTTACAATGAATCAAACTATGAAAAAATAAGTTAAATGCCGAACGATTTCCTACCAGGTGTCATCTTACCCATCACAGGTTTTAATTGTCCATGTAATTTAACAATCATGGTCTAAATACATTTGGTCTGTGCTGAATTTATTACCTCTAATAAAACTTTCGCCTTTTTATGTGAAACTAACTTAATTACATCTCTACATTACAGTGTTTAATAGTCCTAAACTACAATACACACTAAATCATTTACTCAAGTCTAGAATTCACCATTTCAGATTAGCATATAAATCAGAGGAAGAGTTTTGCCAGCACAGTAGCCAAATGCCATACGAGTCAAATGGGACCTACAGTGTAGGGGGCTTCCTGAAACACCTCGTGAGGAAAAAAAAAAAAAAGAAAAGAAAAGAAAAAAAGAAACAAGCTCTGTGTGTGTCTCCTAAGAAGGAAAACAAGGAGAATAAGGAGGAAGGAAAGTATCTATGCATGGTGTGTATTAATGTAACTTAGAGTGCAACAAGGCCTCTTTCCAAAAGGATATTTTGGAATAGGTGGTGAGTCAAACGTGTAGAACCTTTTCACAGCAGAGGAAGGATGGGGGAATCCAATCAGAAAAGATCACAGAATGATTTTGGCTGGAAAAGACCTTTAGGATCATCAAGTCCAATCACTATCCTAATACTGCCAAGCCCATCACTAAACCATGGCCCTAAGCAAGATATCACAGCATAGAAAGGAATTGCCTGCTAAAACAAGGATAGCTGAGTGCATGCACACACTGAAGGCAGAGGCTTGCCAGTGGTACTGCCCCAGACACCTGCTCCATCTTCTCTATATGGAGGGCCATGATGCACCTTCAGGAGCACCACAAATACAAGGTACTGAAGGAACATTGGTTTACATTTTACTCGTGCTTCAGGGAAGTCTGTCTGAGTGTTGTGTAAGTCAGGAAAGCAAAAAGAAGTGATCACTTCTCACTTTCATCTCCGAATATTTTACTAGCTAATCCAACCAAAAAGTAAGATGTGCTTATGCAAGCCATGAGCGTATATGCAGTTGGTTACATTGCTCAGGTAATGGACAGCAACTTCTTACACTTAGGCAATCCAACCACTTTCAAGAGTATACCCAGACATGTGGACACACAGGAAAATCAATCAGCCAGGTTAGTGGTAGAATTTTTTATCAATAGCATCCTGGCAGAAAGACTATAACAAGACTTGCGGCTGTTTCTTGTGGAAATGATTGCAGAGAGCTGTTTACTTGCACAGATATCAGAGTGTGAGTATGAAGGATGTTTAATGGCTATTGGAAGTGTGTGAGCTGAAGGTGCTCAGCAGCTTGCCAGCTCCCACCCTAAGCGTATAGACTCCATATGCTCTTACTTGCCATAATGACTCCAAAATTTGTGTTTGCATTGCTGGTAGGGCTGCAGTATAATGACAAAGGATTGTATCTAGGCCTTGTGGTTTGTTAAAAAATGTATGATATCCTCCAGCTTGACTTGCTGTTACCTCACATCTGATATCATCATTGCACAGGTTTATTTTGGCTGAATAGCTCTGATTTTGCTTGGGTTTAGTGCCAGAGTTGCTTAGCAGAGGAAGTTCCAGACTGCTGATTTGCTTTCTTAGGTCTCCACCCAGCTCTTCTGTAGTTTTTCAATTCCTTATTTAGCTGCTGATAATGGGATACTGGTAGAAAAAGATTCTCACAGTTTGAGTGGAATAAGTTGCTAGACAAATAAATGAATATTTTGCTTTCCTTCTAAGGGTTACATTTTTGCATGACTAGGAGCATGATTTTGATTTTCACTTACATTAGTGTAAATCAAGGGTGGCCGCACTACCTCCAGTAACCTACATCAGCAAAAAATTAATGGTCCAGTATCAAATCCCATAAGTCACACACTAGTTTGTACTGTTTGTTTCCAGCAGCATGCCATCCCTCACAATCTCTCATACCAAGTGTGAAGACTCCGTACTCTTGCAGGAAGCATCTCAGATATTCAGGTTATATTTAATTTGTTGGGAAACACTGCTCAAAACATCCTTATTCCAGATGTCTTTTTGTTGTTTTTTTTGTTTGTTTGGTTTTTTTGCAGTGGTTGTGTTTTGCAATGTGTTAATGTCTTTTAGAAAATTAAATCATATAAAACAAAAAAAAAGAAAAACAACAATATCATTCTTTGGCAAGATGTACCATTCCAGTTCATTTGGTTTTGAAGATCACATCCTAAAAGGATCAGCCATGGTCATAGAGAAGCCAAAAACTGCTGATGTGGTTCCAGACACCCTGTTGGATTTTCATGTAAACTGCTTTTATCTCAGCAGACCAATGAAACTGAGCAAAAGAGCATTCTGTTTGAACTGATAAAGCTCAGGACATTCTTTTGTCACCAACCAAGATTCAATTGACACTTCTAGCTATACTCTTAACTGTATTATTCATAAAATATTACTTATATTTTTGAAAACCTAAAAACATTAAAATGCTAAGTCAATACATGGAAGGAAAGCTACTATGGCCCTTCTAGTCCTCAGCAGAAATACTTACACTGAGTGATTGCACAGAGGGACCTACATACTGTTACTGCCCTGGTTTTTAAGTAATGTTACCAGAACACATGTAAAGTTTTCACCTGGGTTAAAATGCAAAGCACTTCCAGACTTTACATTTTAGGACATACAATCTTAATTACATACATGACTCAAAATGTACTTCAAAGAAGATTTGTCCAGCTACACTTTTCTCCTCCAGCCATGAAGTGTGTTTTGCTGAGGTAGCTGTGGAGTGGGAAATCCAAAGCAATGCAGAGGCATGAAGGCTGGAAGCACACACTCTCAGGCTCAGGTAGACACCATCACACCAGACACACCCATGATGGCAAGACTCTTTGGGTTTTGTTTTTTTTATTTTTTAAAAAAAGAGGGGGAGGGGTTCTGTGTAATCAGGTAACTGCAGCACTTAGCTGTGGGAACAGGATTTTAGTCCTTGTATATTCATTTGGTTCTTTGGATGCCACATCACTAGTTTGTGTTGCCACCATATCAGATTATAAAATGCAGCTCTTGTTAAGCTCTTTATGCCTTTAATTATACCATAACAATTAATTAAACTTTCTACACTGTTTTTCTGTTGAAAACAAAGTCTGTGCTGATACATTGGATTTACTTGTTCTAGCTTTCTCTGCTAAAAGCACTGAATGTTTTCCTGCAGAAAGAGGTTGGAGGTCCATATGCTAGAGCTGCAGCTCAGATGGGGTATAGTTCTTTGAGCTGTCTACGTGGCACTAGACAATGCACTCAGGCTGCTGTAAAACAGTGACAATGTATTTTCTTGCCTCACAGGAGGAGCTTGAATGTGATGCTTACAAGAACCCATGAAAGCATTTTATTACGTTTCAGATTTTGGAGGAAGATTCCTTATATGGCATTGAATTAACTCACAGCCATGATCTGACAGCTGTGTGACAGGCTGACTTTTCACTTTCAATATAAGAAAGCCAGGATTACAGCAAGATTTGTAAAGCAGCTAACTTTATTAGCTAGTCTCTACTTTTACTCAAACAGATGGCTTGCTAATTAAACTGTATGAGCATTCCCTTCCCATCATGAAAAAGATCCTACCTTGTGGGAGATTTGTTATCTAAATTTCCAGATAATCAGCCTTACTTGAGGAATTCATTTCCTTACTAATGAGTAATCCACTCAGTTCTTTCAGATGTTTGCCCTGCCAAGATGAATCTATGACTAAGCAGTATCTCAGCTTTGTGACACTCATTTGGAAATTTCAGCCATCCCTTTATCTCCTAAAGGCACATCAAGAGGCTGAGATCAATTGCTTGGATTTTGCATTCCAAAATAGTCAACAAGCACTGTTTTTAAGGAAGCACAACTAAATAAATTACTGATGCAAACAAAACTTTACTGCTTGACTCCTTTATTGTATAAAGACAAATAATCTTTTGTACATAAATAAAGCTAGGAAATAATTTACTTAAAATATACCTATATAGATGTACAAGGTTAATGCCTTTCCTTCTGGCAAAAGAAGCATGATTTCAGCATGTCTTGGCACTTTTTAGCACTCGCAATGTCCAACGTGATTTTTATTTTCTTTCATTCTGGCTGCTTCCCTATGTAATTGCCTCTTAATGCAAGACTAATGAGGCAAATAAAAAAAAAAACACAAAAAAACCGATAAAAAGGAAGATGTAGGGACTTGCTGACTGAATACTCTCTTTGCCATTTCATCTTAAAGTGAAGCAACATTTCCTGCCTGGTATTTATGACTAGAAAAGCTGAAACCACCTCTGCAAAGCTTACTGGCCTTTGTACTTTTCTTTCAACCAAAAATCTGCTAATAACAGCAATAGAGTGTTTTTTTCACAATAACAGACAAATTCTTTAAAGATTTTATCCAGAAAGACCTTGAATAAGTCTCTCACTGTGGGGATTCTGTTATAATTGGATGATTTAACTAAAAATTACACCTCGCTTTCAGTAAGTTGTGGCTGTTACCTAGATTTATAGGCTGGCTGAACTACAATAAAATCACCACAACATTAAAATAAGTACATGGATCAGTTAAAAAAACTCTTGTTTATGGCTCATACTGTCATACAGCACTGGTTCTGTAACATGAGACACTTATATGAAGTTTGAAAGGGATTGCATTTCCTTTCAATAGAAAAAAGAAAATCAACAGATTACTGCGAAGATTTGGCAATGCCTGAAATACATCCATTAAGTTCAGTTAGTGTTTAAATGGATTTATACATTGAAATACACATGAAACTACTTTATAGTACAGGCTCTATTGCACTTCATTTCAACCCAGTTGTGAAAAGAATTTTTATATTTAATTTTATGAATGGGAGCAGTCTGACAGAACTCACCAACAGCATTCATGAGACTAAAAACTCTATTCAGTAAGTGCTGAAGCATATACCTTGCTTTAAAGGCACAGATTGTGCCCTAAACCCTATAGGAATCAAATGCACAATTCAGACACATGGCAAGATAGCTTGCTGAAGGACAGACCAAGCTCAATGTGTTGGTAAATCTTTGCTGGGAGACATTCTGATCCATTTGAAGACAACTGCTGCATTTAAAGTTATCTACGAGTACACACAATAATCACATATCGTGATCCTGGCATTTTCTAGATCATAGTTGAATGGCTACCTTTGGAACCTTAATCTGAGCTTTATTTGCATGGGATTTGGGAAACTGGCAGGATTTGGATCAGGCAGGCACCCAACACTCCCCATTACATAGTCATACTGTGAGCAAGACAGACTCACAGAGGGAGCTTTGCTGAGAATCTTTGCAAAAGATTGTACTTGAAAGGTTTTTTAGTAACAGAGTAGTGGAATGTATTGAAAAAGTCTTTGATTTCCTATGCAACAGCCTGCAAAAAAAAGGACTGTGAATAACATACACTCATGTATATCCATGAATCTCCACTGGCACTGACTGCAGATTGAATAAGCAGTAAGATCTATGGAAAAATAAATAATTAGGGAAAGAAACCTAAGGAATACAAATGAAACAAGTAAAAAAGGCTAGCTGACAAAGCCAAAACATAAAAGTGCCATCAATCCTATCGTTTGAGGGCAGTTGATCGCGAGGCAAAAGAATAGCTCTTCGACATTTTCTAAAAACAATACTATATAGCACGATAAGTTTTCCGTGAGAAGCAAAAACCACTAAACACGGCAAGAAGCTCCCACTAGATGGCAATGCCGCCTCACTACTGAGCGCGGACACTAACTCCGGGTACTTCCAAAAGAATCTTCCCTCCGTTATTAACTTTAAAAGCTAGCTGAAGCGAGTGGACACGACTCTGCTCCGTGCCAACTTTTCGTAGCTGTATAGATCAATTTGGTGTGTGCTAGGCTTTCAGAAGTCACCTTCGTGCAGAAACCGAAAAACTAGTTGAATTCTTCTGTTAACGGGCAGGTGCTTTACTGCGGAAGTATGGTAGGTGTAACACATGTTCTTTGGCACTCACACTAAAATAATTACGTATTATCAATGCGATGCAAATTGTGTGATGTGTGATTTGTTCTCTTTGTGCAAATCTACCAGGAATTCCACTGAAAAAAAAAAAAGAAAAAGGAAAATCCTGCACTTTGTCATGTATGTCAACAATTCCTGCAGGTCTGAAGCTGCCTGAGAGTTTTAGCCCAGAGCCAGCCATAATGAGGCTCTGAAGTAACAGCTGACCCCCCTGGCAAAAGCGGAACAAAACCCCACTTTGTCCAAGAGGCCCTCCTCACTGCCTATGACACACTGATCTAAAAATATACCTGTCATTAATAATGTTATATAGTTCTCCTCCATTTAAATGCAGGTCAAACAAGCATCTTAAAAAGAGGCTGTAATGACTGACTGCAGCAAAAAACCAAAACATTTGGTAGATTTAAAATCTCCTCCTCTAGGATCCTGTGGGACATGGGTACAATGAGCTTTTTGTTTGCAGCTGACTACAGTACTTTTTAGTTTGTTTGCTTTACTTAACCCTCAGAGGCAGGCTCCTTCCCTACAATACTCTGTGCCTTTTGAAGGTTTTTGTGTTCAATAAATTTACTTTTTCTGAGAGGGTTGCAGTTACCGAATTGCTCAAGTCTTGTTCTGATTCACTGACCAACAAAGGAAGGAAAAGAGAGGGCTTTGTTTTTCCCAGAATTAAACTTTTGTTTTGTTTTCCTTTTTTTTTTTTTTTTTTTTTTTTTTTTTTTTTAATGTAGCTACCTAACACTGACAAGCTGAGGCCCAGCATTGCGAAACACAAAGCGTAAACGCTCCTATGCCGAAGGGGAGAAAAACTAGCTAACGTGGAGTCTCTGGACAGTTTTAAAAGTGGCAATATGCCCCATTGCTTTCCTAACTGGCAGCATTCTCCAAGTGACAGACAATCTGGCCACAGACACTAGCCAGTTCCTTATTACAGCACTAATCTTATGTAATGGGAGTGAGCTCACCACCCTACAAAGCACTAATTATCAACAGCATTTTCCAAAGGATATGAATAACGCCCCTTGTAAGACATAGGCTCAAGGCACAACCCCAAGTAGCTATATGTGCTTAATCCATACATGAATAGCTCCAAAGGACTCCTTTACCACTGTGCCTTCTCACAAGGGTCCTTAATAGTGAAACGCCAGCAATCCAAATACAATGGAGAAACTGCCAAAAGCAACACCAGATTTTTTTTACAGCTGTAAAAGTTGCTATTCACAGAACTAAGTGAATTATTTAAATTCAATTTCCCTAAGGTATTTTCAAATGTCACATTGTGTTTGCTCTTCCTTTGATCAAGTCAAGTATTAAATACCTCCACTGATAATGTAAATTTTGTTATTTTGTAGTTTGTATTATACCAAATTTAAAGCATACAAAGATCCAAGTAGGCATGGCTAAATTCCTCTTCTCACATAATTGTGTAAGTATTCAGGCCTTGCTTGCTTCTCTGACATTACTGTGGTTTTCCCAAATGTTATTTGTTTTTCTGTATAGAGCTTTTTATGTAATTGTGGAACGAAGATTGTCATAGAGCTGTTCATTATCACAGAAATTATGGGATAAAAGCCTACAGAAGAGTGCAAGAATAATTCTGATCTTGTAATTTTTAAAATGTAAACAAAGTCTTAGACATAATCATTCTCTTTCCAGTGTAGAATGTAACCCTTAGGAAAACTAATGCTTTCCCACACCGAATGCCAAAGGAACAGCTCTGTAATTGCACTGCAACTAAAGAAAAGCAGAGCTAACAAAACTCACTCTTTAAAAAATGGTATTATTTTCTTATGCCTCTTGCATCTGTCAATGTAATCATACTTGAAATGTCTTGAGCAGGAGTTGGCTTCATTTTCAGGAAGTAATGAAAAATGAAGCTCTAAAAAGTTGGGGTGCTATGAGTTCTCTGAACACACTTGAGTACCTGCTCTCACTACCTTCACCTTTGAAACAAATTATCAGAAATTTGGGAATAATTGTTGCTGCCAAGTGATTTGCACGTGGCCTATCAGCTCCAGAACACAAAGCCACTTCTCCCAACCACTGGAAACACTGAAAAATTCTCTCTTTCAAAAACAGAAAAAAAAAAAAAGACATTAAAAAAAATGAAGGCAAGAGAATGCAGGAATTCATCATAGACGAGAAAAGACTGATTCCTGCCATATAGATACAGTACAACAAATCAGAACAGATTAGATTCATATGAGTGGCCATCAATGGATTCCACAGATTACTATAACTTACTTTGTTCTGCATATTGCTTAGGTAGCCCAAGCTTAGCCAAGGAGCTCCTTTGAAGACATGTGCTGACCTTAGCCAAGAATCTCCCTATTTGTTTTTTAAAGAAATTGCAAAAAGACAAACATAAGCAAATTGTCCTGGCCAATAAAATCCAGTATAATGAAAGACCAGTTACTTGGAAAGTAATTTGTTTGTGGAAAAGTAGTAACTGGACTAACAATTAAACTTTAGGGCAAAAGAGGTATGACTTAACTACTTTGTTCATGTTTTTTGGAATTTTTCAAGCCCAGTCTTTGTTTAGGAGGTAGTGGGTATGGCATGCTGAAAATGCATCTTTTACCAGATGGCAAGATTTTATCTATGCAGTCCAATCAATTGCATAAAATTATGCCATTTTGCCTGAAAGGCAGGAAACTACTGAGCAGTTTTAAATTAAAAAGTACTTTACGATTAAGTAATAAACCTGCCAAAATCCCCTAAAAGCACACCGATAACTATGCATTGGGTAATTCAGTGAAGTAGATCAAAAAGCCTCCTCAAGTTCCTTTTGCAGGAGCAGAGTCTACAATACTATGATTCAGAGGTATGCCTATTTTCTATTTTATTAGGGTAATTCTCCTTGTCGAAGAAGTTCTTGTTATGGAAAAAAGGCAGACTCTATGCAGGTATAGACAAATACAATCAGGACCAAAGTGTTTGAAAAACTATTATTTGCTTTCTCATTGAATCTGATTGCACTTGCTTTGCCACTCAAGATACCTTTCCTTGGAAGACTCTGAGAATCAGAGCATGTATCTACAAAACCACTCTTAGTTTATTCCAAGACTTGCTTACTAGCCTTTCTAGCCTTTTTTTTTTTTTTTTTCCCCCGAATTAAACGTAAATTCCAAGGATACATGAAAAACATGCAGAGGGATAGAGGGGCTTTTTTGACTTCTGCTAGTTTTGATGTGTTCATAACAGCCAGTGTCTTCTATAGGGGTAAAACACTAGAATTCCAAGACATAACAAGTAACTGACTAGTTAGTCCATTACTAGGCATCTAAATTGCACCAATTTTCAGCAGGGCTGAAAGCTTACCAAGGGTATTCTATGTTCTGTGTACATTTTTCAATAAGAATCTTAATTCAACGTGCTTACTTTCAACAAGTCTTGGTGACTTTGTCCGACATGTATCAAAAAAACCCAAATAAACCTCCCATTTCACTGAAGAGGCATGAACGAATCGCATCTGGACACAGTAGAGATAACTCAATGGTCCTTACTCGTTTGGTTGTTGAAACTATCATTCACCAATTCATGAGGTAAGGAAATCTTCCACAACCTTTTCTGATAATTTACACTTTCTCACATTAACTAGCCAGGGAGAAAGGTGAGTTTATCATCCTCAGTCTCACATGAATTGACAAGAGGTGTGTTCCTCTGTATTTTGGAAGATAAAAGAAGTGACGTAGAATAAGATTTATATGCCAGTGGTGCACATGATTATGATGTCCACAAAAACAGCTAAGATGAGAATGCATATTCAATAGCTCACTGTAGTTAGAAACATTGTGCAGTGCATTTGGAAGTGTGTTTCTTGGTTTTCACTAAGGAGCTTATGTATGTGCATTTTCCAACTAATATATTTAATGGTGGCTGGCACATAGCTTCAGTTTAAAAAAATAGGGGAAAAACTCCAAACTTGGCCTGAGCTAAAAATGTCAAAAAAATAATTGATTTCCTTCCATTGGTAGAAATATCTTTTAGGTGCAAACTCAAAAAAAAAAAAAAAAAGGAAAAAGAAAAAGTATCCTATCTCTTTTCCAGAAATTGCTAATAAAATGCATGCCAACACCTGGCAAAATACTTCCTTCCTACTGAATATTTAAGTTGTAGGTTTCCTTATGTCCATGGAAAATAAGTACTAAAATAATCAAAACCTTGTTCCATAATCTCCAATGGTGGAGCATGTGGTTCAACGATTCTCAATTCCAGGACCTTATTTTTTTGTGCAAACAGAAAACTTATGTGAAAGAGTAATCACTAAAATGTATCTGGGCAGTACTGAGTCAACCGCAGCACTGTGCCAACAACTCCATACTCAACATGTCTTGCTATTGTTCATTTCTTTCAAGTCTACCAAGCATTAGCACTTTATTTCTATCCAAAATCTAACAGAATCATGTTAGCATCACTTCTACATTAAAACAAGCTGTTATTGGCAGAATATTCAAACAAGTATCAAGATAATGGTGAATGTAAATCCCTTGTAGTTGCAGTTTAAGAGCTGGAGTGACTTTTCTGATAGTATCATTAAGAAAATTCATATCAGGGGAATCCTCAGCAGACCTGATACATTTTCCTCAGAAGTATTGAATAGAATCGTTGATAGTTAATACCAGGGAAATCAAGGAACTGGGCAACAAAGTTGTAAACAGATGACTTACAGATGCCCCCTGATATTTAAAACATGAGAAAGTGAGTTAGATTTTGCCTACTGATAAGCTTATTTGATAAGCCAACTTCTAATCTCCAAAATTCAAGTTCGAATCTGACTGTTGATGTAATCATGCTGGTTTTTATGGCCAGAAATTAATTAATGCATTTAACATTACCATGACTACTGTTCACTTTCAAACGCATAGATGATGTAGTTTTTAATCCTACAATGTATTCAGATTCATTGGAATTTTAAGATGTCATCAAGGAAATACATTAGATGCATATATTTAATTGTTATTGTTGTTATTTAGTAGCAAATCACTGTAACCAGAAGAGTGGCTAGAAAGTATGAAAAAAAGTTAAAAGCTAGGAAAAAGGAAGACATAAGGAAGCTGCTCAGAGCCATGCTAGCCAGAAACAGTGTGGAATAAGTTATGAGAAAAAACTACTCAAGCAATGAACAGAAATTATTTCAAAAGACACATACATTGTTTCCAAAGGAAGAAACAGTTGTTAAAAAGAAAAGAAAAATAAAGTGGGAAAAAAAACCAATCAAAAGAGGAATCTGTTGGACAGGTGGTCTTATCCTGCTCCTAGAACAGCTTAACTTGTTAAAACTGAAAATTAAAATGTAATACATTTGCCTCATACTCTGAATTTAAAAATAGAATCTCAACCCTAATTTTCATCAAGATTCGTCCTTAGAATATATGAGTATGTGTCCTGTTTTACACTTCTCAGTGAAGCTAGGCCGTGTCTTTAGGCATTATATTTATGCCCAAATTTATCTCAATTTTAGATCCTTCAGTTAAGTGTATGCTCCTTGACCAATCACCGTAAATGGCCCAGATCAACACTGAGCTCCAATCAAATCTAAAGCACCTTCAGAGGATGCCTGTTACTGTCAGTGAAGTGTAAGAAGCCACATCAAGAGACAGACAGTGAACTTATCCACAGTGAGTAGAATTCAAGGCAGTGGCCTGTCTTGTGCTCCCAAAAATACATGGGGACAGGCAAGAGAAAATAATGAAATGAAAGCTTTCTTCTTGCATCCTGCAAGGCTTTGTGGCTCTAAGAACAAACAGGTGCACTGGAACCACCAGAAATCCTTAAGCAGTCAGGCAACAAAAAAGTTTCATCATCTGTTTCTTCCCTTCTGTGCTGTCACCTGCCACACATTTCCCAATAAATGGCTTATTTACAAGTCACTGTAGAGGACTTTAAATCTCTGGCTATTCACATGAAATAGCAATAAGCGGAGCCTGCTTTGCCTCAGGTGTCTTTCTACATAATCTGTAGCCACATGGTATGCAGCAATTATCATTGACTGCATGTATGAGCATGTGCGTATGTATGTCCAGATGCCTTCTGCTTTAAGAAGAATTCCCAACTGGAAAGGAAAACAACAAGCATAACCAGTTTGGGTAGTTTTTTAATGCAATGTTTTTTAATGGGTGTTAAATGTAATAGACCACCTGTTCCTTCTGCAAAAGAGATTGTTTTAAATTGGAAAGAGCTCAACCATTTCCTGTATCTGTCAGCTTTTTGATTTGGGTTAGATAAAGGAGGGTAGTGTGTCCTTCCTTTCCTGATGATTTTCCTGCTTGTTCTAAGGCAGTAAGAGTTATCAACAGGATCTTAAAATTTTATGGACAGATTATTGTTTACAAGCCTCCTGAACCATGTAAGGATGACTGCTTCTCCATCCTTGCTGCAGAACTGCCATAGAGACCAGAACAATCTCCAACAGTACTTGAAAGGCTACTTTGTGCACTCACACAGATCCAGTGAACAGAAGAGCTTGGATGCATTATCCTTGTCTGAAAAACGTATTCTGCTTAATACACAGAAGCAAGAGAAGAGGTGGTATAAGCCCTTGTATAAGGCCAGAAAAATGCAAATCAGCTCCAGCAGAGTCCCTTAAGTTACAGTCTCACGCTTTTTGAGATTGTCTGTTTGGAAGCTGTGAGAGATCCTACATGCAGTAAGACCTAAAAATAATATTTTAGAACTATGCCACAAAATATTAGTTATCCCTCAAAAAAATTGCTGGCTGTTTGCTTGGATGCATACTTAATGACTGGATTTTTTCATTCAGCTTCCCTCAGTGCTGGTGGGAATTTGATAAGCCAACCACAAAAAGAAATGAATGAGTGATTTCATTTCAAAGGCATCTTACCAGTGGGCTACCATCAGTCCAGCGGAAATCACGCTCAAACATCTTGTCATTGAGGCCTATCCACTGGTAGTCATGCCCAATACCTAAGGAACCAGAAGGATATTTTTATTTTTTCCCATAAATGGAAGAGACTTTACCAAAGAAAATAAAAAGAATTTGCACAGAACAAATCAGACATGCTGTTCCTAAGATTACTCCACTCATTGTGCAAACAACTATATTCAGGCTGGTTTTCAACTTTTCCATTTTAATTTGGGATGTCTATGAAAATACAAACTGTCATATAACGGTTTTAAACAGTCTTGTCCCTTTCCTCCTGATTACATTTCCCAAAGAAAACAGATTAGTTTCCTATCTAAGGACATTTAAGGGGGAGAAGGAAAAAAAAAAAAAAAGAAAAGGCAAAAACCCCATTAAAATAATAAACTCACACATTTTATTCCACATTTTTCACTTTTTAGTTAGGCTGTGACCAGTGTTGTCTAGATTGTGTAACACTATGTGCAGGAACTATTTCTTTATGCCTGTGTAAACCAACATATAATGGCATCTAGATTCCAAAAATAAACACACGGTTCTCTAATTTAGAGGGCCAAAACAGTAATTCTTCCTCAAAACCAAATACTTTCTATGTAACAAATTATAACTTAATAGTGATAGGGAACTTGAATGGACTGCAAAAGTACATGCAAGGAACACAAAGTATGCTGTTCAAACTTTCTAAAAGTCTATTTTATGGTGGAGATGTAAAAGATGAGAGTTTAGGAGGGTATTTCACTAGCTCTGAACCCCCAGTGCTAACTCTTGCTTAGAGGAATCCTAACAGTACATACGGTTCACAAAGATCTGTTCCTCATGAGACAAGATGCTTGTCAGGTGTGCTCCCTGGAGACGGCATTCCCTTTCAGCCGTGTCCCATGTACGCCGATGGGCAAAGTATTTGTAGCACTGCCCTTGGAACTTATGCCAGCCATAATCACAGGTCTCTGTATCTGTGACAAACAAATCACATCTCTGTCAATGAGCATGAAACACAGGCTTCATACAAGTAGATAGATTATCTACACAGCAAAGGTTCAAGAAGACATCCATGTACACATGCAAAACTCATCCTTGAGCGTTGATTACATTACATTTTCAGGTAGTTCTGTTTTACCTAGCATAAGAATATTACTTACGTAAGGAGTGTAATTGCAACTGGCAACTTTGTGAGCCTACACTGATTGAGTTGTATCTGGACAATCTCAGGAGCACATTTCTGTTGATAATTCTGGATTAACTAAATGCTTGCATGTCAGATTGCAGAGAGTCTACATTTCACTTGAGTTTTCTGAATCTGTCTGTGGAGATGGGAATTTTTACTTGCAAGGGTAAATAGCTCTTTGAGTCACTATACTGATTTACCTTCATTTGGAAGAAACTGATGAGTGAAAATAAAATGCTTGTGATTGTTCAGTCTACAGATACAAAGCTGCAGAATTATCTTTCTGAACTTACCTCTCCAAAACTCATTTTCCCTGAAAAAGTCCAATTTAATGAACTTTAGGCATCAGTTTCTGTGGAAGGCTGTAAAGCTGAATTATAAAGTTATGAAACGCACATTGTTTCTGTTTGTATGAAGGATGGTACTGATAAGAGTGCATAATAGACAGAAGTTCACATAATCCAGTATATCATTTCACCTAAAGAGAAACAACCATAAGCCTTGGAACAGAAACAGTCACGTTTCCATCCATAACAAATATGGATTTGATGTTAATTATTTAGTCAAGGCTAGGCACCTGTACACAGAATAGATGGCAAGAAAGAACAAAGTTCTAGTTTCCACGTTTGCTTCTGTACTAACACTCATTAATGAATCACAGACAAATAGATCAGTATAAGTTGGGCATAATAAATATGGTTCCTGAATGTGTCTGAGCTGTGCTTTATGATGCCAAGAACTTGCCACTGAGAAGAGAGAGTTTTAGGGAGAAATGCGAGAAACAAGAGGGAAAACTCAGACTACTTTAGGGTTCATAAAGGACATTTCAGCACAAGATTACAGCTTTCTCGGGCTATAGCCAGTTCCAGCTAAGTAAGTACACAATGGCTCATCCTGAAGGACCTCAGTTACAGGATGCTGAAGAACAGAAATACAAAGATTGGCCTTCCCCACCCACCAAACAGGAATCTGCTACTTCCTACCAAGTTTTATCAATACCTGAACAAAATTGCTCCCGAAAGAAACTGTCTGGCCTTTCCAGGGCTATAAACACATTCTGAGTATGAAATTGGAGGTCTTATTTTCAGTAAGTCAATATAGTCAATAGCCAACAAATGCTTTGGCCAAAGAGGCTCTTCACAGAATAACAGAATCTTAGGGGTTTGGAAGGGACCTTGAAAGATCATCTAGTCCAGCCCTCTGCCAGAGCAGGACCACCTAGAGTAGGTCACATAGCAACTTGTTCAAGTAGCTTTTGAATATCTTATAACTCTTTGTAGTATAGTTTAATTATTGCTCAAAACAGAAAGCATGCTTGCATTGTGCAGCTTTCCCAGAGGATGTCTTATATATTCTGAGATAAATTTAAGCCTATATTTAATATATTTGCAACTGTAATTGTTGAATGCTGAAATCCCTTGTTATTCAAACATTTGCAGCGGCCATTCATAAGTAGATGCTGACATTGACAAGACAGCGTTCATCCTAAAATGTTGACCCCGAAGAAGACTTTGAGAGACTGGAAGCTCTCTGAAGAACACGATTCAGTATATTGAATTCTAATTTTCGTGACAACTTCTGAGTTTTAGTATTGATAAACACCCACTGTGGGACAAAAACCTACACTCAGTAGTCCATCTCATAGTATGATTTAGTAAATGTCAGTCTTCCCTACTTGTATTTCTGGGGCTATTGGTCCCCAGAATTGAAGTGTAGCATCTGTCCCAGGTGTGATAAGTCAGTGCTAGCTGCTGGAGGTGAGCACTGTGTCCCCTGCCCTTCACCAGTGATGTTCTCCATTTGCTGAGAACTCACCTCTGCAAGCAAACATATTGAGGCTCATCACTCTCTGAGGTGCTCCTGCATGGGCAATAGTGGCCACAGTGGTTTATATTCAGGCCCTGAAGGAGGACTTTGCCTGCTACAGTGATCATAACCTCACTGCAGTTTTAACAGCTGATGGTAAGACTGCTATGTTTCCCGCCCTGATATGTGTGATATGTGTGATGCAGGTGGTGAGGCCAGGGGAATACCTATTTGCATGTAAGGGCAGGCTGAAGGCTGCTTTGAAAGACATTAAGTAACACAAATGGGACTTGCAAAGGACAGAATGCAGCCCATTTGCTGGGTGTAGAGTTTGTATTCCTTTGTTCCTTTCATATAAAATAACTGAGGAGTGACCCTAGTTGTAAAGGGAACGCTTTAGAAGGTGTCTCTTCTGTGGGACATTTCATTGTCCCTTAACAAAGCTCTTTGTTTTACACAGATTGGTNACTTTAAAAAAAGGTGAGTTAAATAAGGTAGTTTTCGTAATTTTTTTTTAATCCAACTTAAGGCACAGGTAGCATTGTTTATGAATTGCACAAAGATGCTAACTTTTTTTTTCCACTGTAGGCTTGGATTTAGTTC
>WBNH01001386.1:0-31537 GCA_013401255.1 Urocolius indicus
TTTTTTTTTGTGTGTGAAATTTCTACTGTTTCCTATTCAGTAAATGGCAATGTCATGGTTTTGTGTGGAACCAATTTGGTAACGGGAAAGTACCTGTAAAGATGGCTCCTGTAAGAAGTTGCCCAAAATTATCCACAGTTCAGAGTCAGACTCACTTCTGGGGCTGAGCCAATTAGATGCCTCCTCAATCACTTTTAAAGATGAAGAAGAAGCTGGAAGAGGAGATTTCTCATGTTCCTTCTCACTGTTCTTCCTTCTTTTCTGGCTGGTGGTGGTGCAAGGAATTGGAAGAGAGAGAGAGAAGTGACCATATGGACCCCACACCCAACAAGGGAAGATAGGAGGAGGTGTGCTGGAGCAGAGATCCTCTTGCATCGTGTGGTGACTGATGAAGCAGAGATTTGTTTGCACTTCAGAAAAGACCGTGTGCCAGGGGCAGTGACTATGCCCAGAGAAGGCTGTGTNATTTTCCTACTTTCCTCTCTAAGTCAAGTAGTGGAGTCTGTTTTGCCCAGAACCATAGCTGGCAGTGAGCCCTCCCTGTCTTGTCTCAATCCACAACATCCTTGTTTATATTTTTTTTCCTCTCATCTCACTGGGGCCTCCTCCATTCTAAAGAGGGTGGGGTTTGGGGGCAGTGAGCAAGAGGCTGTCATGGTGCAGGCAGCTATCAGAAGAGAAAGCATGATATTGCATAGGGATTTTCCGACTTGTCAGCAGGACCTAGTTTGCCTTGCCTAGCTGCATCCTAGAGCGCACACTACTCTCCTTTAGTCATTGTTGAGGAGTCTCACTTTCTATGTGCCTGAAATGTGAAAAGTACCCAAATCTGTGATAAAACTGGTCATGCTCAGAGTAAAGATTTTGCCATCCTGACTTTCTTCTTCTTCGACAGTTAGCAAGATGTGAAGAAGAAAAGAAATGTGATGATCCTGGATGAGCGCCAGATGTCATTTATTTCTGAATGTGACAAAGCTAAAAAAATTAAGATGGCCTCTTGGCAGCCACTCTCAAAGGATATCCAACAGGGCTCGGGAGTCCACTTAAAGTATTAGGTCAGTCCAGGAAAGCTAATTTCCCACATGACAGACAATGTACCCTGTGCCCACCCTGTTCTCTTTTCACCTGTGACGATTTTGTGGCTTTCCCTGGAAGAGCAGGGATCTCTCCCTTCAGCATTAAGAAAGTATGCAATTGGAAAAACTTGTGAAGTGGGAAAAACAACAGCATAAGTCAAGTACATTCCCAAGTGCAGGCCTAGAATTTTTTTGTCCGATCATATTTAAAATTAAAAACAGCAGGTCCATCAGAGGAAAACTTTGAGCTGGTCTGCTCTGTTTCTTCAGAGACATAGAGGCCACAATAAGAAATCCCATCTCAACTGTGTGCTCAAAATCTCACCAGTGATTCAGATGACTTTTTTGTTTGTTTGTTTTCTAAGCTCTTTTTATATGCTTTTAGGCTAAATTATTTCCTATGTCAAAACTCTGGCAGGCATCACTTGTATAAAAATGTACCATCTGGGTGTTTACCACTCTCATGGCTGGAGGTTACAATCCTTTCTTCTTTGAAGGCAGGGACAAAGATGCAGATCCTGTTCTTTCATAGAGTAATGACTTAATTTGAATAGGAAAAGAATCAGGAGCACGACTGTACTGAGCACTTCTGCTAGTAGTAGCTTTATGCATAGCAAGTGCATGAGTGATCAGTGCACAGATATGCAGATAAAGATGGCAAAATACTTTTCCTGGCTCTTATCCATTGTACTCCAGGCTGGTTCCATATAGGAACACATATTTTATTGCTAATATTGTTTAGTAGGCTCTATACAGGTTAGGATTTTCAGCAACATAAGTGTTTTACTTGGCTTGACTGCTGGTCAGCAGAAGTTCTTAAATACTTCATCTTTTTTTCCTTCTCACCTTTTGTGTGGTCTGTATACTTGTAGGAGAAATGTGTGAGTGTGCATTATATCTGTCATGGTAGACCTTATTCCTTATTCAACCTACTATACACTATCACAATTCCAGCGGTCGCTCTTGCATTTCAGCTATAGAGTACTGCAGTATTTATTCTCAGCTGTGCGTAGTAAAGCACTTAAATTTTTATTCCCTAAAAACCTGTATATTGCAGGTGTGGTACATACATTAAACATTAGAAAGCACTGGACATGTGGCTGTTTCATGCTTAAGAATATGTACTGCACCTGGCCAATTTATTTTTAAATGAAGATTTGAAACAGATAGCACAATAAAAACAAAAGACTCTCTGTATCTTTTCAACTTCCTCCCCCAACTATCTCCCTTGATATTACATTTTAAGAATTTAAAAACAAAACTGCTCAGTCTGGAGGATCATAGCTTTGTATTTGATCTCAGTCCATGCATTATTGATTTCCAGTATGTGAAAAATATCTGAAATGTCTGCAATAAAAATGCAAAGAATAAAGATTCTTTCACTACTTTTGAAATTAAAATCAATTTTATATGCATTATGTTTCAGGGAGTTGGAATTTGTTAAGTAGGCTAAGTAGTGGGAGGAACATTACAGAAAATTTTTGCATTACATTGTACAATAGATTAGTAAAAATGTAGTATAATTAATATAGAAATAAAACAAGTTCTGCAATTAAATTCCAAAATACACTATCACAGTTATTGCTAAGTGCTGAGAAACAGGTCAAACAAAGGCTAAATCTGACCTATAACAACCATCTCCTGCAAACCCCTGACAGTAACTCTTCCTTCAGGTAAGGAATTACAGGTTGCATCCCAGCTAACAGTGATGGTAATCTCAGCATTTACTTGCCAATTTAAATGTCTGTTTGCAACAATTATCTCAAACTGATAGATGAGAGCACCAGATATTTATTTGTTTGTTGTGCACCAGAACCAGTCTGTCATTCAGGGCCAGGAAGGAAATAGCCGCAGCTCTCCTGCACCCCAGAGAAGAAGAGTTGTAGGGCAACAGCAGGGCGATTGTAAGTTTAGGGTTTGTCTTGCCTTTCCTTGTCTACAGCACCATCCAGGTTCTCTGCAGGCTGTCTTTGTAGATGGTGGGTAGCTACAGGCGTGCCATTCCCTGCATCTCCTGTGGTGGTGAGAGCCATATCTCCCCTTGAACTATTGTGGAAGACCAGGCCACAGACTCGCATGTCCACCTACACCTGGGCAGCGTGTCTAACATCAATGTCCCTTTCATATCATTGTCCTTGCTCTGGGTTGCTGCTCATAAAACCCATCTGTCCTGTATTCTGCTGACAAATTTTTGGGTGCATGGCCCTGCTTCCTGCTCAGAGCTGCAGACAAGTGCCTCAGCATATATGGGGTTTCCTCAGGCATATGTATTGTCGCTTTTTAATCTGGAATAGCTTTGCAGTTCTGGAAGAACCTGGGATTTTGTGTATGTGTTTGTATTCCTGAGAACAGCCCTCTTTTTCTTTGTTTTCTCCTGAGAGCAGTTCTAGTTGGTTTTGCAATGGCACAGTATAGCGTATTGCCCCTCCATTCTGAACCTTTCTGAAAGGAGTTCCCAGGGGAACCAATCTCCTCACTGTCTGAGCAATGCTGCAGGCGACTTCCTAAGACAAATTTGTACCTATTTCCCTCCTCCTCCTCCTACTCCCTCAAAGTGCCATCTCAAGCATGTTCATGTTTGTGTTTCTCTTATTTTCATTATATGTTGGAGACAAAATAACTCTTGCCCTCTATGGCTTGCAGTCATATACCAGTGAGAGCAGTAATGACTGGACAGCTTTATTTGACTCTCTGTTACGTGCAGAGTCCTTTCAGAGACCCAAAGAAAAGCCAACACTACCCTGAAGCTTCTTGTTTGCTACCTTCTTCCTAAGATCCGCAGTCAGCTCTGTCTATGCTCTGGCTTTGCAGCCTTCACAATATTTGTTAGCAGTCTCTCTCTCTTGCAAGTATAGATAGTAGCCGGTCTAAGGGACACCTGAGCTTCCTCTGGGGTGTTTCCATAACCCTGACACTGAAAAAGCCATCATCATTATTGTGTGGTTTGTGCAGATTTTTAGTGTATGTTCTACTGGAAAATGGCTAATAGAAAAGATTCAATTAGCAGAGGGTAAACACTTACTCCCTTGCCTTTATAGCGACCATGTCATCTTTCTATTAAGTATATGCTTTAATCTGATGCAATTGCTCTTTACCACCTTGTTTTCTTTATGTTACTCTCTTTAAAGAAAGGGTTGTAAAAGCATATATCTGCACTCTTGTGTAGCTGATTGGTCTGGCTTCTGAGCTTGCTCACTAATTTTTGAGAAGCTTGTGATTTTTCAAGGAGACTGAAGGATACCCATATTTTTCCCAAGTCTGCCAAATGGTTTGATTAGATTTGTATTGTACCAGGTTGAAAAAATGCAAGACTGGTCTTTTGGTCTTAGTTCCTGTGGTTTGTTTTTTTTTTTTTTTTTTTTTGGGGTGTTTGGCTTTCTTTGGTTTTTTTCAAAGGAAACTGCACCCTTGCCCAACCTTTTTCATTGGAGGAGGAGGAGGAGTTGTGGATATTTTGCGTTACTTGGCTAAGGAGCAAGATAGATGCCTTCTACAACACGATTTTTGTGGTAGTTGCTCATTTTGAGGGGAAAGTGAGATCTGCAGCTGTAATTAACTATGTTGCATCTTGTTTCCTTGTTTCCCATATGTAGCTAAGAGAAAGAAGTCATTGGCCTATGAAGTTAAGACAAATAAGGTAAGATAAACAAAATAAAACTATGTATACTAACAAGTAAGCATTTTCCATGAAAATCTATATTCTTTGTCTTAATGCAGTTAGCCTTCTTTAGCTTTGGGAGTTTGTGACTCTGTAAAATGACACGATCATACATAGATTAGCATAACAGCAATTGCAACAATAGTGTTTTTTAATAGATCATTTAATAGTGCTTTGATGTTTTTAACAATCCCTAATGGTGCAGCATTAGAAGTTATTCTCTAAGTTCTCAGAAATGAGGCATTAAAAATAAAAAAAAAAGGTGCTATCATTATAGAAAAGGCACCTATTGATCCCTGTCATGAAACTGGTATGCTTTCTCATCCTGTGTCTTCTGAATAAATAATGATCTTTGACATAATACAGCACTGAACAGATTAGAAATAGCAGCTAGCCAGTGAGAGAGGCTGAGATATAAGATCTTCTCAGCTAAAAAGAAGCTGAGGACTGCTAGGAGTGGGGTCACCTTTTTGCTCTATTTCTGCCACAGGTTCTAACCAGAAAAACATTTATTTGAAAAATGACCTGAGAGATTCTTGCTGAAGAGGTTCTTGTAATCAGAGAAAGAAGGATTTGAGACTGTAGAAGTCTCTGTGAAACCATGCAGACAAAGCCTGCTGATGAGCACTGTTTGTGCATTGTTTGTGCAGTGTTGCCTTGCTTGGAGGTCTCCAAGGGAGGTCATCTGCAGGCAACTTGCTGCTTGTCCCTGTGTATGGTGGGAGGTCTCTTGGCTGCTGGAAGAGGTGTGGTCACATTGGCACGTCATACACCCAAGAAAATTAGGATTTGCTGAGATGGTCTCCTTAGAGCAAGGGAATCACTAGCACAGCAACATCTAAGTCTGTTTCTGCAGCTGGCTCAGGCAAGCAGGTCATACATTCTATTGTGATACTCCATTGCAAGGCACCACCATTATGTAAACCATAGGCCCTGCAAATGCCCTGTAACCTCTGGGAAGATGGTTTGTGTGGACAAACTATTAGGACAAACTTCACACATAATGCCAGAGGGTTAAATACTGCAGTATTCATTTACATGTCATTGCCAGGGTTATTGTTTACTCATACCTCTGTTCCAGCTCTACATGCTCTGCTGGTCTGAGCTGAAAGCCTTTGGGCTCTTGCAACAAGACGTAGTCCCTGACACAGGCTTGTAGCAGACATGTTGCACTGGTGAGAAGTGGTGACCCTGCATATGTCTCATGGGGTAAGACTTGTTTATCCTCTTCCCTTTAGGAGCAAAATTAACATCTTTTTTCTTAACAGAAGGATTAAGGCATTGAAAGAACAGGTTTTCATAGTATCAACCAACACAATAGGCCAGTTCCTTTAGGCACTTGGAATAGCATCAGTGTGGTGGTCTGAACCACTTTTCCCCAGGCTTTGCACTGTCTGCACAAACTACCTTTCTATGCCTTTACCATGCAAAGTGTATAAGAGCTGCATTGAGATCTTAATCACAGCTGGCTCTTAGCAGAACTAGGAAGGCTCATGTATGTGGAGATGAGAATTTCCAGAGGTAAGAAGTTAGAAAAGCCAGTTGCTAGGAATGAGATCTTGGAAGAGTGAATTTTAATGGTGAGAAAAAGCTGCTGGAAGCTTAGTAATTTCCAAGAATAATCAGAAAGAAACGGTTATGATTTTTAATTACTTCAGTGATCTCTCAAAAAATCTAATGTCTATATTTTTACATGATGTACTTGGGCATGAACTTTCGTGAAAGGTCTCCATAGTCCTCACAGAGCTGAGAGCTAAGCTCAAAGTCAGCCAAAAGTTCAGATGATGAGTTACATCAAGTAAGTCATAAGGCTCAATGTGGAATCCTCTGAGAATATGAATTTTCTATACGAGGAAGTTTAAAATCTAGATTTAAAAATTATGCATACATATTTTATACTAGTTTCATCACCAAAATGCATCTCCACAGCAGCAATCAAAGCCTGAGAGATATATCTGTAAGTCAATGTTGGGAATCATTTAAAGAAAAAGCCTCCAAATGTGATATTTATATCTTCACAGACTATCTTTAGGTGCCATTTGTCATGTTCTTGCACAGTGTCTCCCAAACCTCCTCTTTCTGAAACAGCAATATCCACACCTTATTCTTAATCTTTGAGAAAACACAGAAAGCTCCTAAATTAATTTTCATTCATTTTGTAGAGCAATAACATCAATGCAAGTAAAATTCAATTGAGCTATCTTGTGCTTCTTCAAAGATGCTTCTGGGATAGCTCACATCAACTGCAAAGCACTTGCAAAGACTAGGTTGCCAGCCTTATTGTTTTCTGATGAGCTGAGGAGCCCACCACACTCAAGATCTGCTATGTAGAAATAATGTCTCCCTGTGTCGCATCATTTTTGTGGGGCAGCAGAGAATGCAGATGAAACAACAGAGAGGAAAAGCAAGTATCTGAAATCATATGTAGGGTGGATAATAAGTCTGAGAATGGAGATGGAGACACAGTGAGCAAATGCCAGAAAAAGGCATATGGGAGAGGGTGCTGCAGCTGCGTGTGTGTCAGGGGAGAGTATGGCTTTTATGGAGCAGGGAGGAAAACAGAGAAAAGAACAGGCAATAATTCTGCACTGAAAGTTTATTTCTGCTAGTGGATAAGAGAGGAAAGAGCAAAGTGAATTTAAGAATCCTCTAGGACTGGAGATAAGCACAAGAGTGGGGATACAGCTGCTAATGAGTGAGTGGTGATCTCAGGAAAAGATACTTGCTGGCCTTTGAAACTGAATCCAGGATGCTTTGTGTAAGAGTCTATCTTAATGGTAATGAGTGAGGGCTGCAGATGAAAATATAACAGAAGATAGAAGGTGGGTGGGAGAGGGAAGAAGATAGGCAACATTTGTCTAAGTGGGTTGTTCTAATACACAAAAAATTTACGAGGAAGGCCAGAGTCACAAGAAAAAAATTAATGCTTAGTTGGACCAGGACAGTTTGGGACACAAACTCCAGTAGGTTCCTACGTGAGAGTGGTGAAGATGCTGATAAAGCAGGAGAGGTAAAAGTGTTCTAGTTATTTCTATCTTTCATGCTTGCAAGCAGCAGCATGAAATGCTGCCTGCTCCGTTGGACGCCAAGGATAAATCATCTGAGATCTGCAATCAGCAGGCTAAGCAATTCACTGTTGTGGTCTCAAAAGGAGGAAATAAGCAACTCACTCTTCCTTACTGAAAAAGAAATTATTTTATTGATGGCATAAAAATATAGAAGAGTACTTGGAACACTGATGAAATATCTGAAGACTAGAAGTTATTAATTAGTTATTAGTTAATAATAGGTAAATAAGTTGACCCAGAAAATTATAGACCAGTTGACCTAACATTACCCCTGAGCAAAATAATGGAAAAATTGGTACAGGACTCAATTAATGGAGAAATAAAGGGCAGGAATACAGTTAATGTCAGTCAATACAGTTTTATGCAAAATAGGACTTGTGAAACAGAATTTGTTTCATTCCTTCAGATGATAAGTTTGGTTGATGAAGGCAGCTCTAGAGGTATAAGATTCTTTGTAATGATTTTGATCTTATACTATTATCTTTCTGATACAGAAAAATGTGCCATTCAACATAGAAATGTGTAGGCATTAAGAACTGGCTAGTAGACACAAATAGTTTCTAAGAGAAGTCATCATAAATATGGGTCATTTCATCATGTTCTGTAAAATATGCTGGTGACCCTATTTTGTATCTGTCCCAATATTTGAAGGAAAACAGTAATTGAAAAATACAGTTGACACAAAGTCAGGCACAATCACTGCAACACCAGGGGCAAAAATTTGCTGTACAAAAGGAGCAATCAGCCAACCATTTGAAAACAAATGTGTTAGTGCTGTTGAGTGCAAAGATGTATGTGTATGGACAAAGAATAGTGGCCTAATCTGCAGCATGTGGGGTTGCAGTCTGGAAAGTAGTTTGGGATAAGAGTGGATAAAACATGAAATAGGAACATCAAGTTGGTGCCACAGCAGGTGGATATAAAGTTGTCTTTGGAGACACATACAACTGAGAAATGATGATTAGAAATATGATGATGAAAATTCAGTACGGGAATACAGCATTTATCTGTGACCACAGGAAATACTGCAGAAAAGAGATAATGATGTGGGCGTCAGGGGATGGGAGAGAGAGGCAAAAACTGACTTGAAATGCAGAAATTTGGCCTTTGCTTTGTTGTAGCGTTTGGAAATGTTGTTTGAATTAGGTGCAGGTATGAATTTTGGAAAGACTGAGCTCTGCTGGATTGCTTTTCACATGTTCTCATTCGGAAGGTGTGACAGTACTTCATTATAAAATAATCTCTTTCCTCAGAAAAGGAAGAAAACTTAATTGGTGTGCCTTTCATTCTGACTGCTTTCCAAAAGGAAAATCAGTTTAATCATTAATTCAATAATTATCTGGCCTGATAATCTATGTGCAGGCAAGCTTGGAAAGCATTCAAGAGAACTCATTTGTCCCCTCCTCATAAGTGTCACCAAAGCAAAAGTACCAAAGAGTGCTCTTGGTGTACAAAAGGCATTCAGGGAACTAACAGTTAAAAGTCAGAATGGAATTTCAGGCTAGAAGTATTTCTGTTTTAAAGCATGTTGAAAAAAAAAGACATGAAAGAAATAGTGTCTTTCTTGTGCTGTCCTTAAATGAACATGGTCGTCTTTTCTGGAAAAAGTGAAAAGAGTCACGCTGAGAGTCAAAATAGTTTGAGGAGCTCAATGTGAGGTTAAGTGTGACATATTAAGCAACTGGAGATATGCAGGAGATTCTAATAGTGCATCTGACCATATTTGGTCTTAAACGAGGTAGCTCACTTACCAGTGAAGCATATAAAAAACAGAAACACAAATTGTCCCAGTCAGGTAGTGTTGAAAGAGATGATATAACAGCTGAAACCATGCTTTTGTTTACATCAGGGAGCCTGGAGTTTAGCAAGAATTTTTGTCTGTGTTACTTCTGTTCAATTGCAGTGACTATTTACCAACACTTCCAGGTCCTTTTCCTCCAGGCAGCATTCCAGTCACATATCACTGAGCCTGTCGCGTTGCATGAGGTTGTTGTAGCCCAAGTGCAGGACCCGGCACTTAACCTTGCTGAGCCTCATACAACTGGTCTCAGCCTATTGCTCCAACCTGTCAACATCCCTCTGAGGAAACTTCCTGCACCCAAGAGGTCTGCACACCAATTGAGCTCTGTGTCATCTGCAAACTTACTAGGGGTACACTCAATCCTCTCAGCCAGATCATTGATAAGGATGTTAAACAGAACAGGCCCCAACACTGAGTCCTGGGGAACACCACTGGTAACCAGTTGACAACTACATTTAACTCCATTCTCCACCATTCTCTGGGCCCAGCCATCCAGACAGTTTACTTGGCAAAGATGTGCCTGTTCCTGTTATGGGCAGTCATTTTCCCCAGGAGAACATTGTGGGAGACTGTGTTGAAGACCCAGGAAGACCACATGCACAGCTTTTCTCTCATCCACTAAGTGAATCACCTTGTCGTAGAGGGAGATCAGACTGGTCAAGCAGGAAACCATGTTGACTGTGCCTGATCATCAGTTTGTCTCATATGTGCCATTTAATGGAACTTAAGATGACCTGTTCCATAATTTTTCCCTATTACCGAGGTCAGGCTGATAGGCTTGAAGTTGTCAGGATCTCCCTTCTTGGCCTTCTTGTAGATGAGTGTCACATTTACCATCCTCCAATCCTCTGGGACCTCCCCTGTGAGCCAGGACTGCTGGTAGATGATGGAGAGTGGCTCAGTGAGCACTTCTGCTAGCTCCCTCAGCACCCTTGGGTGGATCCCAACTAGCCCCATAGGCTTATGTATAGCAAGTCACACAAAATTTCTCCTGGGATTATAGAGGCTTCATTCTGCTCCTGGTTCTTCTTTTGACAATTAGGCGGCTGGGAACCTGGAGAACAAATGGGTTTACCGTTGAAGATAAAGGGGGAAAAGGCATAAAGTACCTCAGTCTTTTCTTCATCCATTGTCCCGATGTTTCCCTTCACATCCAACAAAGGATAGAGATTCTCCTTAGTCCTCCTTTTGTTACTGCTGCTGATTTATAGAAACATGTTTTATTGTCCTTTATGGTAGCAGCCAAATTAAGTTCTATCTAGGCTTTGGTCTGTCTAATTTTCTCTCTGCATAGCCTCACAACATCCTTGTGGTCCTCCTGAGTTTCTTGCTCCTTATTCCAATGGTATCAAACTGTCACCTTTACAGGAGGAAAGTTAAGGACATGTTTGAAAAGATCCTTTTCTGATTTTCTCTGCAGTCCTGAAAAAAACCCCTTTTAACAGGTTCACAAAATAAAGAATGTAGTCTTAAATTGATGAGAGTAATTCCTTCTGTTAACTAAATATGATGTCAAGCAACTGTCTTTATTTTTCCACATGCCTATTTTTTCTCTTGCCTTTGTCCCTTAGGTGCTAGTAACTCAGAATGGAAGCTTCTAAAATATGAAGAAAAACATGCAAGGTCTTTCAGAGAACAAACAGTATTATTTCCTGATAAAACTGCACACTGGCAATCATTGAGCAACAGCATGACGTGCAGAAGAAACCCTAAAAATGGAACTGACGTGATTGTGAGACTCCCACACAAACCAAGAGTACAAGAGATTCACAGGTAAGACTCAGTTAAACTCTCAACCTTGCTGCTCACAGGTTACATTCTCAAGGAAAGGAAATGTTTTTTGACAGAGGCTAATGACATTGAGTGGAATTTCTTGATACTAGCAGTCTTTTGATTGTGGGAGCAGGATATGTATGGTTTAAGACTTACGTGCTCAGACTCTCAGAGGAGTCAATCTTCCATGTAAACACATAGAGAAGTGCTTAGGTATCCAAACATACTCAGTACCTTGCACCTGCCATCTTCACTGACATTTCTATTGCTTGGTGGCTCTTGGAACCCTGTCCTCTCATAAATACTATACCTGTGTCTCAAGCTGATACTTTCTTTGTCTTGCTGTCCTCTTCTCTCCTTCTTCCTCTGAATGTTCATGGGACTTCAATCATTCTCTCCATCCTTTGTCAGCATATATTTCTCTTTAAGCAAGACATGGATTTTCATTTTGCTGATGACTACCTCTTTACTTTGAATCAGCTGTTTTGTATGCTGCTTCCCCCTCAAGTACCTCTTTTTTTTTTTTTTTTTTTCTGATAACGCTCTCTACCTCTTTACTTTGAATCAGCTACTTTGTATGCTGCTTCCCCCTCAAGTACCTCTTTTTTTTTTTTTTTTTTTCTGATAACGCTCTCTACCTCTTTACTTTGAATCAGCTACTTTGTATGCTGCTTCCCCCTCAAGTACCTCTCTGTGCAGGCAGGCATTTTGTTTTTTCTTTCTGACATCACCATGTGTTGTCAAATGCAACATGAACAAAAGGGAATTCCAAGTATCTTCCAGCAGAATTATTCTCTTGATGGTGAAGGTGGCAATCATATGGTGTCTAATTCAATGTTGAACAAAAGCCTCCAAACTCTGAGCCCCAAGCACCAAAGCTGGTAGGTCTGAGATCTTGATAAATGATGAACTGCTTAAAACTGAGGAATGTGGCTTAATCTGTCTTTTCTGTTCTGCTTTTCTAGTATACTAAGCAAGACAGTTTCTGAGTGCCCTCTATTCTAGCAGATACTTCTGTTGGGGAACTGGGCTTTTCTGTCTCCCATATTACTGCTCTCATTCCCTTTTAATAACCTCACAAAGTGCTGCACTCATTCTCTATAGCTGCCCCTTTTACTGTTGATCATGTTTCTCCTCTAATTCCATCTCTGTGGGCTCATACCTGCTGAGAATAAGGATGATGGCAAAGTACAGGGTCCAATTCTCCATCGTAATGTGCCAGTAGTATTCAACTTACTGCAGTTAAGAGCAGATCAGTTCTCTATCTGCAGTGGAGAAGACACTTTATTGTCCTGTACTCAGCATTGATGAGATCTACTTTTAGGAAATCAGAAACAAACTAGACAGTCTGCAGGAAGAAAAAAGAGCAATTAAAGGTGAGAAAGTCTACAGTTAGAAGATGTTGAAAGAAAACAGCTTCCTGAGAGAGAGAAAAGTAGAGGATAAGATAACGTTGTCTGTAATATGTCTTCTACTGCATGAAAATGTATTCCTAAAGAGTTCCTGGCCCTGTGAGAGTGAGGCAGATGATCTGCAGTGAGGGAAAACTGCCCTTGTCTTCTTTGTCACCAAAGTTTCTGTCATACTGTGGTAACTTATCCTTGTGACAATGTCATGGTTTGACATGAGAGCCATTTCTGGTAAGGGGGAAGGGGCTGTAAAGATGTCTGCTGTAAGAAGTTGCTCGAAACTCTCCCCAGCTCTGAGCCAGACCTACTGCTGGGGCTGAGCCAATTAGATGCCTCCACTATCACTTTTTAAGAAGAAGCCAGAAGGGGAGGCTTCTTCCTGTTTCTTTTTTCTTCTATCCCTTCTTCTTTTCCTGCTGGTGGTGGAGCAAGGAGTGGGAAGAGAGAGACAAACAACTATGCGGACTCCAAAGTCAGTGAGGAAAGAGAGGAGGAAGTGTGCTGGAGCAGTGACCCATTTTGTTAAACACCCCACACCAAGGGCAGAGACTCATTTTTGTAAAGAAGACTCGTGCTGGGGGCAGTGACTATGGCCAGAAGAGACCGTGTCCTGTGGGAGGGACCCAATATTCACAGAAGCTGTAACTGTGGGGAAGAACCCATGTCAAAGAAGCTCATTTAAAATATGGCTGGAGGAGGCCATTTCCCATGTGAGGGATCCCGTATTGGAGCGCAGGAAGAATGCAAGGGGTTGTCCTCATCTGAGAAGAGAGAAGCTGCAGAGCCCATCTGTGAGAGACTGACCACATCCCCCATTCCCTGCCTCCCTAAGCCATTGAAGAGGGAGGAAGAAGGGATACCAAGAGCAGTGAGCTGGACCGGGGAGGAAAGGAGAGATGGGGAAGGGAGATCTTAAAGTGCTGGTTGTAATTCTCTCATAATTCTACTCTCTTTTTGCTTTTATTCCCTTCTGTTTTTTGTAGGTAGTAGAATAAACTTTTCTGCTTTCCTCTCTCAGTCGAGTACCGGAGTCTGTTTTACCCAGAACCGTAATTTGGCAGCGAGCCCTCCCTGCCCTTGTCTCAATTCACAACAACCTTGCTTATCTTTTTACTCCCATTTCGCTGGGGTCTCTGTCATTCTAATGAGGATGAGGGTGGAGGGGGAGCACTGAGCAAAAGACTGTGGTGGTGCTTCTGTGCTAGCTGGACCAACCAGATAGGGACTACAGAGGCTACTTTAACCTCTTTCTCTTCCACCCAGGGCAAGTCCTCTGCTGTCTGGGCCATCCTACTATCCTTGCTGGGCTGCGCTTCCCGAGGGCTGGCCTTGGCCGTAAAGACTGAAGCAAAGAAGGCATTCAGTAGTTCAGCCTTATCTGCATCCTCTGTCACCAGGGCACCCTCTGTGTTCAGCAGTGGGCACACATTGCCCCTCATCCGCCTGCTGCTGATGTACTTGAAAAATGCCTCATTACTGTCAACTTCCCTGGCTAAATTTAATTCTAGAAGGGCTCCAGCCTTCCTTGTTGCACCTCTGCATGATCCGGCAATGTTCCTATACTCTTCCCAAGAAGTCAGCCCCTGTTTCCACCTCTCATAGATGGCTGCTTGTTGTCCCATCAGACCCTTGCTCATCCTTGGAGGCCTCCTGCCTCCTTTTCCTCCTCTCTTGCATGTTGGGACACACTGATCCTGGGCTTGAAGACTATTTGTCTTGGGCACTTCATTTTATTTGGAGGACAACTCCTATCTGAAACCATGTCTGTTTTGTAATCAAGGCATAGTTCCAGTGTTTCATGTAATGACAACAGAGGCATTATTTTGGTAAGGTGGCCTGGTCTAATAGATGCCTTAGCCACACATTTATTCTCTGCTGCTAGCCTGCTCCTTTGTCACCTCCCTAGACAAATTTTTGTAATCTGTTTGGGTGACCCCAATACTACTGAAGTCCTGGCACAGCTTGCCCTTCCCTGACTCCAACGAGAATTATGATCTGCCTTCCGCAACTGCAGAAAGAATCCTCCTGTGCTTGTTAATCGGTCCCTGGAATAAAAAGCCAGGGTTGTAGACTGGAAATCAGTTTCACTGAAGAGCCCTGCCTTTGGAGACTTTCTGCAGATGTGCTGGTTTTAATTGGATGGGGTTATGAACTTTGAGAAATCACATGCTGCCCATAGCCAGTTAATCTGTCGCATCTTTTCTGTGAGGTTGTTATAGCTGATTTTGGCATGGGTATGCATGGCTTCTGAAGATGCTGTGTGTGTAATTTGCTTCACTATCAATTACTCCACAGCTGTGCAGGGACTGCTTCTAGTCTGCTATAACATCAGCAACAGAGTTCTGCTCAGCTCTGCTGGCTTATTTCTGAAGTTCCAGGTCCCTGAGCACTTTCTGCTGTGTGCAAAGGAAATGTCACTGTCATATATGTCATGTCATGCCATACATACATGACATAGCCTTACTGCTCAACTCCTTGCAAAGGGAGGGAGTATTAAAAACCTGAGACAGAGAAAGAGAGGAAGAGAGTGCACTGGCCTTCTGCTCTGTTCTTCACCAGCAAGGTTGTACGAGCTGTTGATGATCATTGTGTGGCTGGTGCGTGGCCCCATGCTAGCCACACAGGATTGTTTGGTTGCACCCTGCATAACTCAGATCACTACTGCAATTGAAAATATAAGAGAAAGTACAATGATCTCCTTAGGCCAGCAGCATTCCTGGTAAAATTAACTTAATTTTTAGTTTTTATCAGGATGGATGCTGAAAATGAGCTTATACATAAAATGAGGATTTGCCATATTCAGGGTCAATGTGTCTGCCCTCACTTGGTCAAAGGGTCCAGTCTTTTATCCTCTGTTTCTCAAATAGTATGAACACAGTATGGAGAGATTTGCAACTTCTTTTTTTCCCGACTCCTTAAGGATCCTAATGAATCTTGAGGGAGACTTGTTCAATAAAATAATCTTTTTTTTTTTTTTTTTGAGTAAATCTTACAATCTAGACATCTTCTGTAGAAAAACATTGGCAAATGTTTCCATATGATTTCATGTGTCCTCGTCATACATAATTAAAGACAAGTGCAAGAAAACAGCAGGCATCTTCCTTTGCTCATAAGAGACACAGGTTAAAGAACTAGCTTTCAAAAGAGCTTCTGAGAAGTAATGACTGTTCCTGGTATGAATGTGGTAAACTGTAATTAAGGTATTTGGGGAATTGAAACAGATTTTGAGAACAATGGCTCATACTTTTACATTAAGTGAGGATATAACCTCTGTATAATTAAAAGTAAGTACTTAACTGCTGTTATCCTCTTTCTGTTTGCAAAAGCTCCTGTTTGTTTAGAAGTGAAGAAAAAAAGGAGGGACTGGGAACTGTGGACATTATTGCAAAACAAAAAGAGCAATTGGAGAAACTATGTTTGCTAATAAGCAAGTTGTTGAATGATGTGTAATAGTAAACAGTCTCAGCTCTCCTTTCATGTGGAAAAGGCACTGTTAATATAATAGCTTTGTGTTCTTGTTGGTGGGAGCTTGGAAGGAGACACATGCTTTTATCTCTAAGAAAAAAATATTATGAGTTCTCAACTACATTCAGAGTTTCTTGTAGGAACTCCTGGGAACAATTACTTGCAAACCACCATGTTTACACACATGGATTTACTGTTCAGAAGACATTTCTCACCACCAGAGACCATCTTACACATCTTTCAGCAGAGCAGAGGAAAATGTGACCAGAATGTGTTGGCTAGAATTCTTCTATACCCAATAGCAGAATTTCTCTGCAAGGACAACTGCTGTGTTTGGAGCCATAAGAATGACACCATCTTCTCCCACCCTCCTGGTGACTGGGCTGCAGGGCAGTACTCAAACTGCAGTTACTCTGCTGAAACATGTCCTTTACAGTCTTGCAGCTGTTGGAAGCAGCAGGTGCCTTGGGAGATTTTGCTTATGCTTCCTCCTTCTCTCTGCTTTTGTCTACTAAGGAAATAAAATGGGGAAGAAACACTATCATGTACACATAAGGGACATACAGAGTCACTATCCTTGATATATAATTAACATCTGAGAGGCGAATGTATGTTTTCAGAGCAAATGTTCTAAGGAGGCAGACATCCTTCTAACTGAGCAGCTACAATGTGGCCTCTCTCCTCTTGCTGATCTACTGTATAACAACACTGTGCAAGCCCGGAACGGCATGAAACCAGCTTCCTCTCTCCAGTGTGTTTTTCTTCATGGGATGTCTGCCAGTCAGTCAGAGCAGTCTACTGCAGTGAGTGTGAACAACATGGCTTACACCATTTGTCCTGACAAGGAATGCAACTTTCACACAGGATGTGAACATTCAACATGAAGTTTTGTGAACACTGGAGGCTGAATCGAGGTCTGGCAGAACGTTAGAACGATGTGTAGTATTAGCTCTTGAAAGGATCTGGCATCAGTATGCAGACCTTGGAAAGACAAAGCTAAGACTTGATGACCTAGTGATAGTAACTGACAGTGGTAGGCCTACCTATGTTTCTAAAATGTTTAGAATTCCTCTTCCTCCTCCTTCATGTCTTAAGACTAACAATTCATTTTCAGGAGATGGAGCATTTTGTATTCACTAATGCCAAGTTTCTCATGACTGATCTAAGAGTATATGTTTGTCAGGAGCCTCCATCAAATGGCAGGCTCACCTGTGCTGCGTTTTGAGGGCCATGATCTTTGCAGCAATTTTTGTTTTCTCATAAAAGATAATTTACTACAGTGTCTTAGATCTGTGCTCATGCTCCAGCTTTCTCCTGGTAGTATCTGAGGAACCCAGGGATGGTCATAGCTTCAGAGTGCTTGCTTTCAGTCTTCCAGCCTGGCTGTAGGGCTCTTTTCTACAGGCAGAACTCACCTCCTGAGGACAAAATGGATCACACAGATCAAAAAAGGGAAGACAGGTACCTGTTCTCACTTTATCAGAGGGCAATGGTTAATGGCTGTTGCCTTCCCTTGCTGTGCTGACAGCATGCTCCTCTACTGACAGTCTTTGAGTGCTGCTGAATGTTGTACACTTCTAAGCACATATTTCTAGTACCTGAGTGGATTTAGAAGGCAGGATGGGATCCAAGACAACTCACCTTGCACAATTTCAGCAGCTGGATTAGGACTGTTCATGAATCACATTAATTTTCTTTATCTGAATGCTGCTAGTGAACAGCCACAACAGAGGGCTTTTATTACGTAGTAGGTACACAGATATGCTGCTTTCTAATGAATGATACTTAAAATCATATTGCTAGAATGACTCCACCTGCCTTTTAAGTGCTGAATAAGCCATTTCACTGGAATCTTCTCCTTCTGTGCCTATTGCCAACCTCATCTTCCTAACCAACCCCCTTCCTTTCCCCTGCTTTGCTGGAAAGAAGCATAACTCTCACAAAATTGGATGGTAAGTAGATACAATCTCTGCACTGTGCATTGTGTTCACCACCTCCCTTTTCTTGGTTGACAGCTGCATGAAGTTAAATTAAGAAAATGGGTGAAGAAGCCTTCCTAAATTTGTGGGGTTTGTACTGTTGGAGAATCCATATGTGAGTTCCTGGTGGAAAATAGTCTGCATTCAGTGGTTTTGTTTTTGGTCTGTGGTGGATGCACTGCTTGAACCACAGCTTCTCCTGTTGCAGTAAGGACAGTATCTCTGCTTGGCTATGGCAGTGGTTAACCAGGGCAGAGGCCAGCAATCTCAGAAGATGAACTAAAGGTCAGAGAAGCTTTCTGCCACACAAATATCTGTGTTAACTGAATGTGATGTGGATTGGCAAGCAAACACTTTGGCTGTGTGCTGGAGTAAAATTTGCGGTCCCTACTGTGTTTGGCTCTTTGCTCATCTCTTAGACCTCACACAGTGATATGTAAGAGACTGCACACAAAGGTAAGCAATCTCTGCCATCTAAGGAAAGAATGTGCTCTCTAGGTGGCAGTAGCCTTTGGAGACTACTTTCCTGGCTATTTGGCATGGATGATGATCAAGGATGATAATTCCAGGCATTTAGCAGGTTTCAGCATGGCTATATGATTTGGAGAACACACAGATTTGTTGTAAGAAAGGGAAAGCTTTCATCCCATTTTGTCTCTTCTTATCCTACCATCAGATATTTTTTAGACTGACAGGGAAACAATGCTTAAAGGAGCACCAGTGATACAGCAATATCTGCAAAAAGCTCAGGGCAATGCCAGAGGAATCTGACAATCAATTTTTTTGGATGATGGCCATGATGTTTGGTATGTCTAGCACACTGTGTCACAAAAATTCTAAAGACACTGGACTACTAATAACAAGTCCCTGTATGACTGTCTTCTGTCAGCCTTGCTGTCTTTAGTTTGTATTGTTTTACCAGCACTTGGACAACAGTTCTTGAGTATAACAGTGGGTGCTGTTTTACTTAGAAAACAGACCATGGATATGTTATACTTTTTGCTAAATATCCCTGCCATAGCTTTTTTTCAGCATAGTTGCATCAGCTGGCTTTAGATTTGGTCCACACTTAAGGCTGGTAATCTCCTGGGACTGGGAAGAGACATGCCAGGTGCCTCTCCCATCTTACCAAGCAATAACCTCTGTGTGTCTTGGTGATTATACTTTTCACAGTGGAAAGACTGTACCTCTTCCCTGGTGTAGTGAATGTTTTTGTAATCCTTAAAAATATGCAAATAGCATATGGTGCTCAGACAGCATAGTCCCTCCCCTTTGTAAAGCTTCCATTGTTTTTCTAATTCCTTCTATTTGTCTTGGGCTCTTCCAGGACCTAGTGTAAAAAAAAAAAAAATCTTTAGGTTGGCTCAAGAATAAGTTTAAAGAGAAAAATAGCTACTGAATGCCCTTCACCTTCATTCTGAGAAAGAAATTTGGGCTATTCCAGTGTTGTAGGTAATTTTTCTGTGGATTTTGTTGCCTGGAACTGATCAAGAGTAAAAAAAAAACCTGAAGTCTTAAACCATTTTCACATCACAGTGGAAAAGAACATCACTTATCCAAAGCACTGCAAAGCTTCACAGAGTTGCATGTTTAACAATAGACAGTACAAGTCTGTTGATGTTAGCTACCATTGCATAGAGATCTCTGGAGACTCTTTTTCTCTGTGTGTCTTTATTCAACAAACATCATTTGTGCTTCATTTACTTCCTCTACGAACAGTACAGATATGGATGTGCCATGCAGGACAAGGCCATGAGCGTTAAGCAGCTTGTGTCTGTGACTTGCTTCATAGGAATCACTGACGTTCCAGCTCATTTGAACAAGATAAATATAGAGCTGAATTTTCAATGGGAGTTTTAACCTCTGCAGCCTGATTTTCAAGGAGATCTGTCTTCAGTTGCAGACATTTTGTGCTTCCAGCTTTATTGTGAAGTGTCTACTCTGGTAAAAAAAAAAAAAAAGTCATATCATCCACTGCACAGGAAAAACTGTTGCAAAGCCTCCTTTGAAAGGTCTAGTCTTGCTTTTATATATTTTTATATTTTCTTGGAAGTTGTGATTGCATATTATCATGATACTTTTTCTAAATGGCTAAAATGTTGTTAAAGGTGAAGAAAATGTCTATCCTTTTAATACTTTTGTCAGAAAAGCCTCGATCCTAGAGGTTATCCTAGGAATAGAGGAATCCTAGAGGATTCCTCGATCTTAGAGGTGAGGTAGTGAACCACACCAAAAGTGAGTGAAGAAATAATGCAGACTTGGAAAAGGTTCAGTATTTGTGCTGTGTTTCTTTTGGGCAGTGTGCTGGAATTTCCCAAAAGACCATCTCTGAAAAGCAGGGATCTTTACTAGTTGCTAGGAAGAATATTTAATAATGCTGTGTGAAACTGATAATTTTTAAAAACAAATAGCTATAGTTTAAGAAAAATCTGTGAAAGATGTCTCAGGCCTTTTTGCTATTTTTTCTAACTCAGTCTACATCAAAATTGGTATCAACAATTGTTCACTTTATCATAATCTTTAATGTGATCAACAGAGCACATGAAAAATTTTGATAAAAATTTTGTTTCACAAAGCAGTAAGATCTATTTCTATGTCTTCATTTATAATTCTGATCTCCTTCTATGGCAAGGTGTCTCACTTGGTGGATGATGGAAAGGTTGCAGATGTGGTCTTCCTGGACTTCAGTAAGGCCTCCAACAGTTTTCCACAGCATCCTCCTGGAGAAAATTACTGCTCATGTCTTGAATGGACCTACTCTGTGTTGGATGGAAAACTGACTGGAAGGCCAGGCTCAGAGAGTGGTGGTCAGTGGAGTTAAATCCAGTTGGCAGGTGGTCACCAGCAGTGTTCTCAAGGGCTCAAGTCGGGGCCTGTTTTGTTTAACATCTTTATCAATGATTTGGATGAGGAGACTGAGTGCAGCCTCAGTAAATTCCAGATGACACTGAGCTGGACAGGTGTGTAGACCTACTTGAGGATAGGAAGACCCCTCAGAGGGACCCGGACAGGCTGGAGTGAAGGGTCAAGGCCAATTGTATGAGAGTCCTGCACTTGGGCCACAACAACCCCTAGCAGTGCTACAGGCTTCAGGCAGAGTGGCTGGAAAGCTGTCTGGTGGGAAAGGACCTGGGTATGTTAATTGACAGCCATCTGAATATGAGCCAGCAGTATGCCCAGGTAGCCAAGAAGGCCAATGGCATCCTAACATGTATCAGAAACAGTGTGTTCAGCAAGACCAAGGAAGTGATTGTACCCCTCCACTCAGTGCTGGTGAGGCTTCACCTTAAATACTGTGTCCAGTTCTGGGCCACTCACTACAAGAAGAACATGGAGGCGCTGGAGCCCATCCAGAGATGGGCAACAAAGCTGGTGAAGATTCTGGAGCACAAGGAGAGAGCTAGGGATGTTTAGTCTGGAGAAGAGGAGTCTAAGAGAAGACAGGAAAAAGAAGAAACCTGTTGCAGCTTTACATGCTCACAGTGATTAACTATAAAAGGTTCACATGAGACCACAGTCTGTCATTAAATAGCCATACAGAAGAGTATGAGTCAGCATAGGATAAATGTGTCTAATTTCAGGTGAGATCATAGCTTCATGAACAAATGTAATGCCAAAACCAGATCCTGGCACTAACAGACTGGCACTAACAGACTGTTCTCAGTACACAGTTTGTCATATCTCATGTAACTGAAATCTGCTTTCCCTTCACTGACGGGAAGAGAGCTTACAATAGGACTGGTGTCTTCTACATCTTCCATCTGCCTGTCCTGGTGGAGATGAAGAGGAATGATACTGTGGGTCCATCTGCAGATGCACTTATGGGAGTCTATAAGTTAACAGTTAACATTTTCGTCAATGTTGTGGATGATAGGATGAAATGCACTTTAAGTGTTCTGGGAGTGACAAATTGGAAGTGACATCACAACATTGGTACACTGTAGGGCAGAGTTGCCACAGAGAGAACTTCATAGTCTGGGGAAAAGAGTTGACAAGACCTCAAGAAGTTCAGCAAATGGAAAGAATTCTTGGCCCATGAGATGGAATAACTACAAGCAACAACACAGGCTATGGGCCAATTGTATAGGGAGCATGTTTGGACTAAGAGACCCAATGATGGACAGTATGCTTGAGCATGAATCAGCAGTGTGCCCTTGTAGCAGTTAGAGACAATCACAAATTGGGATGCATGATAAAAAGTGTAGTATGCAAATAGAGGAAAGTAAGTATTCCAATCTGCTTGGCAGATTTGAGGCTTCATCTGGAATATAGTGTAAAATTTTTGGCTCTCTAGTATAAGGGAAATATTGAGAAACTGGAATGAATCCAGCAGATGCCAGGGATTAGGTTGAGGAAATTAGCAGAGAACTAAGTAGGTATTGTGAGAAAATGGATTTGTTTAGCCTGGAAGAGGTTCTAATTTTGTGAATGTTGCTTGATAGCTGGCTGAATATGAGCCAGCAGTGTGCCCAAGTGGCTAAGAAATGCAACAGCATCCAGGCTTGTATCAGTGTGATCAGCAAGACTAGTGAAGTGATTATGGCCCCTCTACTCAGTACTGGTGAGTACACCTCAAATACCGTCTTCAGCTTTGGACTCCTCACTGCAACACATGGAGGTGGTCAAGCCCATCCAGAGATGAGCAATGAAGCTGGTGAAAGCTCTGGAGAACCAATCTTATGAGGAGTGCCTGAGGGAACTGGGGTTGTTTGGCTGGAGAAGAGAAGGCTGAGAGGAAACATAATCACTCTCTACCACTACCTGAAAGGAGGTTGCAGTGAGGTGAGAGTCAACCTCTTCTCCCAAGTATTGAGTGATAGAACAAGAGGAAATGGCTTCAAGTTTTTCCAGAGGAGGTTTAGATTGGATATGTGGAAAAAATTCTTCACTGAAAGGGTTATCAAGCACTGGAATAGGCTGCCCAGGGAAGCAATGGAGTCACCATCCCTGGATGTATTTGAGAGACATATAGATGTGGCACTTGAGGACATGACTTAGTGATGGATGTGGCAGTGATAGGTCAATGGCTTGGACTTGATGATCTTAAGGGTTCTGTGATTCTGTTATTCTGTTTCGGATTATATTTCCTGCCTTAAACTGTGCATTGGAAGATTATAGACAAGAAAGAGACATGCTCTTCTCAGAGGTGCAGACTGAAGAGTCAAGAAACAATGGCAAGAAGTTGCAGCAAGTGAAATTTTTTACTGAAGAGTAAAAAAAAGTTCTTCACCTGAAAGCAGTCTTGCCCTGCAACAAGGACCAGAGGGATGAGGACAATATAACCTTGGAGATTTTCCAAACTAGTGTGTTGCACTAAAGACCTCCAGAGACCTCTTCTGGCCTAAGGATTCCTCAGTTCCCACATGCTCATACCAACCTTGTACAGCAGGTGTATGGCTTCCCCTGAGTATGGTTAGGGTATGATAACAGGTATGGCTAGGGGTCTTCTACACAGCCTGTGCACTCTCTGACAGCTCTCCTGCTATGCACATAAAACAGTGCTGGAAAAGATGTTTCTATAGCATCAGCAGGCTTGTGGAGTGACAAGAACTGATCACAGAGGTTATTTACCTCCTGAAACAGCTCCCGGATAAATGATGGTTTGACATTGGGATCAAACTATGTCCAAAATGTATTCTTATAATGTGTTTTTACTGTTATAATATATTTTTTTAAAACGTTTATTTGTTTCTGAAGTGAGTCTACATGCTATTCTGGAAGCAGATATGTCAACACTCATTCCATGCTTTGAGCTAAATCCAGTGTCAAAGATATATCTCTGTGGCTGGTTAAATACCTACCTATGGAAGAGTCACTACATAGGCCCAGGACATTAACCCCAGCACCATCACAATGCAGTTTCAGGCTTCCAGTCAGCATAAAAGCTGAAAATCAAACTCTTTCTGCAAAACTTGAAGATATAACTCATCTCTTATTCTCTAAGCAAGCACTACAATAACTTGCTGGGAGTATCTCCATGTACATTTGTCCATTTATTAGTCTATAAAGTTGAAGGAATGTAAATAATTTTCTAAACCAAGTATTTCTTTGAGGCTTTTGTCTTCATATTTATAGGTAATTACAGAGAGTGTCAAATTGCTCCAGGAAAATGTGTCAGGCCTTCTTAGAGAAGAAAGGGTGAAGGAAAGAAAATAGGGCGAACAATTTTTTTGTAACATATTTTTTTCTTCAGTTGATTGTTTATAAAAGATCCAATTTAGGTTGTATTGCTTATGGTTACTTGGTGTATTTCTGAGATGCTTTGCAAGTTATAAATTTCTTATAGCAAGTATTTGATGTTAAAGATTAGATGATATTAGATGATGTTAAAGATTAGATTTGATGAGTAGATTGATTGTACTGGTTAATTTGGAGTGGTCATGTGTGGGACACCACATGTTCCTGTTCTTTTTCTCTAAATTGGAAATGTAGAACAAACACTTGCTATACACATTGAACTCTCAGTTTCTGTTCTTCAATTTCCACATAGATCTGGCTGGCTCCTTTTATGTTCCTGCCAATAAATTGTTTGTTTAGAATATGCAGAGAAAGTAAGTATGCAGAATACTAGTTAATTTGTACTAAAATTATTTACTTGCTCTGTATTGACAATACAATGGAGATGGTGTTCTGATATTATACATTATATGCTGTGCTATCACACATTGCACAAACTTTGGTTGAATCAGCAAAAGGTCTTTCAGCCTCCTAAGAATCATTAGAAAAATGTACAAATGGGGAATTAAATTAATGGAGAACTGGTAAACAGGCCTACATATTCTGAACTGCATAGGTTTTGGAATGAATTTACAAGAAATCTTTCTCCCACACTATATTGTAACACCACTGTACTTTGATTTGATTTGATTTGATAAGGCTTGAGGTCAATTGATGACTTTAATTAAAGCTCTCTTTCCTTAATATTAACAGCGACTTCAGTTGCCAAGACAACCATCTCATGGCACTGCAGCACAGCAGAAAAAATAGACTATTGTTAAATGATGCAATGTAATTAATGAGCTAGAAGAAACATAGTGTCAGATCCTTGGCTGAAGCCATTTTCCCTGAAGAACTATTCTGATGGCACAAGATAAAGATCTATCATGCATTTCCTGAATGGAAGCTGTGCTGATTTTTGAAATGCACTATTCCTTTAGACTGAGCAGATTGAGACCCATACAGTTTGCTGCTGCTGGGCAAGTCAGAACTCTTGTCCTAAGAACCACTGATCTCTATGCTGCAGTTCCCCAGCTGGCAAACGGCAGTGGCTAACCTGGCGTTCCACCCTTTTTCTCCGTCTCTGAGGCCGGAGCTCAGCTGCCACCTGGTGCAGTGTAGCATCAGGATTTATTATCTCATCTCTAGAGTTATGGAAGTTCCATTCCCATTACTGATATGGTTCTGTTTCTCCAGCACTAGTATAAATAAACCTTATGCAGATTATCATAGCCCAGACACTGAAACCACTTACATGGATGAGGAATTGCCTCCAGAGTGGAGTCCTAAGTTCACATATTAGAGTCATATTAGGAAAGTTCCTTCCCATCAGTTGATGAATTGGACCTTCTTGGTCTTCTCCAGTATTTTTGAGGTATTTTCTGCCTTTTTCAAGTGGACTGACTTACCATAGGAACAATAGCAGTGCTCATCACTGTTATTATTAACCAACATTTTCTACTCCAGAAGACAGATTCTTATTGATCTAATCTCTTCTAAAAAAAGACAGTGTGGTTTAAGCCCAGCTGGGAACAAAGCACCACACAGCCTCTCACTCACCACTCCCCACCCTCCCCACCACCTCTCATGGTGGGATGGGGTGGAGAAAAGGCAACCAAGGGCCTCATGAATAAGACGGCTCACTCACCAATAATAGCTCCAGGCAAAACAGTTTTGATTGCTCTATTTGCAGAAAAAAAGCCCCCAAATCAATTTAATCTGCCACCAACTGAAGAAAACCAATCAGAAAGTAAAACAGAGCAGGAAGATGCTCCAGCCATCTCAAAACACAACAGATTTAGATGCTACTTCATTTTGTAACTTTGTTTTCCTAGTGGGAAATGAAGTCCTAGTTGTGAGATTTTGCTAGACTTGTTTTCTTTCCTCAGACTAGCTGTTTTGAAATTTTGTTTGGTTATGAAACAAACATTTTAACTTCCTCTGAAATAATACCTAGTAAGAAAGGAAGCTGGAAGCATGTCTACCATTAAAAAAAAAAAAAAATCTTATCTCATTTTTTTATTATGTTCATTTCCTTAATATAGATAAGGAATTTGTTTTTCAATAACAGGTTCACATTTTGCTAAAAAAACCCCACCACTGTTATGTCAATGTTTTTATTTCTTTCTCATATGAGTCAAGTTGTTCTTAATGAACTGGAAAAGAAGCCTGAATCAGAAAGATGACATTCAGTAATGAAGAGAAATCAAATACACAACTACAGTAGGAGAATAAGAGGTCACACAAAAGCATCGTGGAAAAGGACATCAAGGCCTCAGACTGAGTTCATTAGACAATACTATCATGAAAAAAATACATTTTGTTCTTGCATTTGTTACTAGCATCATAGTTTGTGAGACAAATGAGGCAATTCTTCTGAGTTTAAGGTTGATAAGGCTGCATTACAGTGACTTTTGAAGTTGTCTACCAGGCTTTAAGAAGATACAGACAAATTGGAGAGAACCAAGAGGAGAATGATAAAAGACATAGAAAATATCCCAAAAAAGGCTGAAGTACTTCAGTTTTATTTGGAGAAAGGAGTAGTTCAACAGGACTTGGTAAATCTTCAGAAGTACAAAAGAATTGTTTTGAAGAGGCTGATAGTCAATTTCCTTTGTATCCAAACAGAGCATGGAAAAAGTAGTTGGTTTAATTTGTTGGGAGAGAAATACAGGCTAGATGTTGAAAACCTTTTCATACTTTTCCCATCACTATACATTGTAACTGAGGCAGTTATTAAGTGGGTGTCCTGAGGAAGTGATTGATACTGTAGTGGTGGATATAATGGTGGAATTGTCACAGCCCCAGAGGTGGGTCTGATTTAGAGCTGTGACAGTTTTGAGCAACTTCTTACAAGAGCCACAGCTTCTGCACTGTTACCAAAACATCTTCACACAAACCCAATACAGCCCTGTACAATCAGAGTGGAGAAATATTTCATAGAGTCATAGAATCATAGAATCATTGTCAGGTGTCATTTAGATGTCTCTCATTTTGTCATGGGGCTTGGTCTTTTTGTGGCTATGTTACTGTGCGTTTTACTTAAGCACACCACAACCTTCTCAAGATAGCCCTCTAATTGCAGCACTATCTCTCAAGCTCTTTCTAAGACCAGCGTCATGCATTTGGGCAAATCAAAATGGATAGCAGCAAGTATAGTTTCCAATTCACATTTGTTTTCCCATTTGATGTTAACTCATAACAGAAGAACACAAGAAGTCATAGTATGTGTAGAAAGCACCTCAGAAGAAGGCAGTCATTTGTTAATCAGGAAAAAGAGTGAAAACCAGAAGAAATTTCAGCCCGGCTGAGCTTGTACTTTTTGTTACATAAAAAACTTTTCAACACCTTGAGTGTCAGGACAGACACAGTTTGACCACACAATTTGGCTGGATCTATAGACAGCAAATGAAACCTGAAGAGTAGAAATGCGGTAGTGCTAAATGATAATGGTAATTTCTTGTTCCTTTAAATAAAGTGGTATTTTCTTGTGCTAAGAGCTTGACCTTTTCAAATTAGCTCTGCTTGCAACACAAGGCATTGCTTTAATTTAATAATTTAGTTTAATTTAAGTTAGTGCTATAAGCCCCTTATATGTTGAAGTTACCTGAAATTCTAGCCTGTTTTTCTGATGATAGCTTTTCTTTTAGTATCACACATATTTTTCCTAAGTGTGGTAGTTTGACCACTGCAAGAGCTACTGTGGAAAATCACTACCATCCCAGACCCACTACACTAAGATAGCTTTTTATTAATAACTTTTTCTTCTTCTTCCTCTACAGATTTTTAAAATCATAGAATCATAGAATGGTAGGGTTGGAAGGGATCTTTAAAGATCACCTAGTCCAATCCCCATGCAGAAGCCTGTCTAATTCTCTCCCACTAAATTCCTTGTTCATTTCTACTGCTGTAGGATCCACCGACCTGAGCCCACCCAATCGTTAGTCATCTCCCCACCCCACCATCTGCAGGCCATTCATGGCATCAAATCCCTAACTATCATATTTCTGTTACTTGTATCTTCCCTTCAAGGCAGGATTTACCTGAATGCTGTGTGTCTGCTTCCTCCTTCCCGCACACCTCTTTCATTTAACCCCATTTCAGATTTCAAAGTTACAAGCAAAACAATTTGTTGTATAATGAGAGAGATAGTGTGGTACACTTTCATCCTTCATTTCTGAGGTCCAGATGTGCATGTGCAGTTCTCATGATAATAGCTTTTGCTGGCTGTTATCCTCATACAAAAGGTAATAACCTTCCCAGGACATTATCTCAATGATATATCCCAGATCATGTTTATATCTTTAGAGAGAAATTTCACCAGTTTGCTCAGAGGTCCAACAGTTCCCAGAGGCTGAGTCTTTGGAACACGTTGGTCCTCCTGTTTTACAAACATAAGTGGAACCAGAACTCAGGAGAGTTCTGGCTACAAGTGCTAACATGGTGAAAAATGACCCTGCTTCATGTGGCATTTCCAGGGTAGGCATGACAGGAACAGAATAAAGGAAGGCATGGCACCGACCTGCTAAAGACTGGTCAGATGAATAGTCCAAACTGGGCAGTAGCTTTTCTGATTTCTACAAACACTGTGTCTTTATAGAAAGGGGCAGAGGCAATGAGGGCAGAGCTGCCCACCCCTGGAACACAGCAGGATTGTCAGCAGGAGTCAGTTGCACAGCTGCATGTCTGTGGCATTCAGCAGAGGGGCATGGGTGCAGCCGGCAGGCAAATCAGACAGGTCAGCAGTTCATAGAATGATAGAATGGGAGGGTTTGAAGGGACCTTTAGAGATCAGCTAGTCTAAGCCCTCTGCAGGAAAAGGTCCACCTAGATCAGATTGCAAAGGACCGTGTCCAGGAGGGTCTTGAAGGAGTAGAGAGGTCTCCAAGGAAGGACACTGCACAACCTCCCTGGGCAGCCTGTTCCAGTTCTCTCTCACCCTTACTGTAAAGTATTTTTTTCTTATGTTTAAATGGAACTTTTTGTGTTCCAGCTTCATCCCATTACCCCTTGTCCTGTTGCTAGATACAAAAGAAAAAAAGGGATGCCCTAACCTCCTGACACCCACCATTTAGACATTTGTAAATATTAGTAAGATCTTCCCTCAGTTTCCTCTTCTCTAGACTAAACAGCCCCAGTTCCCACAGCCTTTCCTCATAGGAAAGATGTTCTAATTCCATGATCAGCTTGGTGTCCCTGTGCTGGACTCCAGAAGTTCTCTGTCCCTTTTGAGTTCAGGAGCCTAGAACTGGACACAGGATTCCAGATGAGGCCTCACCAGGGCAGAGTAGAGGGGGAGCAGAACCTCTGCACTTCTCTACTTCATCACTCCACCAACAGATAGACTGATGATAGCAGTGGATTTTGTTCATTGTATGGGGTGAGTGCCATCAGTTTTACTGGAGAGCAGAGCAGAGGGCCAAAAATCTTCTTCCAACTCACTCTTTTTTTCTGTTTAGCAGCCTGACCTGAGCTATGTGTCTCACTTGTGCATGTTTGTTGAGCACCAAGAGCTCTCCCAGGACATCTCTCTGGTGGGCAGGGTCATGCAATGGTAGTCCAGGCAGGATTTCTTACCAGGATCACATTTTACCTGAACCCCAGTTACTTAGGATTCATAATTATGCAAAGTTGAGACCTCAAAGATCAGAAGTAAGAGTAATTTAGCAACACGTGAATTTTGGAAAGACGAGGAGAATCTTTTCTTCTGCTGGATGTGAGAGGGAGGGTGAAGAAGAGAGAGTTTATTTTAAATCTAAACTAAGTGATTTTTAGTGGCTCAAGAAGGAAAAGACATATTCTGTAGTCTTCCTGAATAACTTAAAGTGACAGACTCTGGTGACAGATAGTAACATTTTATTAGGCATAAAACCCTGAAAAATATCTCACAGTTTTAACCCTGAGACAGAAATAGAGGTGCAAAAATTCTGTAGCATTTTGAACGGCTTGTTAATATCAGACCATTCCTACTGCCTTTTCAGAAGTATGTCAATCATCAGAGAAAGGAGGAGTCTGGAGAGTGAGAAGCTTGGTTTCACAAGGGATGGAAAGGCTTTTTCTAAAGTTTCTCCTTGTGGTGGTTTAGCCCGATGTCCTCCCAGTCATAAAATCACTCCTCCTCCTAAACTGGGCAGAAGAGAGAGAGAAATATAACAAACGGCCTGTGAGTTGAGATAAGGACAGAGAGATCACTCAGCAATTTGCATCACAGGCAAAACAGACTCAACTTAGGGAGAATGAGGTTTGACTTACTAAAGACACAATAAAAGCAGGGAGATGAGAAATAAAACTGTCTTAAAAACACTTGACCCCCCTGGAACTTGCTCCAGGATGAACTTCTTACGGAGTCACGGCCTCCCTCAGGCATCCACCTGCTCTGGTGCGGGGTCCTCCACGGGCTGCGAGTGGATCTCTTCTTCCTGGTGGTTGTCCATGGAATGCACAGGCACAGCCGCCTCACCATGGTCTTCACCACAGGTCACAGGGGAGTCTTTTCAATGCCTAAACACCCTTCTCCCCCTCCTTCTTCACTGACCTTGGTGTCTGTGGATATGTTTTTACACTCTCCCTCCCTGTTGCTGCTGCAGTTTTGCAACTGTGCAACAACTTCTTCTCCTTCTCAAATGTATTATTCACAGAGGCGTTACCTCCATCACTAATTGGCCAGGCTTGGGCCAGTTGCAGGGTCCAATTTAGAATTGACTGGCCCTTATCCTATAAGCTACACGGGAAGCTTCTGTCCACTTTGTTTAAAGAAGCCACTCCTGTAGTCCCCCTGCTACCAAAAAGCCTGGCCCAGGCAAAACCACTACACTCCTGCAGATATCTGGCATTATACCCAAATCAGAAAGAATTTTCCAAATAATTTGTGTATTTACCGGAAACAGTATCTGAAGCAGATGCTGCCCATGGGGAAACAACATGATCTTTTATAAAAAGGGACCATGAAATATAGCTCTTTAGATTCTTAGAAGCACTCCAATACTGTAAAGAAAGAAGTAGCAGGTATAAGTTGCAGGTTTTCCAGGGAAACCTACCTGCTCAAGCAAGCCCCTGCATTTCCTGCACACCAACTGTCGTGGTTTCGGCCCA
>WBNH01001392.1:0-10894 GCA_013401255.1 Urocolius indicus
AAAAAAAAGAAAAAGCCATCAGGTAAAAAAGTTATTCCAAACGACTTCCATACTTCATTAACTTTGAGACAGATCAATGCTGACATTAAAATGCACAAAATGACTTCTGAAGAGGTATCTTCTGAAGAAGATGAAAATTCTCTTTCCTTCAAACTATCTTCTTTTTTTCTCCCCCAAACTCAGGTTATTGTAATTGGTTGACCCTGGTCAGATGCCAGGTACCACTAAGCCATACTCTATCACTGTCCCCCCTCAGCTGGACAGGGATGAGAAAATTAACAAAATATTCCCAAATTGAGATAAGGACAGAGAGAGATCATTCAGCAATAACCAGAGACAAAAAGAGACTCGACTTGGGGAAATATTTATTTTCTTGCGAATCAGAACAGAGTAGGACAATAAAAATCAAATCTTAAAATTTAACCCAATTTAGACAAAGCCTATATTTGGCTGTTGAAGGTACATACTACTATAAGAGTTTAAAATACTGTACTGCCTTTGCACACTTACAAATGCAATTCCTTTAAAAATAACTGTTGAAAATACTTTTCTTCTAATTTGCCTATTACACAGACAAAGCTTTTTCTATATTTCACTAAATACCTAAACCTAAGGAAATTATATACACTTATCTTTCAACTGCAGACCTTTCCCATGACCCAGAACATAGCTTATTCACCTGTATGTACACAAAATATGGCCCAGTTCAGAGTAAAAGTGGCAGTTAAGTTTTACACAAAATAGTTATGATGACTGGAGGTAATGAAACATAAGACAGTGATTACTATAGAGGCTTTATTTCACCTGATGATGCTAAAAGACCAGACTGTTCTTTTGCACTTAAAAGTTGTTTCTAAAGTGTCCATCTCTTCAGAGTTGTCATTTAGCCAAGACAACACTTCCTTTGTTTGCACAGTAAGAAAGCACACCTGGAATGCCAATAAACCTCAGGCTTCCTTAGGCTGAAGCACACTCTTGAGAACCATAAAAAGTAAATATATGCAAGAATGCAGCTGTGGGAGGTGAATTCCTGTTAGTTAGCTACAACTTACCTAATACTTACATTAAAAAGACACCTGTATCAGTTTTAGCCAGCATCACTTAGGGAGATTTCTTTAAATACTAAGCTAATAATAATAATTTAAAAAAAAATCATAGCTGAGGCTAGACACACGAGTAACCACTCAGAAAACATAAGACCAAGGACTTGATTTTTATTAGTAATAGCGAGAGGAGCCTTGTACAAATTGCTTAAGCTCACTGTAGGATGGTTTACAAACCTACTCAAAACCACAGCCACAAGTAGTGTCCATGGCTTCTTGACAGGTGTGTTATAACAACCTGGAGGAGGAGAGAACCTGTAACATCCTTAACAAGTGTATTAATAAACTCATTTTGACACTGCTTAGAGACTCTTGATTGACATACATCCTGTCCACAAAACATGAAGTCAGAGAAGTTCTCCCCTCAATTTGCAAACTACAGCACCACAGCAAAGGTACAAGAAAGTGATAAACCAGCAAATGAAACATGAGCCACACAAAACCACAGTCACCTATTACTCACAAATAAGAACAACTTCAACAACAGTCAGAATAGACTGAAGTCTAACCCATTCTTGTCCCTGCAAGGCAAGATGGATCTTCAGGAATTCAGCCAAATGTGCCCACACAAGGCAGGCAAGCTGAGTGAAGAGCCTACTGTCATCTACTGCTGTAATATAGCTTTCAGTCCAAAAAAAAACCAACCAAAACAAACAAAAAAAACCCACACCACATATCTTCTGATATTCTTAGCTCCTTATTTCCAAGACAGGAGATGCTTGCTGGAAGTCCATAATGTCTCCTGAGAGTCACTGATGAAAGATAACATATAAGTATACATTATCATCAGTAAACCTAAGCTATACTGTTATTTTGTGCTCTTATGTGTTCCTTTGTTACAGGTAAAGGTAAGGCACTTTATAACAAACAAAATAGCAGTCATATAAAGATCATTTGTTCTAAGTGATAAAAGCAGTGGCAATTTACGCTAGATAATAACAAGACAAATCTACTGTATTAGTTTAACATTCTGAGGGATAGGAGTAAACAGGTAAGAAATACCCACCAGTGAAGCACAAAGATAATGTTAGGATTAATCTTAACTCATAGAAAACCCAAGGGTCTATAAATGGTCTTCATCCAACAGTATTTCTTCCAAAGCAATCTATTTAGTCCTTGTGTTTGGTATAACACCAACTGTGAACAATTTACAAACTACAAGATAATGTATATATCTGAGCCCGTGACTCAAGCACATAAGGAGCAATTGCTTTCCACAGAGCTAATCTTTCGGGTAACTATTGCACTGGCTTAATAGTGATCAACACTCCAGTCCACAGAAGCAATTCCCAATAGCAAGGTGTCTCAAAATGGCATAGTTTTAATCCTCCCTCATTTTACTATGCTATGGTTGAGTTGTAAGCAAACATGCAACAAATTAAGTCAATTTCTTGGTTTAGATCAAGAAATAGTAAAAACAGCTCAAGACTGATAAATGTTAAGGCATCATAAATAACGATTTTCCCTTAGCAATTGCAGGAGGTGATGTTCAAGTGTCTTACAGGGTATAAACAGATGCTTACAGGACAGTATCTACAACAAAGAAATATTATCAAAATGCATCTACTTATACAGGCTTTCCTAAAGCACCTAACATCAATGCAAAGTTCCATGAAAGGATAAATCTTTGATGATGAAAGGGAGAGACGTTAGCTCATGCACAACATCTTAGCTCTCCCTAGAGATGATGGCACTGCAGTGTACCTACCTGGGAATACCAGCTGTAAGAATAGCCAAACACAATGACTGATTTAAACCTGATACCAGTTGCTGCAGTCTTGCACAGCAAAAACGCTTTACCCTGTCAATGCTTACACTAGAGAAGTACTAGAAACATTTATTCTCCAAGTCTGATCACATTTCACAGTATTTTTTTTTCTGACAGATTACTACAATAGAGTACATGTTTGTCAAACTCCAGGCCAAACTGGTGTCAAAGGACCTTAAGGTGGCAGTGTCACAGAACCATTGCAATTTAAAATGAACAAGGAAATTGCACCATGTAATCAACAGGATAATTAGTGTATGTTTACTTTGTCAGAGAAGATAAACAGAGTGAGTAAGAAAGGCTCAGTAACCACTCTGCTGCTGGAGGAAAAGCCAGGTTCTGTACAGGCAAGAGTCATTTTCTCACAGTACTGTTTCTTTTGAGTATGCACCAGAGGGCCAGCCTTCTCTTCCTCCTCACATCTGAAAGGAAATCCAAAGGTATAATACCTCTGGAAATTCAGACCCACAGCACAAGCATAAAATAAGCCACAAGATGACCAGCCATTCAGGAGCACAAATCAGAAACAGCAGCAACAGCAATATACAGCAAAATACTAAGGATTCAACAGTAGAAAGATGCATTTTTATCTACTACGTAAGTGCTGAATGGAGACAAATACCCACTGCATTTCAATGTCCGTCTTCAATTTCAGTAATTTCAGATTGCAAGAGCCCTGACACACTCTCCCTCCTCTACCCCGAGACAGTTCTGATGATTCTGCAAAAATAAAACCCATGCACTCAAAATATGACATCTCTGTGAAACAACAGAATTATGCAAGTTTTGCTTCTCTGCAATGGGTCCTTCTCCCTTGTGATGGGTTTGTGTGGGGTCAATTTTGCTTGAAAATTGAGAGATGGGGCTGCAGTGCTGCCTCTATGAAGCAGTTCTTGAAACTTCCCCCTGCTCCGAGTTGGACGTACCTGCAGCCCAGCTGGGCCAATGTGGAACCTCTATGATCACTATATAAGAACAGAAATGTGTAGTGTGTAGGAGGAGGTGGAAAATTGGGCAAGATGAGGGTGACTACATGCACTCTGCAGTCAGAGAAGGAGGAAGAAAAGAGAAGAGCTGGACCAGAGACCTCCCTGCAGCCCACAGCAAGAGTGAAGCTGTCACCCTGCTCACATCAGAACTACCCATCCAGGGCTGCCCAGTGTGTGAGGGACTCTGCACTGGAGCAGGGAGGACTGGCAAGGAGCCCAGCTGCCCTGAGTAGAGACAAGTGGCAGGAGACATCAGGAAAGAACTGACTGCACCTTCCATTCCCTGCCTCCCTGTACTGCTCAGGGGATGTGGAGGTCCTTAGGGGGTTCCAAAGACCTCCTAAGTGCTACCATCTTTCCTGTCCCATCAGAAGGGGGAGGAATAAGCCAGTAGCTAATTGTGGTCCTTTGTTCCTGGACATCCCTTTTCATAAGAAACACTTTAACTTAGATCTCCAGAGTGTTCTTTTTTCCAGTGGGGTTACCACTTATCTGGCGGGATCAGCACATTCAGAGCCTCCCAGACTATGTACAGTTAAGGTCCAGAAAACCTTCTGTACCCATATAGGCTTATCCTCTGTTTCAAGCATAATTTAAGAAATTCAGATGAAGCTCTTGTCTCTCAAAAATGAATGGCCTACAGTTCTTAAAACCACAGGACTGCAAATTTTAGTGATCTCACTTGACAATCCCAGTTACAATAATTTAAAAATAAATACATAGAGAAAAAAACCAGTATTGTTCCTCAAAGCAGCATCACCTCCTCATTCATCATCATGCTAAGCCGCAGGACGTGGCTTGTGATTACTGCAGGTATATCTCATATTTACCTCTCTGCTCTCATTGAAGTCAGAAGCTGGGAACTTCTTAATTTTCACTTTATTTTCTAACCCTCAGTATAGCAACTCTGTGCTATTGAGTGAATCTCTGTTCCTTTGAAGAGAGGAACACAGAAGAGCCCTTAACCTTAAAACGTTTCTATTTTGGTAACCGTGAAAGAAATTTTCAAATAAATAATAAAATTATTAAAGAATTAAGTCATAAATGAGATATTTCTTTATTGTAAGGACAGAAAAAACACACAATAGTTACAAGCAAACACTACGTATAAACCAGAAGTGGGATTGTTTCAAATGCAATTAAGTGTATTTCAAGCTACATTTATCTAGACTATATTGACTTGGCAGTGTCGTACCTAAATTCAACTTTTCTTTATCATAGTGCACCTTAGTAAGAACTGCCTTCCATTGTGATGGGTTACTGAAGGAAATGAAATGCAACACCATGTCAGCACAAATCTAAGGAAAGAGTTCTTTAGCTAAAAATTCCACCATGTACTATTCTTGCAAGCATCTAAAAACACAGCCAATAGTCAACTAGCACAATAGTTGCTAGATTTGCTGAATAGGCTTTTTAGAAAGGAAAAAAAAAAAAAGCAACATTTGCAGATCCATTAAAAAAGTCACTGAGTTCACATCAGTTTCTTATCGCAAAAGTTTAGTAAAACTGATACTGAAACCACTATTTCTCTTTTGGCAGGACATCAAGAAAAGAGATCTGAAACATTATCAAATGCCTATTAAATAATAAATATGTCTCCCAGATGCTTCTGACCTCAAACCTTCACTAGCAAATATGCTATTGAAATATCAGCACCCAAATAAGTACTTCACTGAATTACCCAGTCCAACACCTAAACATGATGTAGGCATGAGGCCAGTATTTGGTTTAACTACAGATGACTAGTGGAACTAACTTATAAACTTCCAAGAGCACAGCATCTGAAAAATACAGCAACATTACTCAGAGAGCTGCTGGGATGCCATACCAGCTCAGATTTGCCCATAAACATTCCCATTTTGCCCATCCATCACATGCTGCAGGTGCTCTTTGATTTCCCTCAGCTGCATGCTGATATAAGGGCACAGCTCTGTGACCTGGCTCTCAAAATCTGTAAATTTCCATTTGGCTGTTTTTTTTTTAAATTATCAGGAAGGGGAAAAAAAGTCTCTACTTTGTGAAAATGAAATACATTTTTATACCTGTTATCAAGCCAAAATACCACCAGATGGAAAGTTATTTAAAATTCTTACATGCTTAGTTCTCTTTCTGCAAGGAGGTTACTACTACCAGCCAGATAGCTCTAGAAACGAAATAAATGGAATATGAAAGTGATTTACATTAAATGAGATAACTGGAAACAAGAAAATTGATGAAGTCATAACAACTCATTTTTTAAAAAGTCTTAATATTTACTTTCAAAACAACAAAAAGTGGTGAAAATACCATCAAGTCCTAAGGACAACAAAAGAAACCTGCAGCAGCTTTACTCTGGAACAGCTCTCAGCTGGTCACAGAACAACTTGCTGTTAAGTCAGACTATGGCATTTACTGAGGCCAAAGACATGCAAAAGCTAGATTGGCATCATTCCCTGTTCTTGGGCTATGAAACGAGTTGAGTGAGAAAGCCGGACCAGTGGAGAGTCTGAGCAGTACCCAAAAGAGCAGCACATTTCTAGACATCTTGTTGCTTCCTGAGTTTCTAGCTGCAGCCTTAAGGCAGTTGCTCTGCATGCCACTGGGTTGCATTTCCCGCTAGAATTCTAGAAACAGTTCTGTAGATAACCCATTTGTAATCCATAAAATATTGAACATTTTGCTCAAGAACAGCAAAACAGCTTCTTCTGGTCTCATTTACCATAACCAGTCTCAATAACAAATCAATGTTAAAAAACAGTCACAAAGAAGTATCTGATACTTGAGAATGATTCGCCAGTACTGTAGATACAGCAGTTCTACAGCAATTTTCTTCAGAATGTATGCAGTAGCCCTTATGGATCAATTAGTAGAGAAATCTGAACAAGTGTATGTTTTCTTAAGAAAGTGAGAGCTGTGAAAGTTAAGCACTATATTTACACTATTTGCAGAGCATTCTTTATTTAGATTTCTATGGTAACCAGTAAGTAAGAGGACAACAGTTCATATTTTGAATGTTTTCATTCCCCATGGTCCGAAACAGCAGAATCACTACAACTCTAAGTAGGAAGAAGCAATAAGCAATCACATTACTGACTCCAACAGAGACAAGGCTATACTGATTAACTTGAGACAAAGTTCTTCCCCCGACACAGCAACATCATATTCATTTAAGTTACTGTTTAATGTGACTAACAAAACCAGTCTTGTATCCATTACTCACCAGGCAAAATTTGTCAAAATTGCATCTTTGCTGCAACATCATCTTTCCTGTCAAAATACAACTTGCGCAGAGAAAATGAGGACAACTTTGTTCTCCCTCTGACCCATAAGGAATTGGGCACTACATATGTTGTGAGAATAGGTATCTGCTGCAGGAGTTACTGCAGAGGGAAGCACTGTTCCTTATTAAACCTCACCAATTAATCTGAAAGAGAGTGTCAAGCATACTGCAGTACACAGTCACCTTACACTTCCAGAACAGCCTATAATCAGCCAGGCTAGTCCCTCTGCAACTTCTCCTTGCTATAAACACTACAGTGTCAGTTCCCTCACCCACAATGTCTGTTCACAGTTTTTTTCCATCAAGCTCTTCTACGTATGTGTCTCTAGACTAATTTGGGGATAATAAAACATTAGGAAAGACAACGTAATTACTCTGTTTGGCCAATACACAATCAGAGCTCAAAGAAAGCTTGGTTGGGGGTTTTTTGGTTTATTTGCAACTCTGCAAAAAAAAAAAACAAACCACAAAGCAGAACAAAAATATACCTGTCTCATAATGGACAACATACATTTTAACAGTAGAAATGTATGTATTCTCAGGTGCTCACTTGCCTCGTTTTCTAGTCTTCATTTCTGAAGAGGACATGAGCCCCAGGTACCAGTCAGTCAGTCTTTAGGCCCAAATATCCAAGACTAATTTCTAAAACTCTCAGAGAAATTAATCCAGAGCCAATGACAACTGACTTTTAAGACATACTCCTTTCCCACATGTAACTACTTTCCTCTCAGCATTTTTGGTGTCAGAGTTGGTACCACACAACTACCCTCTGGGAGCTCATGAGCAAGTCTGCAGCAAGCACCTCCCAACAAGCCATTTTTTACCCAGTACATTCAGTTAAATATCTGGGAATAGTGATTTCTCCTTAGCCAAAACTATTTTTATCAAGGAGACAGGAAATTCTCTCTGCAGTTACTGTGCATTTTATCATAAATCCACAATTTCCAAGTGAAACTGCACAGGACTTTGAGAACTACCACATTCTAGAAAGACTACTGGGGTTTGGGAGTGAGACATCCGAAAAATACCCAGAGGAAAACAATCCTGAACCCAGCATAGTGAGAGCCCTCCATTGCCACGTTTACCTTGCTAATGCCCTGAAGTCACATAGGCAATCACACTGTGCCTAGAGTCATACCTGAGAACCACTCTCAAAAGTCATCTTTTGCTGAATCTGTTTACACAGGGCTCCTACCACCAAAGCTTGATCAGCACAAGGTCAGCCTGGATTCAGCAATGGGACAATCAGGACTACGTTGGCAGTTCCACAGCATAGGACCTCCATGCCCTCATTGCTGGCCGGAGACCAGAGGGGAAGATGGCAGAGGTACTCCACCTTCAACTAACCAAAATATCACTGAGCACTGAGAGCAAGGAGCTCTTCATAGCTTCGGCAACTGAGTCAAATAGTGGGGAAACAATAGGAAAGGTGTACTTTACTACTAGGGTCCCATGAATGGGCACCATTTTGCCTGGTTCCTTCTGAGGCCTGCAAGCACCAGCCATCCACTCTTTCCTGCCAACTACCACCCCTTGCCCAAAACAGCAGTGCCTGAGCATGGACAAAGGTATCCTGGTATAAACACACTATGGCAAGAGCATGAAATGGCAACACTAGGCAATAGTCCAAAAAAATAAACAGTTCTGTGGAACAGAAAGCACTTACAAAGCACCACGTTTCTGTGGGATGTGGCAGCCAGTGAATGAGCACTCAATTTCACTAAAATGATTACCCCAGACTAGAAAAGCATCACACAACGTAACAAATTGAAAAAATAAGAGCTTCTTAGATACAGCAAAAACTATAATATTTTTTCTAACTGGCTTGTGTTTCTCCCTTGATGTCATAAACTCAAATAGTTGTAACATCACTAAAAGAAAATGGAGTACTTCCTCCCCATCAATCTAACGCAACTAACTAGTTTGAACAGAGAAATCGCAAGAGCCCACCATGAAACACGTCAGCCAGAGTCATGCTCTTTGCCAATGAAACTGCAACATATTCGCCTCCACACCTTCAAACCAAGCCCCCGGAACACAATTCACAGCAAATCTTTGCATAGAAACTTCCTATCATGAGCTTTACTGAAATATCTCCTACTATTTTCTGGAAAACACACTACAAAGATATTAAATATTTTCTCCCTCTGTACTTGGACATGTTAAGTCATGTCTGAAAGAATCATTTAGGTGGTCCACTTCATTACATTCTCTCTGTCCAGAGAAGTTACTTTGAGGCATCCCCCTGCACTCAACTTCTCTGCTTGCTGAACACTAGTTTAAAAGTGCACCTTCCATGCATTCACCATGTTGCCTGCTGACTAAGATTTTCAAGTAATTGCCAACTTCAGCCCATAATCACTTTTATATATGCTTAGACAAATATGTCGAGGGACAGTAATTATATCCAGTTAATTTTTTTTTGGTACTTACTGAGTGGTTCTCAGGCTGTCTCACTGGCATTGGCTATAGCATTCTCACGAAACATGTCATGATGGGAACATCTGTCTCTATTCATCCCACACTTGATGACTAGACCTCGACTGTCCTTGCTGTTGCTCAAAAAAGGCAGAATGGAGACAAAGGACAGAGAGGCATCCATAAGCTTTAAAGCAGAGATATACCCAAAAGCCCAACAATATTTTGATCCAAAACATACAAGCCAGGAGCCATCCCACAGTAAGGAAAGTAGTTGCTTCCAGACAGTGGATATACTTCTCCTATTACAGCAATCACAGTCTCAAGGACAACATCAAGAGAAGTAGTTTGAAAAGTCAATGCACAGTGGGATCCAAGACCACATTAGCACCTCACACCTTTGTTTTTTCTGTTACAAACATCAAAGCTCTGCTTTGTGAAAGCCCAGACCAACTTCCACCACAAGAATGAGAGCAATCTTCCAGTTAGCACCCTTCCCATGAATATGTAAAGACAAATCACTGTCTTCATGCACCTATCCAGAACAGCACAATGTTCAGCTGTGTTCTAGACTGTCTAGGCAGGTTCAAGAAAATGAACACTAAGTTGCTTCATCATAGTAGAGCAGCCTTTAACCCTGCTGTAGATGATTGCTGCGTGTCCCAGAATCACAGCAGTAGAAGGATCACCATCAGCAACAACACAACAGTCCTGACAGGATCTCCCTGGTTCTTTGTGAACTCAGTTTCCTTTACTAACTGGAAGACACATGTGTCAGTCAAACGTCTTTAGCAGTACACTCATATGCATACAGAGGGCAGAAAACCCTCACTGCCTTTCTGTTCATACACTCACAAACCAAACTGCTGTTGCATAAAATATCAGTGTGATATTCCTCTGCAAGGACACTTGCTTTTGAACACAAGAGGTGACAGGAGGAAAAATCCCCAAATCTATGATTGCATCCTTTCCTGTGGAACAGAAGTCTCACCTGGACGAGTTCCTGTGTGACGTACTCTAGGTGGTCCTGCTCCGGCAGAAGGCTGTGCTGACATTCAACAAGACCTGGACAGGCTGGAGATTCGGGCAGGGAGAAATCTAATGAAATTCAACAAGGGCAAGTATAGAGTGTTGTATCTGGGAAGGAATACACGTATACCCATGTACCCGTACAGGCTGGGGAATGAACTCTTATTAGAGTAGTGTAGGGGAAAGAGACCTGGGGTCCTGGTAGACAGCAGGATGACCATGAGCCAGTAGTGTGCCCTTGTGGCCAAGAAGGCCAGTGGCATCCTGGGGTGTATCAGAAGGGGTGNGAGAGAGGGGGAGGAGGACGTTCTCCTCCCTCTCTGCTCTG